>JAWNMD010000135.1:0-363490 GCA_035044365.1 Drosophila neotestacea | reverse complement strand
CGAGCACTGTCATTCGCGTCATTCGGTGTCATTCAGTTTTGTCAAATTATGGTCTTTCCACGACAATTTGACGTATCATTCGTTGATTTGGCATTCAACCAAAATAAATCAGCTGTTTAAATTGTAAACAATTGTTGGTTGCGTTAAACATTTATATATTTTGTTGAATTATGGCGAACACTGACAGGAACACCCCAAAAAAATGTGAAATTATGAATTGGCTGAAGTTGTTCATAAACTCAAGCGGTGTAGAGCAAGGGGGAGATGAGTTGGAAGAGGAGATGGGAGAATTATTTAGTGAAATTGTTTTGCCACCCAAAGTATCAGCTGTAATATCATCCATTTCGTCCAGTGCCCTCTTCCTCCGAGCTGATGTGCCTGGCGCGCTTGCTGACGTTGTCTGGGCAACGTCAAGTGCCTCGCTCGAGTCTATATACATCTCGAAAAGGTCAGTGGACGAACTGGATGGCATTATAGCTGATTCTATCGGTCGCGATGGCTCCACGCTGGAGGAACGCTCTGCCTCGACCCCATATTGGAACATGTTCCAGCTCTCGTCGTTATCAACTGAAAATTAATTTTGATTAGTGAACATTGTTATTGTTAAAAATGCATTTAATCTTACCTGCATTATCCAAAGCGCAAGTAGCAAAATTTACCGACTTGACGGCTCCCAAAATTCTGTGAACTGTCTCGAAATGTTGCCATTTCGAGGGTTCACCTCCAGATGCTCCTTTTTTCTTAACCTCGTCCCTAAAGACGAATGTACATAAACACTAATATTTAAAAAGTATTATAAGAATCATGTACTTACTTATATTTTCTAGTCAAATTGTCCACTTTGGTGCGGACCTCCTTCCATGTGACGAAGTGACCGGCTTCCATAAACTTCTCACACATACGCTCAAATATGTGGGAATTTTTCTTGGCTGAGCGCAGCGCCGTAAAATTTTCTTCCCACAATTCGAATAGTATTGCCTCGTGGAATGCGCTTCACATTATTCCGGGCTTCCGTTTATTTTTGGACTGAAATTATAACAATTTAATTATTTCTTGAAAATTATATTTTTGGCGCAATTGTTTCGCTTACCATTCTTGTCATCTTTTCAGCTGTTTATGGTGATGAGAGTCTCGGTTTTCACGAAAACATCGATGAATATCGGCTGTTCGATAAAAAAATACTAAAATTCGATAAGCCAAATATCTCATTCGCTGTCATTCAGATCGAATGATCATTCGGGGCCTTATGGGAATTTGTACAGGCTGAATTTGTCATTCGGCTCGAATGACAAAATTGTACTGAATGACGCCAAATGACGGCTCGTGGAAAGCGGCTATTATAGCCGTATTGACTTCCACAATCATTAAGAAAAGCTTTCAGCTTCCGATGTGTCAACGCGTTGTGTCCACCTCTAATTTTGTTTACAACTTTTATCACCATGTTCATTGTATCAATACTGTTGGTCCACTTTGCACATAACGATTCTTGGTGAATTATGCAATGGAAAGTTGGAATATGTATATTATTCTTTATGAGCTGTCCAACGAAGCCATCTTTTTTTCCAACCATGGCGGGTG
Source organism: Drosophila neotestacea (assembly GCA_035044365.1). Lineage (NCBI taxonomy): Eukaryota > Metazoa > Arthropoda > Insecta > Diptera > Drosophilidae > Drosophila > Drosophila neotestacea. The sequence continues at coordinate 361,912 of JAWNMD010000135.1, read as the reverse complement.
CACCATCTGTGCACACTGCAGACAGTCTACCTGCCTCATCTGTCAAATTCAATCTGCCCATTACCGCATTAAAAATATCAAATCCTCTTGTGTGTTTCAATAGTGGGATTAGTCCAAAAATCTCTTCGCTAACATCAAAAGTGCTATCCACCATTCTGATTGCTAGGACCAGTTGACTTGTGTCGGAAATATCGCACGATTCGTCCAGAGCCAGGGAAAAGTTTGAACACATCTTGAACTTATTTTTAATCCTGAGTCCAAGTCAATGATCAGATCTTCAACTCTTCGGGTCACAGTGTTCCGAGATAAAGGAACGCTTTCAATTGACTCTGACATTTTTTTTCCATCTTCTCCATAGCACAACAGGATTTCCTTGCAAACTTTCTTAAATAAAGGTCCATCAGAAAAGGGTTTTAGGCTTTGTGCAATGATTAAACTGGCAGAATACGAAGCCTTAAGGGCGCCGTTGTTAATACTCCCGTACTCCATTTGTATTTCATCACGTTGCACTTTAAATTGATCAGAATGAGATTCGATGTATTCCAGGATTTCCTTCGCATCATTTACCAAAAATGGCTCCTTCAGCTCCGAAGCAAATTTTTCCCTCGATTGCGATTCAGATTTGCTGGCGTAGAAGTTAGGGTGCATTGTATTAAAATGCCGTTTCAGTTGGTATTTTGTGACAATTTTAATTTTCCGAAAGCAAACCATACATTGTGCTTCAAACTTAAAGTTCTCCGCGAACAAGTACTCTAACTTCCATTTTTTATTAAATTTCGGCATTTTAAAAAATTAACTCTTTTTATCCAAAGAATTTCAAAAATTTAATTTTTGCTAGTGGTAACATTACTGAGGTATCAAAGTCAATTATTTTTTAACCATCGTAACTATCGTATAGTTTACCGGCTCGAATGCATAGTCATGAACCGAAGTGTGCTTTGCTTTAATTGTGTATTTTGCGTATGTGTGCGTTCCTTATGGGAAGTGTACTATTTGTGTAAGCCTATACGCCTAGCATAGTGAAGTGTAAAACAAAAACAAAAGTGTACTATGTGTATAGGGCCTGGGCACCCCTGCATTAGACCGTCTAGCCAGACTCTATCAATTGGTTGACAGACATTCAAAAATATTGCTGTGCAGTATTCTCGATTTTCGAAAGCGTTTCGTGATTCTGATAGTATACGATTGACCTGCTCAATAGTTCCGTGTGTGGGAATTGTGTGATCTTTTCCTGGCTCATTACGATGATTGACTTTTTCCATCTCTCTGGAAAGTTGCCCAGTTTTGTGATAGCATTAAAGATCTGGGTGATAGTGCAGACCGCTTAATATGGGAGCTCCAAATTCATTTTTGGGGTTCAGATGCATTTTAATGGTATTAACGATTTCGTTTGGGCGGAACTCGATTGGTTCATGTTAAAGTTGAGCGACGCACAGTGTAAGATTTTGCAAAACTAGGGGGGCCTAAATCAGTAGCAGTCGCATTTTTAAAGCTATCGTCTTGAAATTTGGAGTGAATCTACAAATATCCCCAAAGAAATTTTTGGACTAAAAATGAAATCGGGCGTGGCACGTTAAAAGGCGTAAAATTCGCAAAAGCCCGGCATTTTTCATTCTTTTTAAATACAAACCGCCATAAAAAATGGATCAAAATGTTTTTAAAAAATGTGTCAGGTTAGTATTTTTTGTTTTAATTTAGGCCAATTTAAAAATATATTTTTTTAGTTTTATGAGAAAAAAAAATTTTATTATTTTCTTAAATTGACCCTTTATGTTTTTTTTGTAACTTCAAAATTATTTGCCTTTGAAGTGAAAATATTGTTTTGTTTTAAAGGTAATTGATTTATTGAATGAAAAAAATTATTTTTATATTTTTTTTAATTTTTTTAGTTAAATAAAAAAACAACTCAAAACGGATTTACAAGTTTTTGGCACTTTTCACGTTTTACTGTGTGCTCTATCAGCGATTATTAACTTTTTTTTAGCATATTATTCAGTCCCAGTCACACCAGAAGGATAGCACAAGATTTTTGACTTATTGACGAGATTATACATAGCATGGATAGAACTTTGTACTGACCATTTCTAGTGACCGTTTTCGAGTGCTGCCGTAAGGTGTTGTATTGGTGTGTTGATAACATGGTGTCCACCATTAATGCAAGCGATTGGTCTGATGTAAGACGTTTTGCAAGTTCTGTGCACATTCTGGATTTCTTAATGTTTGTACCCGTTAACGGGGAAGCATTTGCCAACTCATAATTGAACTTCGCCGAATCCCTTTTTCCGCAAGACCGCAAAGTCAGTTCAGTCAATTGATTGTCATCAATTATTAACAGCAGATCTTTACTTCTTCTTTGCTGAGATTTTGGACAGCAATCGGAAAATGGAATTATTATTCCTCCAACTTGCATTATCGGTCAAAAACCTAGTTTTATCTCTTCTAGATTTATTCAATCTCAATTTAAAATCATTGCACAGTTTCTTTTTAGTGCAATTTTAACTTTATATGGTCATATGATATTTATAATATCATTGCCAAAAAACATCGCTCGTGCTCCAGAAGTAAGTTAAGCTTAACAGTTCTAACGTTGCTTGACCAAAATTCGAAAAACTCTGCGCTTGTTATTTCACTCATTGTTTAATTGAAGGTCTTTGGGCAAAATGTTATTTCTGATCCTGATTCAGATTGATTTTCTACAAATGTTGTATATTCTGGTCAGACAGAATAACGCAGAATAATTAAAGTTTTCTTCCATCAAAAAGGAAATATTGATTAAAACCTAATTACTTTTAGGCACTTATTTCAAGAAAAAAAAAAAATTTTTTAGGTCACTTTAAATTTGTATTTGTTGCGTTAAATTTCAATAATGATGCAAAGATTATGCAAAAAATAAAGTTAGCAGCTCACAGTGACCACACGATCCAATTGAGAAGACTAAACTTTGTTAACGGCTAATAACGGTTCAATAACCGTTATCTTCTGAACAAAAAAAAATTTTTTTCTTTTGTGCTTGTTTTCCTAATATTTGAACATTTAACTAAATCGACTGCTTAAAGCTCATTGATCTTAAAAATAATTTTTTTTGTGAATTAGGTCCCTCTAGATTGGCAAAATCTTACACTGTGCTTCGCTTCTTAAAGTCGGTAGTATAAACACATTTGTTGCAGGATTTGGTTGGAGCACATTTTTAAGGTGCTGGCTTTATCTTCATCACTGTGAGCCCAACCGTCTATGGAGTTTCTAATGGGCATAACGCGTTATCCGCGGTGAGGAAAGACAAGGGTGACATCTTCATGAGTGAGTGGTTCGTACAAGATGTTGATTATTTTAACGGCATGGAGCATATGCTTCTTCCTGCTTTAAAGCTTTGGTGAGCTTACATGTGGCGTCTTTTAGCCTTTGCCGTGCGGAGGGCGATCTACAAGGTGTTGAAATGCAAGCTGCAAGAAGTCAATCGAATCGGTTGATCTAGGGATTCTGTTTGTCGGAGTGGCTTAGTTAGAATTAGAATTTTTTTTTTTTTGACTGTCACTATGTTCACTGTTGTGGCGCTTTCCGAAGTGCGTAAAATAACACGTCCGTTCACCACGAAGTTCGACTTATGTCTTACGTCTTCTGCAGTGTACATCCAAAGCGTCATCTTTGGGTATAGTTCCCAGGTGTTTCCGAAGGTTTTCCTGCAGGAGTAGTATGATATGCACGCCTTTCTGACGCGCTCCCCTATATTAAGCTTCCATGAGAATTATCGGTCTATTACACAAGGGAACAAGATTTTTTTTTGACTAAAAGCAGAATGTTGTTTTTAATGTAATTTGGGTTTTTGGTTGCCTTGGTTTTTTTCTATCAGCTCGACTTTTCGCGATATACTGATTTTTCCAAAGTTAAGGCACTTGAAAAGGGTTCACCATATTCTGCTAAAAAAAAAAAAACAAAGTTCGGCAACAATATTATCTTTAAGCCGTGCTTACATTGATTTTTAATTTTCTTAGTAGTTTCACAGATATCGTTGAAAGTTTAAGAAAAAATTAATTTTTAGCAAAAAAAAAAACCATGTTTGTGTTTTAAAAATTCCTAAAAAATCAATGAAATAAAAAGTTCACAGTTTTGGTCCAAAAACATTTAGGTAAACTCATCGAAATCGTTTATTTTGTAAGATTTTCTTGTTTAGAAGGTTTATTTTTAATGCTCCATCTATCTTAATTTGATTTTTCATAAAGCTAAAAAAAGCACAATTGGCTTCCAGCCGATCAATTTGAAGAAAATAACCATTTGTAATTTTTATTTTTTTGATTTTTTTTTTAATTATACAATCACTACTCAGCCATTTTGTCTGTAAGATTTTCTTGTTTAGAAGGTTTATTTTTAATGCTCCATCTATCTTAATTTGATTTTTCATAAAGCTAAAAAAAGCACAATTGGCTTCCAGCCGATCAATTTGAAGAAAATAACCATTTTTAATTTTTATTTTTTTGATTTTTTTTATACCCTTGCAGAGGGTATTATATTTTTGTCACGAAATGTGTAACGCATTGAAGGAGGCGTGTCAGACCCCATAAAGTATATATATTCTTGATCAGGGCGACGAGCTGAGTCGATATAGCCATGTCCGTCTGTCTGTCCGTCTGTCTGTCCGTGTGTCCGTCTGTTTCTATGCAAACTAGTCTCTCAGTTTTGAAGCTATCTTAATGAAACTTGGTACAGGTCCGTCTTTTTACTGCACGCAGTACATATGTCGAAACCGGCCGGATCGGATAACTATATCATATAGCTGCCATAGGAACGATCGGTTGGAAATAAACATTTAGTACGAAAAACTTTTTTGTTTCTCAAGATATCGAAACCAAATATACACATTGTGTGTTTGATTAAGTTTTAAACAGGCTGACCAAATTTGGTGTAAATCGGATAACTATATCATATAGCTGTCATAGGAACGATCGGTTGGAAATAAACATTTAGTATGAAAAACTTTTTGTTTCTTAAGATATCGCAACCAAATATACACATTGTGTGTTTGATTAAGTTTTAAACAGGCTAACTAAATTTGGTGTAAATCGGATAACTATATCATATAGCTGCCATAGGAACGATCGGTTCGAAAACAACATTTAGTATGAAAAACTTTTTTGTTTCTCAAGATATCTCAACCAAATATACACATTGTATGTTTGAATAAGTTTTAAACAGGCTGACCAAATTTGGTGTAAATCGGACTACTATATCATATAGCTGCCATAGGAACGATCGGTTAAAAATCAACATTTAACAAATTTTGTAAAAAATCTGTCGGCTTACACAGGGCACTGCAAGGGTATCCAAACTTTGGCGCGCCAAAGTTAGCTTGCGCTATATTTTTTAATTATACAATCACTACTCAGCCATTTTGTCTGAAACTCTATTGCAGTTGTTTACTAATTTGAGGTGGCTGATTTCAAATTTAGTCTCCATTTTCTTCCATCAGCTCGCGTTTTTAAGATACAGGTACTAATTGTATTTTTGATTTTTTATCATTAATACAAAGTTTAAGAAACCATTACTTTACTCCTCCATTTCCTAAGATGTTATTGTTATCTTTAAAAAACAATCACTTTTTAAAAATCGCCTAATGAGGAGCTATAAGTTATTGAACTTTTTTTGATGATAAAAAGCCAAGAATACGATTAGTATCTGTATCTCCAAAACGCGAGCTGATGGAGATAAATGGAGATTAGATTTGAAATCAGCGATCTCAAATTAGTAAAAAACAGCTAAAAATTATAAATCAACACAAAAAAAGTTCAATTTTGTTCCCTTGTGTTATCACTCCTAGATACCTCGCCTTTCTCGAAAGTTTCAGCCTTTGCCTGATTAGGTTGAAGTAGGGAATCTTTGTTCTTCTTGTGAAAAGCATCAATTCCGTTTTAGCTGGGTTCACACTCAAGCCACATGACTTAGCCCAGTCCTTTAGTTTCCGGAGTGCTCTTTCCATTATGTTCCTGATTGTGTCTACAAAAGGCCCTGAAACGAGCAGCACTACGTCGTCAGCGTATGGTAACTCCTTTACTCCTCGTTGGCTCAGTTGCTGTAATATCTTGTTCAAAGTAGCGGGGACAGTACTCCCCCGTTGGGCCTCTGGTCACGTACCGCGTGAGATTATCGCCATATAGGTTGGCTCTTATCTTCCTACTCTTTGGCATAAATGCGATCCATGTACTGATATATTTCTCGACGGAGCTCGCGTTAACATTATTGAAGGCGCCTCCTATGTCCAGAAAGACCGCCATTGTGTATTGTTTAGCTTCAAGAGGTGTTTCAATCTGACGTACTAGTGCTGTTTAGATTGCTTATTTTCAATTTTTTGTCGTTTGTGAATATCCAGTCTTCTTTCTAACGTCTTTAGATTGAAGGATGTGACTCCAATGGGTCTGTAGTCCTTGGCTGGGAATTGCCCTCTTCTGCCTGGTTTGGGAAAGAATATTACCTTTGTTTCCCTTCAGGTCATAGGAACATAGTTCAACGTAATGCAGTCTTCGAATATGTTCAACAGACATGATATTGTTCCCTCAACTATGACATTTTTGAAATTAGTTCTTCTGGTCCTAGACTTTTGTATGGCTCAAAAGTATTTATTACCCAGATAAGTTTCTTTTTGGAAATTACTTCTGTGTTATTACTTTTGTAATATACATTGATTCTTTGGCTTACATTGTGAAGCTTCCGCCAGTTTTATTTAGACGACTTGGGCTGTTGTGTTCTTTAGATACGATTTGTTCTATTCCTACCGTGTTCTTTGTGTTTTTGATGCATTCACAGTATTTGGCCCATGAGTTCTTCTTGGCCTTGTATAACGCTTGCTTGTATACGTTTAGTGCATCTTTATACAGTTGTCATACCTTACTAGCGTAACTCGGGTTGAAGGCCTTTCGTGAGTTCTTCCGGAGCTTATCTAGTTCCCGATTCCACCACGGTGGGTATTGCTTCCTTGCTTACGTCACTGGGCCTGAGTATGTTCAGGCCTTATTGAAGATCTTTTATAGATGTCCTCATGTTGTTTCTCATCTATGTCTTTAGTGGAGAGACGGTTTTTCTTACACTGTGTTGAATTAAACAGGCTTGGCGAACTTGTTCCAATCCGTTTTTCGGTGGTTACGTAACTTCTGATTTTTATCACGACGATATCAACTCCGTAAAGTAGGTATCAGTGGAACGATTGATGCATAGATACCCGCCAGTTACTTACTTTAGTCACTAACCAATGAATACATGGCCGTGTATAATATATTTTTTAATAATTTTATAATCTTTTATATGTAATACTCTTAGATCCGAAGAACGCTCAGCAAGTTTTGCGTAGCTTGTAGATCCTGGACGAGAGAGCAATGAGTGCTGCGAAGATAATCTAGGAGATCAGTATCGATTCGACAATCAGACCTGCGTAACTTTGATTTTCATGTTTTTTGGCGGACAGACATACATGTGCGTGTATTGAGGGGTTGGTTTTTATGAAAACTGACGACAGCACGTGGCGTTCATCAGTAAGGTTCATTTCAGAACTCGAAGAAGCACATATATTTTGCTGTGCCTTTTACTTTACAAAAATAATGTCTTCTGACTCTAACAGAATATTTTCAAATTTTAAAAATCAATTATCAGTTAATTTTTGTATCTTTGATATGAGTGCGGAGGACTTTTTGTCAATAGGTGCTTATAGTTGAAATTGCTTTTATAGTAGCTTTTAGATTCGAAATGCTTTGGTTACGTGATATTCGTCAAATATTTTTGCAATATATAAATATGTTTTTGTGTTCGAATACACAACAATATTTATAACTATAAATATGTTATTTATATGGTAACATGTGCACAGTATCATTTACGCACATACTTTTATTATCATTTAACAAGATACCACTGGTGAAAATAACAAATCAAGCGCTCCCACGATCCAAGCGATAACGTAAACATCCGTAAAAATTGCTATTATCAACAAGGGTTATGCTGACGCGGCACAAATCCAGGCTTTTGTTTAGAGTCCAAAGGTTCGTCATCTTAAGAGAGGGATACCTAAGGTCTCTGTTTATTTAAAAGCAGAATTAATTCCCAAAATCTCATAAGCGGAGGTTTGTTAAGTGCCAACATTTTTATCATAAGTTAGTCTAGATTCACACTTGAAACTCCTAAGTCCATGTATTCGGTTTTAAATAAATAGATAAAAAAAATTTTAGCTTCAAGCAAGCATATTTTATCGATCAGAAATATTTAATTCAGAAGACATTATTTTTGTAAAGTAAAAAGTCACAGCGCTGTCAAAGTCAATGTGCTTCTTAGATTTCTTAAAAGAACCTAACTAGTGATCGGCTATGTATCTTAACAAAACTCACAAATTATGTTTTCTTTACTTAATGTTACATCCTGAGAACATTTTTGTGAAAATAGGGAACACTTCTCACAGCTATAGCCGGATCTAATGTCATTCTTTATAGGGAAGTCGGAGACGTAAATTCAACTTCTCCTTGCAATTGGACTTAAAATAATACATAGTACTTTATATGGCGCTAGGAAATAAGGCCCCATTAAAATAAGGCTGCATAATAAATGAAATAAAGCCCCCACAAATTTAATAGGAAACAACAACACCGATTTTCAATCAAATTAAAGGCGTTTTTTCCTTTTTTGGAAAACTGCAGTAAGCTACAGTAGAGCAAGCTCGACAGTAGGACCCCCAGTACTTTTTGAGTGCAAAGCGTTTACTAGATTGTTTTGCAATGGATTTATCATCCGATTGGAATGAAAATCTGGACAGATTTGGACCATAGTGTATATTATATGTATGTACAAAAAATCAAGGCGCTAGCATTATAGGGACTCTTGTAATTTGACTTTGAAATTTTGTTTTTCAATTTCCAGGGGCGGATTTTCGATATAGCCATTTCCATCTGTCCGTCTGTTTCTATGCAAACTAGTCTCTCAGTTTTGAAGCTATCTTGATGAAACTTGGTACAGTTCCTTCTTTTTGCTGTACGCAGTACATATGTCGGAACCAGTTGGATCGTATAACTGTATCATATAGCTGCCATAGGAACGATCGGTTCGAAATCAACATTTAGTATGAAAAACTTTTTTGTTTCTCAAAATATCTCAACCAATTATACAGATTGTGTGTTTGATTAAGTTTTAAATAGGAACGATCGATTCGAAATCAACATTTAACAAATTTTGTAAAAAATCTGACGGCTTACACAGGCCACTGAAAGGGTATCAAAACTTTGGCGCGCCAAAGATAGCTTGCGCTATAGTTTTTATTGCTATAAATATTTTATTTTATCAAAAATCCAAAAATCAAAACTTTCAATCAAAAAACAGTAAAATGTACATAAAAAAATGCAGTAAGCTACAGTAGACCATGCTCGACAGTAGGAGACCCAGTACTTTTTGAGTGCAAACCGTTCACTATAGATTGTTCTTCAATGTTGCGTACCATTCAATAGATGGCGCCACTAAGAAGATAAGTTAAAAGTTAATAAACACAGAGGTCGCTAGCGTGTCTTCTTCTTCCTTTTGCCCGTAACATTGTTTGTTGAATAACTTCCGCGTTTATCATCCGATTAGAATGATTTTCTGGACAGTTTTGGACTATAGTGTATATTATATGTACCAAAAATCAAAAGACTAGCCATAAAGGGGCTCTTGTAATTCGAAATTTTGTATATCAATTTCCGGGGGCGGAGGGGGGCGTGGCAAAAATCTAAAACAAACTTGATCAATGCAAGATATAGATGAGCCTACATGCCAAATTTGGTGTCTCTAGCTCTTATAGTTTCTGAGATCTAGGATCTCATAAAAGTGACAGACAGACAGACGGACAGACAGACGGACATGGCTATATCGACTCGGCTCTTGACGCTGATCAAGAATATATATACTTTATGGGGTCTGCCACGCCTCCTTCTACCTGTTACGCACTTTTTTTTTTTGCACAAACGTAATAGACCCATTTGTACTTTTTTAAAGTACTGGGTCTAAAAAGCAACAAAAAAATTTTTCTATTTCATTATGAAATAACACTCCAAATTTGGGATTTTATTTCATTTTTTTGGGGCTTTACTTCATTTTTGCTTTAGGGGCTGTATTTCATTGGGGTCTTATTTCCTATCCCCACTTAATATAATACTAGGGGGCTTGCCCCCTGCTTGCTTCGCTCGCTAAAATCTCGGGAAAAACGTTGAATGAAAATAGGGAACACTTCTCACAGCTACAGCCGGACCTTATGTTATTTACTATAAGAAAGTGGGAAATGTAAATTCAATTTTTCCCTACATTTGGACTTAAAATAATAGTACTACATATAATATCGCTCGCCAACCCACGGCTCGCAACGCTCGCTGAAATCTCGGGGAGAAATGTCGAGTGAAAATAGGGAACACTTCACACAACTATAGTCAGACCTTATGTCATTTCTTTTAAGAAAGCGGGAAATATAAATTCAAATGGATAAGACTGCAATAGGACTTAAAATAATAATACTTTATATTGTAGACTGTATGAGTGTCATATCCATACTGATCTTTATTCCACGATCACGCTGAGAACTTATCGAACTATCGATAAGATTGAACGTGATGCTTTTCAATGTTTATCGTTTATGTTAATTACAGATGTTCTTAAATTATGTTAATGATATCGATATGTTTACAATATATCTAATATATAGTTATATGTATCAATATAACTACATATCTTATAGGCTCTTTCCACGACGGGCGTTCGCCGTCATTCGCCGCCATTTTGAGCGTTCGGGGTGGATGACGACGTATTTCCCAAACAAATTGCGAACGTGTCATCCAAGTCAAACGGTAGCGTTCGCTTGAAACGTTTGCCATTCCCCCGGTTTTATTTTAGTATTTTTTACGAAATACCAAATTTTTCTCGATGAATACCGCCCAACCAAAGGAATTATCGCTAAAATCAGCTGTTTTGTGTATGGCCAAAATTGTGAGCCATATATTACTTTTCAAATATTAATAATATATTTATATATCCATGTTATCAAGCAAAGGATGCCAACCATCAGATGGATATCATTTGTTAATGCATAATCCACTTGATTGTTTCAAATTAAACTTGCTATATTTTGCGTTTGAAAATAAATTGTAAATGAAAGCAATGCGAGCAATAAAACTGAACAATTTACAATATGTCATTGACGAACGCCGGTTTGGTCGTGGAAAGGCCAAATTCAGCGTCATCCAAATGACAGCGAAAGCTCTGTTATCCATACTAGTATTGCATACCCCCCCTTATGTACTACTACAATATAATATAAAGAATTAACATATTCGCATCTATAAAGTTTTCGCTGCAATTGGCGAGCGAGTAACAGTGCCATATACTGCAAATTTATTTTGAAAGTCGCAACACAAATGAGTCGTACCAATTTTAATTTTTTTCTGATTGTTCCATTGGCAGTTATAAGATGTAGTCATCCGACCAAATTTTTACAGAACATAACAGTGAGTTGGAAATACATAATCTGTGAATTTGAGATAGCTCAAAAACAACACAGCTCTTCATACAAAATTTTAATATGCATCTGAATGTTCCTATGGCAGCTATATGACATAGTGATCCGATCAAATTTTCTCAGGATGTAGCAGTGAGTAAGAAATGCATAATCTGTGAGTTTGGTTAAGATAGCTCAAAAAACAAAACAAAAAAATTGAATCTTTTGGCCTACAGCGGGATGCCTCGTCAGTGAATCAGTAAGGACAAAGAGTTTTATATATATAGACAGATAGAGAACTTACATTTCGCTGCTCGCTGTTTTAAAGCTTTCGCAGCAATTGGACTTTGTAGAAAAAAAACAGTATGGGCTGAAAAAATTTCGATTTGGCGGGAAATGCTCAGATTTTTGTAAAATCAATTCCTAGTCGGCGCTTTTTAAGTTAAATATTTGTATTTTCTTACAAATTTTTTACAAATACAAATATTAAACTTAAAAATGCAGTAAGCTACAGTGGAGCAAGCTCGACAGTAGGAGACCCAGTACTTTTTGAGTGCAAAGCCGTCACTATAGATTGTTCTTCAATGTTGCGTACCATACAACAGATGCCGCCACTACAAAGTTAATAAACACAGAGGTCGCTAGCGTCTCTTCTTCTTCCTTTTGCCCGTAACATTGTTAGTTGAATAACTTCCGCGTTTATCATCCGATTGGATTGCAATTTTCTGGACAGGTTGGACCCTAGTCTATATTATAAGTACCAATATTCAAGGCGCTGGCATTAAAGGGGCTCTTGTAATTCGACTTTAAAATTTTGTTTTTCAATTTCCGGGGGCGGAGAGGGGCGTGGAAAAAATCTAAAGCAAACTCGTTCAATGCAAGATATAGATGAACCTACATGCCAAATTTGGTCTCTCTAGCTCTTATAGTCTCTGAGATCTAGGCAACACAAAATCGGACAGACAGACAGACGGGCAGACGGACATCGCTATATCGACTCGGCTGTTGATGCTGATCAAGAATATACTTTATGGGGTCTGCCACGCCTCCTTCTGCCTGTTACGCACATTTGCACAAACGTAATAGACCCATTTGTACTTTTTTAAAGTACTGGGTCTAAAAAGCGCGGACTAGAAATTGATTTTAGAACTATGGTTTCTTGGTGAAAACATTTTAGAATTAACCGTAGGTTATGAATATGGGATGCCATTTTTTTTTGCCCATACAAATCGATACGCTCTAATATACTTACTTTACACATTTCGTGACAAAATTGTAATACCCTCTGCAACAGTATTAAGATTTGTCCACCCATTCATGGTAAAATCCACGGTCCGGTTAATAGTTGTACACAGTAATATTTAAAATCTCAAACATACTAATCGTATATTTATTCTTGATATGATATTTAGTTTAAGCATATTTAATTGTACAGAGGAGAGGGCGTTGATTTTACTGCAGAAAATAATAGATGTATGTCAATGAACAATGTCCTATCTGTATAATTACACTATGTTAAAAGGAAAACTCCCCTGGCTTGTCTCCTTCTCGCTTCGCACGCCAAAAAATATAAGGTCTTTTGTGAGTTCAATTTTTTTCTCTCACAAATAAAGGTCTTTGGAGACTATGTAAATATTTTTTTTAATTTTTTTCAAATTCTTCATGTGTTGCTTCAGCTTTTTTGAACACAAATCGTAAACGTGGTTACCGTTTTTTTTATTTGTTTCGGGCACACTACAATTTGTATGGAGCAGCTGTGAACTGTTAATACGCGAAAGAAAATCAAAAGTCAAGCAGTTGAAGGAATCCCAAGTATTAATTTTTATTTCTAGGCAGAATAGTTAGTAAAATTTCTATAAATTACACTGTGCTACAGCCAAAAAACTTATGGGATGGGACATAGTGAGGTTGTAGACATAGGTAAATGTAACATTGTGGCATACCACAATTTTCGTTGCACATCAAAATTTTGATAATAAAAAATGCAGTAAGCTACAGTGGAGCAAGCTCGACAGTAGGAGACCCAGTACTTTTTGAGAGCAAAGCGTCCACTACAGATTGTTCTTCAATGTTCCCTACCATGCAATAGATGGCGCCACTACGAAATAAGTAAATAAACACAGAGGTCGCTAGCGTCTCTTCTTCTTCCTTTTGCCCGTAACATTGTTAGTTGAATAACTTTCGCGTTTACAGTCCGATTGCAATTAAATTTTCAGGACAGGTTTGGACCATAGTGTTTATCATTTGTACAAAAAATTAAGGCGCTAGCATTAGCAGACAGACAGACAGACAGACGGACACGGCTATATCGATTCGGCTGTTGATGCTGATCAAGAATATATATACTTTATGGGGTCTGCCACGCCTCCTTCTGCCTGTTACGCACATCTGCACAAACGTAATAGACCCTTTTGTACTTTTTTAAAGTACAGGGTCTAAAAACGTTTTTTCAAGGTTGATAGAGTTAAAAAATCATATGTCTTAAACTATGCATCCTACAAAAGATTTTAATATGCCGTTGGAAAGAAAAATGTAGCACCTTTCCAATGGAATTTCTCCATACCTCCGATAAAAATTGTGGGAGCTACATACATTTAAAACAATATGGATTTTTTCAGTTTTTTTCGACTTTACCGTACTTTGAACGAAATTTAATAAGTATAATTTGTACTTTTTGTATGCAGTTTCGAAAAACATTTAATTTTGCATCTTCTGCACTTTAGTTTGTTAAAATCGAGTAATATTTAAGAGAGTTATTAATTTTTGCATGAAAAAATACCATTTGCCATATTTTTGACTAATGATAAACACGAGTGGAATGAGAGAATGAGTGCTTAACATAATTTGGGTCGACAATGCTATAATGGCGCAGCTCATCAAAATATTGCGCTAATTAGTTTTCGAAATTCTATTATAACTGTGCTAAATACTGACCGATTTACTCGTAAATATGTATGTATTCTTTTTAAATAATAAGACAAACTTAATGGGTTTTCAATAAAATGGTGTTCAAAAACATATCCAAAGTCAAACAAAAAAAAACACAAAATAAATTGGTTTACTTGTCAAATACTCTAATAAGGGAATGGAATCATGTTAAGTCAAGTATGGGACGCTTAACCACCCAAGTTTCTTCTGTCCAAACGGTCTTTTTTACCGTTATTCAAATTTTCGATGTGCATCGAAAAATTGTGTTATGCCTCAATGTTACATTTACCTAGATCTACAACCTACACTATGTCCCATCCCAGAAGTTTTGTTTTGAATTTTTTTTTAGCACCGTGTTATTGTTGTCAGTATTAAAAAAGAGTTATTGAACAGCCCTCGTAATATTATTTTGAATATTTAAAGTTTATATTAATTGTGTACTTTCAGAATTCTATAAGGCATAACCTTTCACTACACCACTGTTTTCGCAATCGGAAACGCGAGGAGAAAGGCAAAGGAGGCTACTGGGAGTTGGGAGTTGATCCAAAAAAATGTGATAGGAAACGGATACGTAACCGTAAATCAGGACAATCCAAATTAATTTCAAATATACAAATCGCTAAAAATCATTGTCCTTTGCCGAAGTTCCAAATTTGCGAGAAAACTCCGAGTATTTCGAATAGTACCGAATGCACTCGGGAAAACCCCATTCAATTAAGCCATCGACAACACTCCCAAAATACCCAGGCCAGTCATTATACAGGAGCTGACAAAGTCACACAATTGGATTTAGTAGAAAACACGTGTTCCCTAACAGAAATTGAAGTGGGTCTTGGTTTCTCCTTGCCCAATATTCTTAGTCCCCGAATTCATGCTCCTGATAACCCATTTCTGTGCGCCAATGAACTTGCGATGACTATGTCGACAAACGCTGCTGGGCTGCAACAATATGAGCTTGAGACCATCATTATAAGCACTACTGGTATTATAGAAGAGTCCTCTTGCCTGAATAGCATCATCAATAACAAATTCAGCTGTACTAATATGGTTTGACCTTTATTTTCTTTGTTTTTAAATAATACTCATGGCGCTTTTACTTTTTAGATTTACACAGAAGACGAGATTCCAATGTCCAATGAAAATGTTGTAATATCGTCCTGTATGTCCACGGTGCTGGATGTAAACAAAGATGCGGATGTGGCATTGTTAACTCCTGCAGTTTCTAGTTCTGAAATCCCAAGTAGCTTAGCCAATAATTACGATTACTCAAACTTTCGGTCATACATAGACGGCGTGGACGAGTCATTTAATTATCTTAACAACACTGAAATTAGTCGGAACGAGGACATTTTAGATAATCTGCTTGACGTGTGTGTTAGAGATTATTAAATGATAATTGTACTATTCCTGCAACTGGCTTGATTTTGATTTGTTTAAAATTTAATTTCGGCGATCAGCTGTTCACTGCTGTTCCATACAAAGTTTGTTTGGAAAATTTTGCATCACTAGAAGTTTTAACGAAATCAGCTAAACGAAACGGTCGAAACGAAATCAAATTTTTAGCAAATCAAAATCAAACCTGTCGCAGAAATAGTGCTAATGTCGCCGAATTTAATTATATTTAATTAATGTTTGCATTAAAGTACAGTAAAAAAAGTATATTTAATTATTTTATTGTTATTGTTACATGGGAGCGGACATCCTTTTTGAGACCAATGAATTGGGACTTGAACTCGAAAGCTCTGAACTGATACGCAGACCGACGCCTATTTATTTAGAGATTATGGACTTAAGATGCTAAAATCAGAACATACTTAAGAACTTTTTAAACTTTATTCAAAAAGTACACAGTAATATAAATACATTCACTTATAAACAAAACTTATTTTATAAAGTACATATAATATATACATGGTATGAACTTTTTTCTCAATTTTGTTTAGCTTATCAGTAGTCAAATCATCCCCATATATTATAGTGTATATTTCCTTTAATGTTTATTATGTATGTATATACAGTAGAGGTACGGCAAATTTATTTGAATGTAGAACAATCCTTTTTTTTCATCAAAATTAATATTTTTTGAGCTGGAAACTCTACATTACTAAACATTACGAATAAAATCTAGGCTAAAAAATTGAAAAGCGGAGTCAGAATGAGATTTGTATAGTAGTAGTCCTAGTAGTGCAACTGTTGCAGACGCTAAATCTCGACGTTTGCATATTTAATGGGTTACACTTAAGAAACTGTACGAATTCTTAATACAATATATATCACATGTTCTAAAGTACTACGCTCAATTTTGAGCCGATTAAAAGAGCCAGCACAAAGAACGGCATAAAGTATACAATTTATGCCAAACTGCGAAAATCTTTTATAGTTAATCGTAACACAATTGCAGAAATTCTCAAGAACTTATTCTTCTTAATTTCTAATTGTTATGGGTGTTGGATAAGAAGTTCTTCCGTGTATGTGTTCTTGTCAGTTTTGTCTTTCCGAAACCAAATTTTTTTATTTTTTAACTAATATACTATTAACACCCGAAGAGTATAAAAATAATATGGAATACAGTATGACACTCCTTAACACTAAATTTCAGTGGTTGTTGTGTACCAGTAATTTTTTATATGTATAAGGGCTGATAACTTATCATTATATGTAGGCTTATAATTTTAGATATAACGTAGTATGAAATAGAATATAAATGCAACTTATGTACTTTGCATGTAACAAATGTTTGCTCAATGCCTACCAGACTTTCAATTTTTTATGTTTTCTGTACAAATCAGTCATAAACTATATCGATGCAATGTAAATGTTTACTTACTAATTAGTATTTTTCTGACCAATGCAAATACTACCTACGTGTATATGCATTGGTTTACATAATTATTTTAAAATGTTCGCTCGTTAGTGGATACATCAATTAGCCCTTTGTAAATTTATTTATGGCTACTTGTTTAAAGTATCTCGGATATACCATTCTGATATCTCCAGAATACATTTCTATGTTAAACCTTTCAGCTATACATAAATATGTAAATAATATATGTCCACAAGAGACAATAGATAGATAGATAGATAGATAGTTGATATATAATAGATCCCGAATCTGTGAATACAATCAGACCGAATATATACTTAATAATACAAATTGTAGCACAAATAAATTTATAAATTTTTCCTAAAAATCTCATATTTCGAATAAATAGACAATCTTTTTTTTACATTAAAAGTATCGGTACACATTTTTCAGAAAAATACTCTTGTATTCCATGTTTTAAGTACCCAATGTATTCAAATCAGAATCTTATAGTAAAATCATAGTATTTAATTTTTGTCTATATTAGGGTAGTACAGGTGTATGTCCTTATTATTCACCATATAAAACTATATTCGAAAAATATTGTAAGGTCAACTGTGTTGTGTATTGCATATTTAGATGCCAATTCTTGTCAGCAGTTGGAAGTGTTCTCACCGTCCAGTGTACAAGCAACACTTTCAAGTTTTCGGGAGAGATACATTTTTTTACAGTTAGGGTCGGAATCTAGAGCATCCATGATCTGAAAACCAATAGTTAGTCACATAAATACCTATTAATGTTTAATATTCTCTTACCTGTTCTCTATATTTAGTTATGTAAATATAGAGTTCTTTTAAGGCAGAAATCGTGTCAAATTCTTCATTCTGTTGCACAGACAATTGCTGCATGGCAGTGCTCATCTCTTGGTCGCTTATTTGAGGAAGCCGAGCTACATCACGGTAAAACTCTTTAACCATAATTCTATAATTGGGTATATCCTGCAAGCAAAAATTATTTATATACATGAGAAAAATTAATTCATTAACTTATTATTTTAAAACATAACATTTACTCTGGAAGGACCGACAGTAAAATACTCTACACGCAAGCTGAGTTAGCTTGCTCATACATATATATGTATATTAGGACGGAGCGAAAAACACTTTTTTTTTATTTTCCAATTTCTTGGGTGCGGAATCGTTGACCCGCTATAAAATAAAAATGTGCGCAAAAAACAGATATTTTGGAGCCCATCCTGAGGTGGCCTACCGACGTTCTTTTTTGAAGAATCACGCAAAAATTAAAAAAAAAATGGGAAAAAGTATGATATATAAAGAAAACATGATCCACATAATGCTTATTTTTAGACCCAGTACTTTAAAAAAGTACAAATGGGTCTATTAAGTTTGTGCAAAAAAAAAATGTCCGTAACAGGCAGAAGGAGGCGTGGCAGACCCCATAAAGTATAAGTATTCTTGATCAGCATCAACAGCCGAGTCGATATAGCGATGTCCGTCTGCCCGTCTGTCTGTCTGTCCGATTTTGTGTTGCCTAGATCTCAGAGACTATAAGAGCTAGAGAGACCAAATTTGGCATGTACGTTCATCTATATCTTGCATTGAACGAGTTTGCTTTAGATTTTTGCCACTTCCCTCTCCGCCCCCGGAAATTGAAAGACAAAATTTTAAAGTCGAATTACAAGAGCCCCTTTAAGACTAGCGCCTTAAATATTGGTACTTATAATATAGACTATGGTCCAACCTGTCCAGAAAATTTCATTCCAATCGGATGATAAACACGGAAGTTATTCAACTAACAATGTTACGGGCAAAAGGAAGAAGAAGAGACGCTAGCGACCTCTGTGTTTATTAACTTGGTAGTGGCGCCATCTATTGTTTGTTACGCATTATTGAAGAACAATCAATAGTGAACGCTTTGCACTCAAAAATTACTGGCGGTCCTACTGTGGAGCTTGCTCCACTGTATCTTACTGCATTTTTTTATACATAGCTCTTACCCTTTTCTTGATAAAACTGTATTAACTATTAAGATCTGTGCAAAAATTTAGGAGTTAGAATTTTTTTATGGATAGGAAATTGGGTAACACCCGCCAGCTTGCATGTGGCTATAACAGTGCACTAGTTTACAAACTGACAGTTTTTGCCTGCCTTAGAAACCTTTTTATTTTTTTCCTATTGATTTAGGCCTTCTAAATATGAAAAAGAATTTTAAAAATTTTCCTGTGATTAGTTTTCAACATAGAATTTTTGGAAATTTTGTTCGAATTTTTTAATTTTTAATAAAGAAAGTCTTTAACTAAAGGTAATGAAATCTCCTAAAACTTTTCTATAAAACGTTTTGAAATCAGCAGGATCGTTTTGATGTTAGAGCCTTTTAAAGTAAAAATTTTTAATTTTTTGTGAGAAAAGCACGGATAAAGGTACAAAAAATAAATTCAAAAAGTATATAAATCGCAAAAATATCTCCAGTTTAACAAATTGAGCATAGAGCCTGGATTTTCTTGAGCAAAACAAGCAATCGTTCATAGAAATATAAATAAATATTTTATTTTACCCTAACCAAAAAGCTCCATACTACGAAACTCATTTTATTGTGTTCGCTTTCAAAAGATTATTTTTAAACTGATGGGTATTTGCACCGATTTTAATAATTGATACAGTTTTATCAAGAAAAATGTAAGGGCTATGTATAAAAAATAAGCATTATGTGGAAAAAGATCATGTTATTTTCTTATATCATATTTTTAACCAACTTTTTAAAATTTTGCGTGATTCTTCAAAAAAGAACGTCGGTGCGCCACCTCAGGATGGGCTCCAAAAATCTGATTTTTTGCACACATTATTATTTTATAGCGGGTCAACGATTCCGCACCCAAGAAATTGGAAAATAAAAAATAGGTGTTTTTAGCTCCGGCCTAATGTACATATATACAAACACATTACACACACACGCACAAGATAACAGCGTTACTATATTAAATAATAGTCATTGAATATCTTCCGTGATTATTATACGATTGCGATCAAATTGCACGCTGGTGTAACATCACCCTAGTGGTTATATCGTTGGCATGGCGTTGGGTGTGGCATCAAAAATTTGAATTAAACTTGTTCTGCGTGCAAATATAAGAAATATTCGTACCAAACTTGGTGTCTCTAGGTCTTACCATCTCTGAGATCCTTTTGTTCATACGGACGAACCGACGGACATGGCTACATCGACTTGGCTTCTGATGCTGATCAAGAATATATATACTTTATGAGGTCTGCCACGCCTCCTTCTGCCTGTTACATTTTTCTAACAAACTAAATATACAGACATTTTTTTTTAAGCTAATAAATTTACCGAACACAATCTTTATTTATGAAATTTCATTTAGTTTTAGCGATATTCTAACTTTTTTGTAAGAAACCAGTGGACCCGTCTCGCGGAAAAATATGCCACGTGCAAAATGTTACACGCGACAATAATTACAACTAAATAAAATAAAATCTGTTTATAAACTTTAAACTTTATAAACTTTCTGTCCTGACTGATGCACTGATACTTAGACAGCACACTGCAGCCCAAACGGGTAAGGCTATCCAGCTAAAATTTTCAAACAAAACAGCTAAGATTTATTAATCGTGCAATAAGGCGGCGATATTCTAACTGAATTGGGTCAATTTGGGGTCAAATATTAAAATATATTAGTAATGCTTTGTCTTTTGAGCTACATCCTGAAAAA
This sequence comes from Drosophila neotestacea, assembly GCA_035044365.1. Classification (NCBI taxonomy): domain Eukaryota; kingdom Metazoa; phylum Arthropoda; class Insecta; order Diptera; family Drosophilidae; genus Drosophila; species Drosophila neotestacea. The sequence continues at coordinate 340,954 of JAWNMD010000135.1, read as the reverse complement.
ATTTGGTCAAGATGACTTTATCATAGGAACTTTACCATAGGAACAATTGGATGCAAATTAGACTTCAGTATGAAGAGCTTTGTTGTTTTTTGGGCTATCTCAACCAAACTCACAGATTAATAATTTTTTACTATTTGTTACATCCTGGGAAAATTTGGGCAAGATCGGACGTCTGCATAATAAAGCTGCCATAGGAATATTCGGATGTAAATTAACTTTAGGTATGAAAAGCTTTTTTGTTTTATAAGCTGGGATTCAAACCGTAACCGGAACCGTAACCGTTAACCGAGATTAACCAATTTGAATTTTTAACCGTAACTGAAACCGTAACCGAAAAAAATCTTTTTTTTATTTTATTTCGAAACCGATGAACCGAAATAACCGTTCAGAAAACGACCCAAAAACACGGTTTGTTTCGGGTTTTTCTAGCGACTAAAATTCAAAGCATTTTTTAATTTGGAATAGGTTTTAAATACTTTTTTGAGTGTAATTTAACATGAGTACCATGCGTATGCTTTCTTATCCCTTTTTTTAAGTGATCATTGAATTCAATTTAAATTAAAAATTGTTTATACCCTTGCAGAGGGTATTATAATTTTGTAACGAAGTAACGCATTGAAGGAGTCTTCACAGACCCCATAGAGTATATATAATATATTCTTGATCAGGACGACGAGCTGAGTCGATATCCGACTGTCCGTCTGTCTGTTTCTATGCAAACTAGTTTCTCAGTCTTTAAGCTATCTTGATGAAACTTGGCACAGGTCCGTCTTTTTGATGCTTGGCCTACAGCGTTATGTGTCAGTCAGGACAAAGAATTTTATACATAAAGATAGATAGAGAATTGATATTTTCGCTGCTCGCTGTTTTAAATTGTTCGCTGCAATTGGATTATAGCAGCAAGAGCATGTAATAATGCCATATATTTACTGCAAATTTGTTTTGAAAGTCGCAACACCAATGAATCGTACCCTCTCCCCCTCTGCTTTTGATTATTTATACTAAAATGGTCATCCGATCTTAACCAAATTTTCTCAGGATGTAGCATATAACACGAAATACATAATCTGTGAGTTGGGTTCTGACAACTAAAAAAAAAAAATTTTCCAGTTGGAATTTCAAAAAACGTCGTAGCTCTTCAGCGTGATGAGTGTGTGTATGTACGCGTGTATGAATGAGGACAAAAAGTTTTAAGTAGGCCATCCATAGTCGATTTTTTTTTGACAAACTGTTTGTCTAACAGAATTACATTTGGCTGCTTTATATATATACATAGATATTTAAAAATAAATTTTTTTAGGCTGTATAAAAAGTCGTGACTCCAAACGCCGCCGCAGCTGGTATTTTCGTGATTCAGCGGCGGTGCGTCAGAATAGGAACAAATTGGCGGCGGCAGCGTAAACGTCTACTAGTATACATAAAGAGATTCTAAAAGCGCATACAATACAACAGAATATACAATTTTCTTCAACTTATGGGGCCCTATATGAGACGACTTTAAAAATATTTATATTCAAGGAATGAAACTGTAACCGAAACCGTTAGCCGAAATTAACCGTTTCAAATGTATTACCGGAACTGAAATAAATTATTTTTCAAGAACCGAGAACCGAAAGTTTTGTACCGGTACGGTTTCGGTACATTTTAAAATTTTTTTTTGTTATTTTTCGTACGAACACAGTTTTGCACTATAAAAATATAGCGCAAGCTAACTTTCGCGCGCCAAAGTTTGGATACCCTTGCAGTGCCCTGTGTAAGCCGTCAGATTTTTACAAAATTTGTTAAATGTTGATTTCGAACCGATCGTTCCTATGGAAGCTATACGATATAGTAGTCCGATTTACACCAAATTTGGTCAGCCTGTTTAAAACTTAATCAAACACACAATGTGTATATTTGGTTGAAATATTTTGACAAACAAAAAAGATTTTCATACTAAATGTTGTTTTCGAACCGATCATTCCTTTGGCAGCTATATGATATAGTAGTCCGATTTACACCAAATTTGGTCAGCCTGTTTAAAACTTAATCAAACACACAATGTGTATATTTGGTTAAAGTATCTTGAGAAACAAAAGAGTTTTTCATACTAAATGTTTATTTCTAACCGATCGTTCCTATGGCAGCTATATGATATAGTTATCCGATCCGGCCGGTTCAGACGTATGTACTGCGTGCAGTAAAAAGACGGACTTGTCCCAAGTTTCATCAAGATAGCTTCAAAAATGAGAGACTAGTTTGCATAGAAACAGACGGATAGACAGACATACAGACGGACATACGGACATGGCTATATCGACTCAGCTCGTCGGGATCAGTGAGGCCTCCTTCAATGCGTTACACATTTCGTGACAAAATTATAATACCCTCTGCAAGGGTATAAAAATGTCTCGGATTATATGTAAGACTTACCATGCTAAAATGCGTGCTTTTGTACGTTTATACATACACATATATTTGTTGATAAAATTCAATTTTCTTTAAATTTTAAAATTTTTAAAAATTATTTTGCTGTACCGGTATGGACCGATACGAAAACCGAAACTGAAAGGACAAAACAGACTTAGAACCTTTTACCGAAATTCTCGTTTCGGTACGTACCGGAACCGGAACCGAAATTCTTTTCGGTTTTATTCCGTTTATATTTTTAAGATTCATTGTTCATTTTTCAATTTTTGCATTTGTTTAGAGCTTTTTGAGGTAAGCTTCCATTTTTGATAAGATGTCGAAAAGGACAACCGATTTTAATAAGCTCTACATCATATGTGTTATAGTTTTACGGGTGCGTACCCGATTGGTGTACAAGTGGTCGGGGGCTCGAGGCCCCATAAATTTGTCTAAATATATCAATTTTATTCATGAATGAAACAAATTTTTTTATTTAAGGTAACGTGCAAGTGATTGTTTTTATTACTTTCTGTTTATCTTGAACACTTTTCTAATATACGTTTAATCTCGTCTAAACTTTCGGATAGAGATTTTTTGTGTGTATTGGGAGACTTTAACTTACCCGATATATCTTGGTCTATTGCTGATAATTTGGTTGTTCCTACTAGTTCTCATGAGCATATAAATAGCATCATAGATCTTTCACTTTATCAAGTAAACAATATTTCTAATTGTAACAACCGTCTTCTGGACCTAATATTTGTATCTGATCCTTCAGTTTGTGCTGTTAGAAGAATAGATCCGCTCGTGCTTCCCGAAGATTCATTTTTCATTTGCAAAAATCTAACTTTAATCCTGAACCCCTGATCACTGAAGACACACATAATACTGAATGTGAACTCAATTTAATTAAACCAGTATTCTCCCCAGGCCCCGACGGGTTGCCAGGATGCGTACTTAGGTACTGGCTCTTTATATCTACTCTTACATAGAATATTTACTTTATCTGTTGCATCTTGCTCATTTCCTTCTCTTTGGAAGGAATAACATATCATTCCGTTACACAAAAGTGGCCCTAAGAGTTGCGTTAACAACTATAGACCAATTTCAAAAATGTCTGCTACACCTAAACTTTTTGAGCAAATTATTACTTCACAACTTACTCATTTTTGTAGTTCTACAATTTCACCTTACTAACATGGTTTTGTGAAACATAGATCTACAACCACAAACCTGCTCGAATTTTCTTCTTTAGTGATCAGGGGCTTTAAAAATAAAATGCAGACTGATGTTGTTTATACCGACTTCAGTAAAGCATTTGACTCTGTTAACCACTGTATAATCTTCTTATATGGTTATCCGATTACCTTACTAACAGAACTCAAAACATTGTCTTCAAGTCGGCTATTTCGAGGCCCATCTTGGTAACGTCTGGAGTTCCTCAGGGTAGTCATCTTGGACCTCTACTTTTTCACCTCTTTATTAACGATCTTCCTTCTATTATTCTACACTCTAACATTTTAATGTATGCTGATGATGTGAAGTTGTGTCTGTCATTAACGGACAGTTCCTACTCTGATTTACTGCAAACAGATCTTGCACGCTTTTATAAATGGTGCAATTTTAATTTACTAAATCTTAACTGTCCTAAATGCAAGGTTATGTCTTTCTATAGACACTTGCATCACATCATCAATTATACTCTTGATTTGGTACCCCTTACAAGAGTAGATGAAGTAAATGATCTTGGTATTCTCCTCGACCATAGACTGAAGTTTGATACACATGTTGCTCTAACGGTCAGTAGGGCGACTCAAGTTCTAGGGTTCATCAAACGATGGGCAAAGGAATTTGATGACCCTTATACGACAAAATTACTTTATGTATCTCTTGTTCGTCCGATTCTTGAATATGGTTCGTGTGTTTGATCTCCACAATACTCTAACCACCAGGATCGTATTGAATCTGTCCAAAAAAATTTCTATTATTTGCTTTACGTGGTTTTAACTGGGTTTCAGGCTTTAATTTACCCCCGTACACTAGTAGACTTCTTTTAATTAATCTACCAACTTTAACTAACCGTCGTATTATGCTTGGCGTCATGTTTATTATTAAATTAGTTGCTGGCGATATTGATTCTTCTTATTTATTGAGTCAAATTAATTTCTCAGTTCCTGCCAGGTCTACCCGTAATTATGTACCACTATCTCTTAATCTTTGTACTAATAACTACTCCCTGCATGAACCCTTTCGAGTGCTTTGTACGGATTATAATAGACTTTACAATGTCTTCAATGCAGATGCCTCAATTTTTACTATTAAAACGTCTATCTTATTCGCTCTAACTCATAATAACTAACGCTAACACCATATCAGACCTGATTGGGTTTTTCTTGAGTTTTCCCCAATCCTCGCAACGAATGTTGGGTCTGAGTAATTGAGCTTAATTTTGAACTTGCCCATTATATATATTATAATATATATTTTTTATATATTATCATTTTTTTCTTTTTTTCTATTTTATTACTTTAAAGCGTTTTAAGTTTTAATATTTATTATTTATAATGTATAATGCAACTAAAAACTTACCTGTCGATTGCACATAGTCGACATTAAATAAATTAAATTAAATTAAATATACATTTCAGCATGTGGCCGGAAAAAAAAATATCTCTTAATCGGCGAGCAAGAAAGTATATATAAGTAGAAGGTACTGCGTGCAGCTAAAAGATGGGCCTGTATCATGTTTCATAAAGATAGTTTCAAAACGGATATCAAGAATATATATACGTTATATGGGGTTTGCACGCCTCCTTTACACATTTCAAAAAAAAAAATAATAATAATATGTACCCTCTGCAAGAGATCTCTGAGATCTAGGTTCTCACATTCCATTAATTGCCCGATCGAGTTGAAATTTTTAGGACATTTTCGGACTTTAGTGCATACGTATCCATGCATATGTAGCGTTTGCTTTAAGCATTTTCTTGTAATTCAATTTTTGTTCTGCTTTTCGGTAGGGGCGTGTTCTAAAACCATCTTTGTCTGGCCAAGATATAGAAGAACCTTTATAACTGATGCTGATCAAGAATATATATACTACGCACATTATTTTGTTGGACAAACTTAATAGACCCATTTGTCCTTTTGTAAGTACAGGGTCTAATGAACAAAATCGTCACGGCCCCTTATAATTTAAGCAAGGATATTATGGAATGAAAGTTTAAGCAATTTTAATAAAGACAGAGTATCACTCGTAAGAAAATAAGCATAAGAATACATACCTTTGCAAAGAGCAGCTTATTGGACGGAGAGTCCTTACCCAATCGATGTTCCGTTGTTGAGCATGCGTCCATGAAAGTCTGCGCTATAACGCTTAGGCAAGAATCCACGGAGTACGTCTTGTTTACGTCAAATATGAAGTCGGGATTTTTAATAAAGTTAACCCAGAAGCGTAAGGGCAAACTATTCGACTTCCAAGCGTGCAAAATATCCGTATCAGCTATGTCATGCCGTCGGGCCGCCTCATCTAGCAAATCGAAAAGCCACTTTACTGCCGGCGGCAGTTCTTCGTTAACGGTAAGAATAATGGAGAAAAAATCGTCCACAAATTTTTGAATGGTACCCTTTGTGGCGAGCAGGCGTGTCAAATAGACTTCAGGTATTGTTTTGTTTATCCGCTCCAGGCCACTACCAATACAATGTGCGCCACCTTGAGCAGGGGTCAGAACTCCAGATATAGCTGAGTTTTTAATATTCATGTAGTGATCTGGTAAGATTGGTTTAACCAGGTGGTAGATTCTTGGCTGCTGAAGACCCGACTCAATATCGTTGTTAATTATTATATGACTCTGGGAGTTATTTATATAGTAAACTGCAAATTTAAACGAGTAATAGATAGATAAGACAAGACTTTATACAGTACCTTATATAGCATAAGCATACTCACAGTTATGGTAGGGTGGTTGCTGCTTTCCATAAGGCATATTGTAGTTATCATTTTGCCGGGCAATAAGAGACATAACAGCTGATTCTTTAACTCCGTAATGGTATAAAGTATTTAGACGTTTCCATCCATTTATTGTCTTTGTGGTGAGATCCTCGTCTTGCAACGTTAAATGACCTCCGCGACCATGACGCCATTCTAAATCAACTTCGTGCACTGATGGCCTCATCGAAAAGGGTGTATTTTTAAAGATTGCATCGAGAATCTTTAGTTTAACCTGTGATATTGTGTCCCAGTCATTAACGCGGCACTGAACCTTTTCGTCCAGATCATCCTGAAGAATGTGCAAAATCACGATGGAGTGCGTAACCTGTTCGTGCAGTAAGCGATCCTCAGATAACGAATAGCGAGTATCATGCGTAATGGCATCCACAAGACCCTTTTCAACTTGATGCTTAATGGCCTTAAAGAGCAGAAATAAACTAGAACCGGCATATTCCTTAAGATAGTCGTACATGCAAATCGCTAGATAATTCGTCAACATTTTTTCAACAACGCTCTCGGTTCGACGTAGCATCAACTGTGGATGTTTGCTTCCTAAAGATTTATCAATTAGCCGCAACAATAGAGATTTTAAAATCTCAGTGGCATACTCCATTTTATTCATAAGCACCACCATAAGTAATGAGGCGACATTTACGCGATCACGTATGGAGAACGAGGATCTTTGTGCCTCGAGCGTATCGATAAAGGTTAACAAAAAATATTTATTGCTAATTAGCTGTTCGAATTGCATCATGGCTGTATCGTAATTCGTGGGCTGGCTGTTTTCTCGAATTTTTGGTGAATTCAGTATGGGATGATCGGATACACCCGGAAAGAATACTTTCATTATGTAGTTTACATGATCAAGGGTAGGTATGCCACTACTCTCAAGGTCAGCGGTTAGATCTGTCATATCAGTCTGCAACTCTGCAAATGCCTGTTTGCATTCGGAACGCACGTTACTTTCAAGCGTTATCATTTGGATCTGAATACGCTTATACTCCCGTTCGGCTTGTGTAGATTTCCGTCTAAATATAACCAATACGACTACCAGTAGGATAATTAGAGCCAAAACCGTCAGTATTATACCAAGCATAGCATGTGGCATCGAATATGGTTTGTTCAAGTCATACTTGAGATATCCAATGACGAAGCGCAGATTTCGACCCACTTTCACGACCACCAAGGGCAAATCGGCTAACTGATCGACCCCATTTTCATCGGTTGATGGTGGCTGCTGTTCCGGGGGAATACATAGGAGTTGGGTAAGAGCCAGGCTAGTTATATTGCACTGAGAGGTGCCAATGGTTACATTCACATCATACTCATCAGCTGCTAAGTTCAAAAGTTCGCCTTCAATTACCAGAGTATCACCTTTATAAAGCTTGACGCCATCATTGGCAAACGGCAAGTATTTGGGATCGCTTAAGTACACTATAGTGCTTCGGATTTCATGAAAGTATTTATTCAAGTCCCTCACCAATTGCACATTATCCATGACAAAACTCATTTGCAAATTTAGTTGGGTTTCATGCACCTTTACATAGGCTGCTACATCCATGTTGTTCCCTGCAAAATAGTTTGAAGCTGTTGATCCCGTTGCGTATATGCGCAAATCGTTATTATAAAGGGTATTACGCTTTTGTTGCTTATGCTTGGATCCAGATCCAGATAAGTTGTGCTCTGTGGAATCTGTTGAGGTTGCCGTTGACATTGCCACCGAACTTTTCAACTGTTGAAATTTTAAGTTTACTGGCGGTGATGGGCACTCCATTTGACTAGAGTTAATAACAGTACATGAAGTTTTATTGACGCGCTCGTTATCAAAGAATACCTCTAGCTCTGGATTTTGTATCGAATCTAGATACATGCCATGCACTGTCAAGATGCGGCCGCCACTAACAAAGCTTCGCAAGGGCTTGATTTGCATAATCCGCGGATCTTGCGTATAATTAAAAATAGAACATGGGAGTGGAAGCGGCATCATATTATAATATGAACCATATGATCCATAAGTGCTTCGTGACACTCCTATAAACTGATGTCCTGATGATGGTTCTGGATTATGACAGGTGAATGTACGGTTTGCACCATCGATAACCAAGCGAAGTGAGCGTATTGGTTCCGGCTGTGTCGCCTCGGATGTAGTGCAAGACAGGCGGGAAGAAGACGCTTGTGTCACGTTTATATGACACTCATATTCGTCGAGAAAGGCCTGAATGCTTGAGCCAATATTAAGGAATTTGCCCAATAGAGACAACTGGGTGCCGCCTGATTTGGGGCCTACGGAGGGATATAAGCCTGTCAACTGAACATCTTTAAAGTGAAACTGCACACTCGATTCTGTATATCCAGCATCATTAGCCACTTTAATTGGCGCCGACATTTCATGTAGCGCTGCACTGGTGCGACATTCGATCTTGACTGATATCTGATAGTTGACCAGTTCACAGGGCACATTCCCAATCGATATCTTACCGCGTACGTCTTCTTCGCGTATACCCAAGTTGCTGCCCTCAATAGTTACCAGAGTGCCACCCTCGACAGGTCCGGACAAAGGTTTAATGATGTCAATTCTTGGACGTGGACACTCGTTTTGCATTATTGCATTAATATTCGTGTTCGTATTAGTTGATCCTATTAATGTAGAGTCAAGACCGGGAACAAGCGAACCACAAGTTTCGTTGTACACACAAGAGCCCCCACACCAGGCACATTGATATTTTGGATGACGCGTAACACACAAGCTACAATCAGCATGCTCTCGATGTGAGCCAAGTACATCACATTTATACAATATGATCGTGGCGGTATCCACATAGTGCTGCCGGTTCCAAGTGATGTCAACCTTAGCCTCGTACTCGTGTGTATTAGTCTCATAAAAGTATGGAGTCTTCTCGCAGACCACTATCTTGTTGGACTCAATGTGAGCTGGCAAAAGCATTTGAGCGGCTTCGATTTGAATAGTGCATAAATAGCCAGCGTGAGCGCTTTTTGGCTTTGGTAAATTTTCAATCTCCAACCGAATCTCCTTAGGAACCCGTACCGGCAGCAGGATTGCCTCACGATTGCGTTTTAAGTGTGGACATTGAGACTGTGAGGTTATCGCATTCTCCATATTTCGGCACTGATTCAACTGATGCACACATTTGTTATCAAATATACACCAATTGCAGCCCCAGGAGCTGCGCACACACGACTGACAGTTCATATGGTGTGAACAATCGAAAAAAGCAAATGATCGTGACACAAAATCTTTGTTTGTCTCAGAGCTTCGCACTGAAAGCGGTACCAAAACGTGATCCATGTTACTAACTATTGTCGGCCTCTGATCAATTGGCGGCGTGGCGCAAGCCAAGCCGTGTTCCAGTATCTCGGCATCAATTGGCGTAGAGTTGCCAAAGACACAGCGATATTTGGCATTGAATGGTTCAGGTAATGTTCGTATAATTAGCTGCACCTGCGTTAGCTCACTAATGGGTATTTTATCGGGAACTATTGATTCAAAGTCAATACACTGCTGTCCACTGCCTAAAGAAAGCCATCGTGACGCGGATGTATCACGCTGGCAAGTGGATCGAACTGTACAGCGTTTCTCTAATGAGCACCAGCCACAGAAGGGATCCCGAGACTCCAAACAAGCTGAACAATTTGTATACATTGAGCAATGTTCGATTCGTAGTTTCGTTATTTTTCGTAAGGACAACACATATAGAAAATCCTTTTTGGGAGACATCATTGTGTTTGGTAGTATACGATTTCCAGCGTCTACGACTATCTCCTCGTACTCGCCAGGTTTTTGTCCAGACAACAACACTTTTTTGATAGTTCCTGCTTCTGTGCCAAGAAATGCCAAAGAATGCTGTTGGTCAGTCGTCGTTGTCGCCGTCACCGAGGTAACAGACACGTTATCGAAATGGAATAGAGCCTGGGCCGAAATTGGAGAAACGCCACTAATTTTGAGCCCCACGTTGCAAAAGTTGTAAATGTTCCCCAATGAGCCAACAATTGGACATCTTCCATCATTGATTGTGCCAGATATATATCCAAGATTGCGATCCTTAATTGTACCATTGAAACACATGTGTATATTCTCAATGAATACTTCTTCAATATCCTTCAGACTATAAATGCACATGGCAGACTTATTTTCTGGTTGATCGCTAATTTCCTTTGATGGTGAGAACACTGTAACGAGCACGTGATCATCTCTTTTGATACCCAATTGATGGGCCAACTTTTGACTGGCATGAGTAATCTTAGCATCTCTCAATATATTGTAGTCGGTATGATCTTCTGTCGCTGTGCATTGAATTGTTATTTCGGTGTAGCTGTCATAATTGGGGTCCGTTATGCATATGCGTGCCAGGCGTGTTACATAACCAGCTTCTTCAGCCAAGTGTGATTTCTTTTGTACAAGCACAAAGTATGCATACTCCGACGAGTTGAATCCGTACACGTAATCAACTAAAAAGTGATCACGATACTTCACATCTATGTTTATAATTGACTGCTGAATTGAGAACTCTGCATAGTTTAAATCATCCAAGCGTCGAGACGATATCGCTGGTACATCGTGACGATAGTCACCAACGTTGGTAAACGTGGTGCCCACATAAAGGATATCTTCCTCCTTCCATGAGTATCTCGCTGGACCAACGAATGCATATGTCGATGCTAACTCATCATTAGCAGCTAACGGCACAGCAACAAACTGTGGAGCTACTGGAAATCGCAAGAGATTGTAGATCTCACAGGCACCTGAAACAGCAAAAGAATTATAATGAGCACTGATAAGTCGACAGTAGCATGAAAATAAAGGTATCTTCGGTACCCCGAAGACGTAAAGTCACTTGCATATTACTCATTAAAAACAAAGTTTTTCAATATAACAAGCTCATGATGGCATATTAATTATATGCCGCATTAAACACCACTTCTTTCACAGATTTGATTCGGACTACTTGCAATCTACATCTATAAATGTTCAAGCCAGTCGGGCTGCAGTGACTCTGGCTGCAGTCTGCTGCCCACCTCGATTCTCGATCTCTGAAGATTAATTTAATTAATGACTAGAACCAACTTAACTCTTCTTAATTGGAGTGATATACATCTCCTTCCCTCGGTTAATTGTCAACTTAAGGGGTTGGATAGCAGCACATACGGTACAGATGATAGAGATTGGCATCTCTTGAAACACCTGTATACCGAACCATTGCTCCTTGATATTCAATTAGTAAGTGCTTATGTTGTATTGTTGTTGTTGAGAATTTGTAATATAATCATCAACATTGTTCTTTAATGTTGCGTACCAAAAAATTTGAATAAATGGCGCCACTACGAAGATATCAGTTGGTAAACACAGAGGTCGCTAGCGTCCCTTCTTTTTCCTTTTGCCCGTAACATTTTTAGTTGTATAACTTTCGCGTTTATCATCCGATTGAAATGAAATTTTCAGGACAGGTTCGGACCATAGTGTGTATTAGTGATGTAAATCCAAGCCGAACATCGGTTTAAAAATCGGATTTTTTAATTGGATTTATCAATTGGTCGAAACATCGGAAATTTCGACATCGGTTGATCGATTTTTCATATTTATATAAATACACAGAAGAGTGCATAAGCATTTGAACACATATCTCATTTTAACTAAGCTCGCGATTAGTAACATCTAATTATGTTATTTATATACATATACGTTAATAAAATTATGTCCCATACTTACTATAGCCTTTTTGTAAACTTTAACTTTTCTATGAAATTAAATTTTGACACGCGTGTGTATTTTGTAGGGTTTGCTAAGGATGTGCAGAGAGGGCGATTTTTTCATAAAAATCGATTAATCGGCTAAAACTAGATCGAGTTAAAACTCGAAAATCGCTTGTGCCAAAATCGATCAATCGATGTCTCGATGTTTTTTTACATCACTAGTGTGTACCGAACCGGTCGTTCATATGGCAACTATATGGTATAGTAATCCGATTTGAACCAATTTTAGTCAGGCTGTTTGAAATTATACCAAACACACAATTTTTGAGATTAGTTAAGATCAAGGCTGCAAACCAGTTCCTAACCGAACCTCACAGAACCGGTTCGGTTCGGGTTCTTTTTTTGGCTACCCTTCAAAGTTTCGTGCACCGTACCCGAACCCAAACCGGAGCACTGTCATAAAAAAAGGTTCGGTTCGAATATTTTTTCAACCAATATACAATTTTTAATTTATTATGACATTAGTGATATTTCAATAACTTATTTGCCGTGCCTCAAAAGTAGGAGAGATCGGAAAACTACTGTTCAATTCAGGGACCGTAACTTTTATAAGTTTTAAAATAAAAATTAGAATATAACAATTATTTCCGAATTTGTATTTAAAAATTACAAAATAACACTTACTTTTTATTTTTATTAAAAAAAAAAAAAAGTTATATTTCAATCATTTTTTTGCCGTGCCTCAAAGTAGGAAAGATCGAAAATTACTGTTTAATTCAACTGTTACTAATTGTCTAAACGTAGCTTCTGCTTCAAATAATTTAAACTTAATAAAAATTTAAATAAAAGTAAAATACAAGCCCATCAGAAATCTATTAAATAAACATTTTGAAACAAAATAAATAGTTAATGAAGACTTAACCTTTTTTTTAAGTTAAATATAAATGTTATGAATATAACATATATTTAGTTAGATTAAAAAACATATATTTAAAAATGCATTCTCCATTATTAGACCCAGTACTTTGAAAAAGTACAAATGGGTCTATTAAGTTTGTCCAAAAAAAAATGTGCGTAACAGGCAGAAGGAGGCGTGGCAGACCCCATAAAGTATATTTATTCTTGATCAGCATTAACAGCCGAGTCGATATAGCCATGTCCGTCTGTCTGTCTGTTTGTCCGTCTGTCCCTTTTTGTGTTTCCTAGATCTCAGAGACTATAAGAGCTAGAGACACCAAATTTGGCATGTAGGTTTGTCTATATCTCTCATTGATCAAGTTTGTTTTAGATTTTTGCCACGCCCACCTTTGCCCCTGAAAATTGAAATACAAAATTTCGAATTACAAGAGCACCTGTAATGCTAGCGCCTTGATTTCTGTAACACATAATACACACTGTGGTCCAAACCTGTCCAGAAAATTTCAATCCAATCGGATGATAAACGCGGAAGTTATTCAACTAACAATGTTACGGGCAAAAGGAAGAAGAAGAGACGCTAGCGACCCCTGTGTTCATTTTAGTGGCGCCATCTATTGAATGGTAGGGAACATTGAAGAACAATCTATAGTAAACGCTTTGCTCTCAAAAAGTACTGGGTCTCCTACTGTCGAGCTTGCTCCACTGTAGCTTACTGCATTTTTTTCCCTTGCAGAGGGTATTATATTTTTGTCACGAAATGTGTAACGCATTGAAGGAAGCCTCACAGACCCCATAAAGTATATATATTCTTGATCAGGGCGACGAGCTGAGTCGATATAGCCATGTCCGTCTGTCCGTGTGTCCGTCTGTTTCTATGCAAACTAGTCTCTCAGTTTTAAAGCTATCTTGATGAAACTTGGTACAGGTCCGTCTTTTTGCTGCACGCAGTACATATGTCGAAACCGGCCGGATCGGATAACTATATCATATAGCTGTCATACGAACGATCGGTTGGAAATAAACGTTTAGTATGAAAAATTTTTTTGTTTCTCAAGATATCTCAACCAAATATACACATTGTGTGTTTGATTAAGTTTTAAACAAGCTGACCAAATTTGGTGAAAGTCGGACTACTATATCATATAGCTGCCATAGGAACGATCGGTTCAAAATCAACATTTAACAAAATTTGTAAAAAATCTGTCGGCTTCCACAGGGCACTGCAAGGGTATCCAAACTTTGCCGCGCCAAAGTTAGCTTGCGCTATATTTTTCTTTTAAAGTTTTAACTTCGTTTTAACTTTCGTTCGCTAAATAAATATATAATACGATGTGAGCCCTAGATTCGAAATCAAAACATAACCACCAGCCTTCAACAGCCTATAAACTTTAAAGTTTATGGAGGTCGGCCAAAGCATTTTGTTATACATTTCCTAGAAAACGGTGTTTTCACAGAAATCGATCATTTTTCAACAAATCTTCAAGAACGCGTTATTGTTGTATTAAAATTTTTTTTATCAATTCTCGATATAGACGTTTCGTAAGAACGAACAGATCTCAGAGATAGTAATACCTTGGTACATTAAATTTGTTATGAAGACTTATTATATTTGCACGCAAATCAAGTTAATTTTAAATTTTGGATACCACGCCCCTTCGCCCACAAGTCGGAAATAACGACATAACCAAAGCAATGTTATAGCTAGAGACTTGAGATTTGGCATGTGTGATGATTAGAAGGGTCCGGATAGATGGGTAATTTTGGATGAGCCATCCCTTTCTCCACCAAACAGCAAAGAACCATAACTCTGGCAATTATCAAGCTGGAGATTCGGCATAAATGTTACTTAGGGTGATGTAACCACCGTGAAAATTTCATCATAATCCGATAATAAACAAGGAAGATTTTCGAAGACAGTTAGAAATAGTGACTTTAATGTTTTGTGCGTGCGTGTGTAATGTGTTTACTTATATACATATGTACATATATATGTATTGAGCAGGCTCTTTCTATTCGGCGCCCTGGCGAGAAAAAGTTGCACCCGGAGCAAATACTCAGGCGGCGTCCCCTCTCACAACAATTTTTAAGCAAGGATGAAAACAAAAATATTTTTTTGAAAACATAGGAAATGACACTTCCAGTTAAATTAACTTAGGGATACAAAAATTAAAGCTTATCAAAAATGACAAATTCAGTGTCAAAGCTAATAACAAATATAGCGCAAGCTAACTTTGACGCGCCAAAGTTTGTATACCCTTGCAGTGCCCTGTGTAAGCCGTCAGATTTTTTACGAAATTTGTTAAATGTTGATTTCGAACCGATCGTTCCTATGGCAGCTATATGATATAGTAGACCGATTTACCCCAAGTTTGGTCAGCCTGTTTAAGACTTTATCAAACACACAAAGTGTATATTTGGTTCAGATATCTTGAGAAACAAAAAAGTTTTTCATACTAAATGTTTATTTCCAACCGAACCGATCCGGCCGGTTCCGACATATGTACTGCGTGCAGCAAAAAGACGGACCTGTACCAAGTTTCATCAAGATAGCTTTAAAACTGAGAGACTAGTTTGCATAGAAACAGACGGACAGATGGACATGGCGATACCAACTAAGCTCGTCGCCCTGATCAAGAATATGTATACTTTATGGGGTCTGTGAGGCTTCCTTGAATGCGTTACACATTTCGTGACAAAATTATAGTACCCTCTGCAAGGGTATAAAAATGCATTAAATGATACAAAAATTAAAACTTAACAAAAATGAAAATTCCATGATCAAAATTTAAAACTAAAATTTATTATATATTGTTAAACAATCAACAATCTATTATTTTATCAATGTTTAAAGATTCTGCTATGATATATTCAAAAGAACCTGACAAACTAAGACTGCTATGACTCTCCTCTCCTATTTACGATCGTATCTGGTTTTTAATTTAAGTTTTCTGCTAACGCTGATGTATATATAAAACTCTTTGTCCTGATTCACTGACTGACTGATCACGCTGTAGGTCTAACGCTGTATAGAGCTGAAATTTTCACACAACATAGCTGAGAGATAATTATCGTGCAATAAGACGGGATTTTTTGATATTCCCACTGGAAGGGGTTAATTTGGGGTCAAAGGTCAAAATTGCTTGGTATGACTGCAGGGCTCTGCAAGGGTATCCTAATATTGGCTTGCCAAAGTTAGGTTGCGCTATATTTCGAACTAAATTATCTATTTACGTAAGCTGGTCTTATCATATCGCACAATTCTGTATATAGCAAGGCTGCAAGCCTTCAAAATTTGGGGGGAGATTCGGTTCGAGGGTTCGAACCATAGAGTAATATAAAGGTTCGGTTCGCGGACCGGTTTATGGAGCTTAAGTTCTTTAAATATGTATGTGTATGTGTCTTATACTTAAACAAAATTCTAAAAGTTAAATGTGAAAATCAAAAACATTTATGCGCAGAATTGATAAAGGAATTTTTCATACAACAATAACGCGTTCTTGAAGATTTGTTGAAAAATTATCGATTTCTGTGAAAACATCGTTTTGTAGGAAATGTAGACCGAAATGCTATGTTTATATTTATAACATTTATATTTAACTTAAAAAATAGTTAAGTCTTCATATACCGTTTATTTTATTTCAAAATGTTTATTTAAAGATTTCTGATGTGCTTTTATTTTATTTAAATTTTTTATTTGATTAAATTATTTAAAGTAGAAGTAAAAGACACAGCTTCGTTTAAGCAATTAGTAACAGTTGAATTGAACAGAAGTTTTCGATCTTTCCTACATACTTTAAAGGCACGGCAAATATGTATCGAAATATAACTAATGTCATATCACCCTGTATGTGCAGAGTACGTAATATAATAATGATACAGAAATTTTTATATTGGTTGCAAAAATGTTCGAACCGAACCATTTTATTATAAAAGTGCTCGGTTCGGGTACGGTGCTCGAAACTTTGAAGGGGTTCGGTTCGTGGTTCGGTTCGGGTAGTCCAAAGAACCCGAACCGAACCGGTTCTGCAAGGTTCGGTTCGAAACCGGTTTGCAGCCTTGGTATATAGTTTGTTGTTATATTTCAGTTGAGAATCATAAATAGATTTTAGTAAGGACAGAAGTTAATAGATACATATAAATAATTACCTTGCCGAATACTGCCACATGATATAAGGATTCCATCGTTATGGGCATAGCTAACTACCAATATCTTATTGAAATTGTTAACGAGTGCCGTTTCGACATCCTCCGGACAACCTCCTGCATGACATTGCGGTGCATCATGTTTGGGGCCAGTCACAGCCTCAGATAGGACGCGTAAATTTTCATTTAATTTTAATATTTTGTTTGTAGCACCCGCATACATCACGTTATGTGCGTGATCAAAAGTAAGGTGGGTAAAATAGTTTTTCGATTCTACACTGTATCCTGATCCACTTGATGCCGCGTTTGAGCGATTGGCAAAGTTCGCTAACGTAGACGTTGAAGTGCCACCTACAGTTCCAAACGAGCCAATAACTATAGGCGGCAAAGTGAATTGTGCCACAATATCACTAGATGGATATTGCTTCAATGATGATGACGATTCCGATGCTTGTTTATCTAGTTCTATATAAGGGCTTGCGTCGCGACGCCCGTGCTCAACCGCGGTACAGTGTATAAAGCACCGCATTCGCAAAAGATAAAGAGAATACAACAAGAATACGACGCCATTACTAGGGAGTTTCAGTTTAAACATTCTTTAAAACTTTTTTAGCCTATATTTCCATATACAGTAAATTCAAAATGGTTGTTTCATAAGGAATACAGGCGAAGCATGAGCTGTGCAATTTAATCAAAATTTCGACCTTATGCTTCTCATCACATACTGGTATCCACTATGGTCGTAATTGTTTTAGAATGAAATGGTTACTTTAGGTATAACATTTTAGTCAATTATATATATGTTCCTGCATACACTGAATTGCATACACGCACACACGGATATTAATGGAAAAAAAGTGTATACATATAAGTAGTAGAGGTGGGTATTTTCGTTCTGAATAAGTTCAAATGAACGGGTCATCAAAATGAACGAATGAACTTATTCAGTACTTCATGAACTATATCGTTCATATTGTTCAGTTGATCCGTTTTTGATTAACGAATCTTTCTTAAACTTACTCAGCCCCTGGAGTCGATCTCCTTAAGTCTTTTTAAAGTTTTTGATTGCAAATAAAATGTCCAAGAGAAAGCGAAGTGATGTTTGGAATCACTTTATTGGAAGTGAGGGTAGAAAGACCGGCAAATGAGTTTATTGAAAGTCAGAGCTGAGTATTGCTTGAGGCTTCCAGGGCAATTTGGCGCGCCATCTTAAAATAAAGCACCCTACAGTCACCAAGCTCTTTGGTTTCAGCTGGTAGCCAGCATTTTATTATCAAGTCCACTAATCTCTTCAGTGAACGATTGAATAACTGAATATAACGATCTATTCATCGTTCACTGTTCTTTAACAGCTGACCAACTGACTAGAAGACTAATAGATGGATCAACTGAATATAAAAAGACCCATAGAGGAAGTAACATCAAGAGAAGAAATGACGGCTTTTAAATAACAGAGGCAGTGGAGTTTGACGTGTACAAGTGGGTATAGACAGAATCTAACAGAAGAATGTTAAAAGCGTGTGACGCGCCAAACTTCGATGGCCGCTTTGCGGTTTTTTTTGTTTTGGTTTCTTGTTTTGCTTTGTGTGTACCTACAAAGCGTATGATGAAACGTTGCCACACTTCATATTATGTTGTTGTTGTTACAAATCTGAATTTTGTCTATTTCAAAGTCGATTTGCAGCAATGCCCTCAGCCTGCGCTTATCCTACGCTGATCGGGTGTTATGAAATGACATAATAATAAGTAAATGCGTGCAATATTTATTTTAATTAATTTTTACAATATTATTATTATTAAAAAAAATACTATATATAATTTTATTTTATTTTATTTCCTAATACTGCATATAAACAATTGCATTAGCGACTAAATTTTTGAAATAAAAATGTAGTTAAATAGTTACATATTTATAAATAATAATAATTATTAATATATATCATACTACTTTAATTAATGTTATAGAAAAATTATAAATAAATAAATAAAAAATTATAATTAAATATAAGTGTGTGGCATTTACGCAAAAAAAAAGCGAGGGATATTCGAGTGTTCATATTTTGCTTTGCCCTTTGGTTTGTTCGCCATCCTTTGTGCTGTGATTCCTGACTCGACTACAGATACACTTTTTATAATATATTTTTAATTTTTCTATAACTTTATGTTAAGCAGTATGATATATATTATGAATTCTTATTATATGTACATATATCAATTTGTAACTATTCAAATGATTTTTTATTTCAAGAATTTAGAGACTAATGCAGTCGTTTATATGCAGCATTAGGAAATCAAATAATATATATAAAATTATATATATTATTTTATTTAATAATAATATTGTTAAAAATTAATTAAATCAAATATTGCACGTATTTACTTAATATTATGTCATTTCACTTTACTCACACATAACACCTGATCAGCGCAGGGTAAGAGCAGGCTGAGGGCATTATTACGAATCAACTTTGAAATAGACAAAATTGAGATTTGTAACAACAACAACATGATACGAGATGTGGCAACTGCGCATTTTTCGTCATACGCCAGAAGCTTCCACTGAGTGCACAGAGTACACACCAAGCAAGGCACAAATAAAAAAAAAACGCTAAGCATACGTCTGATCTCTGTTAACTAACAGAATTTCATTAACATGGAACTGTTAAATCCCACTTGGCGCAATCCCACTTGGCCGCAAGCCAATTCTTTATG
Source organism: Drosophila neotestacea (assembly GCA_035044365.1). Classification (NCBI taxonomy): domain Eukaryota; kingdom Metazoa; phylum Arthropoda; class Insecta; order Diptera; family Drosophilidae; genus Drosophila; species Drosophila neotestacea. The sequence goes on along the minus strand of JAWNMD010000135.1, from coordinate 321,093 downwards.
TTACTTACTCAATGGGTTAAGTACATTAATGCATCGAGATCCTTAATTTAAAAACTTATCGATAATGACAAAATTATTTAAATGAAATTAGATCAAAAACAATATTAATTAATTTATTCAATACCACTCATTTTTCAAACAAATACGTTTTTCACGCTTTTCACTCCGTATAAACAGGGTTAATGTCAACTTAAATTAATATCTAAATCAAGAAGAAGAATTGCAAGAAACCATAAGAGATGGCCGAATCATGTAAGTAAAAATAGTTGTAAAATATTTTTGTGTAATATTATTGTTTTTCAATTAAAAGCACTCAAGAAAGGTAATTGCAAAAGAATGGCATGGTCACCAGAGCTGGAGAACCTCTTAACAGAGCTGCTCCAAAAAGCTCGGAAGAGGCTGCGTTTCCAGATTAAAGAGTTTGAAGCCCGCGAGGAGCAAAGAAAGTTTCAACAGAAGCACCAAAAACCCCAAAGTGAATAGCCCAAAACACAGCTCATTATCAGAATAAGTTACTTGATTTACTAAAAAGCAAATATATAAAAAATAAAATTTAGAATTACTGTTTCATTATCTGTTTATTTATTGCATAACGAATTCTGCCATCGAATTCCTAAATTCCTCGGCAGATCTGCTATAATCTGCGGAAGTGTTTGATTGAAATTCGGGTCCTTCTTCTTTAACAAGTAAGGCAACAGTCAAATTTTCCACGCGGCAGCTCTCGTTAAAAAACGTGAATATGAATTTGCCTTTGTTTGGTATTATTTTAAACACTTACAAACATTTACACACTCCGTGGTGTATAAAGACTAGCAGCCAACAACCACAAGTCATTGTCGTCGCCATTGGCGTCGTTGTCTTCTTGGTCGCCGTATGCGATGTTATCCACCTGCTGGTCAGCTTTGTCGAGCTCAACCATTAACCTGAGAATTATATCATCACTACGCTGCGCAGTATCAAGAACAATAGATACTATCGGATCAAAATTCATATTAATTATAAATTTTTCACACAATTTTATACGTCAATGTTCTTAAATTGGGGGGGGGGTTGTGATGTTAGATGTTCGCAATGTTATAGGCTATTCCCACTCATCAACATCTAACATCTTCTGTCGAGATGTTCCCATACTTTTACCCGTGCCAAAATTTTCAACATCGCTCCACCATATTTTTTGGATGTTGGTGCTCCACACATATTCCACATGCTCCAAATCGATTTTTTCTCGATTATTTTCGAATGCAACCTAGAAATTTGTGATTCCCTACGAAAAAGTATACAAAGAATGCCAAAAATAAGACGCAAATATAGCGCAAGCTAACTTTGGAGCGCCAAAGTTTGGATATCCTTGCAGAGCCCTGCATAAGCCGTCCGATTTTTTACAAAATTGGTTAGATGTTGATTTCGAACCGTTTGTTCCTATGGCAGCTATATGATATAGTAGTCCGATTTGCACCAAATTTGATCAGAACTTATAAATCTGAATCAAACACAAAATTTGTGACTTTCGTTAAGATATCTCAAGAAACAAAAAAGTTTTTTTCATACTAAATGTTGATTCCGAACCGATCGTTTCTATGGCAGCTATATGATATAGTGATCCGAGCCGGTCGGCTCCGACATATGTACTGCGTGCAGTAAAAGGACGGACCTGTACCAAGTTTCATCAAGATAGCTTAAAAACTGAGAGACTAGTTTGCATAGAAACAGACGGACATGGCTATATTTTCACTTACCAACGTCCAAACACTCCATGGAATATTTATACTCTCCGCTGCCAAGAACAACAAGTCGTCGTCGTCGCATTCGTTCTCTTCATCCTGAAGTTGAGCCAATTTCATCGCTTCATTGCTGTCAGCTTCCTCAAACTCCCTCATTAATTTCAGCATAAAATTGTTGTGATTTATTAACTTTTTTTTTATTCAAATCACAAAATATCACCAAAGTTCACAAATTCACTTTTGACGTTGGTTGAATTGATGTTAGATGTAAGATGTTGGCAGTGGGAATCGGTGTTTCACATTCAATATATTCCCATTTCGTTCCCCGAAAATGTACTCAGTGGGAATGGGGTATTAATCAGCGTTTCACATTATTCCCATGCGCTTCCCCAAAAACGTACTCAGTGGGAATAGGGCAGAAGGGATAGTCCGTAATGATGCAGCGTCATCGATAGTATAGTTATACAATATCGATAGTACCATCTCTACTACTTATTAGAGGTGGATTTAGAGTTCAATTTGCTGAATAAATTCAATCGTTCATTTTTGAGATGTGAACTAATGCCCTATGTGCCTATACTTAGGCCAACAACATATTTTTTGATGTTGCTATCCCACACGTTCCCAGGCGATATTTAAACGACAGTTCTCAAATGGATCAAAAGAAACTTATCAACACTGCGAAAATGTAAACAATGTCAACTAAAATGAATGGCAAATCGAGAAGAAGAATTAAAATAAGCAATAAGAAATGGCCAAAGAAGCAAGTTAAATATTTTTAAAATAGTTTTGTGTAATATATAACGTTTTTCAATGGTCAGCACTAAAGAAAATACTTCCAAGAGAGTAACATGGTTACCAGAGCCAAAGAACACATTAATTGACTTGTGGGGAGTGCATTGCGGATTTAAGAGGAGCGCCAAACTGTCCGTGGTATATATAAATTAGTAGCCAACAACAACAAGTCGTTGTCGTCGATGTGATCCATTTGCTGAGCTGATTTGTCGATCTCCACTGTTAACTTGCGAATTAATTCATTGCTATGCTGCATAGCAGCAAGAACAATAGAAACTTTTTCATTGAAATTCATTTTAATTTTAAATTTATCTCTAAATTTCACACGTCAATGCACTTGAATTCAGGGGGTTGTGATGTTAGATGTTAGATGTTGGCAATGTGAATCAGTGTTTCACATCTAACATAGGGCATTAGTCGGCCTTTTCATTTTGACGTAATTAAATTAGCTTCCACCCCTTCTTTCATCTGTAAATGATGAAATTATGACCTTTTGAATAGTAAAATTTGTGGAAAATGTGGTGTGAGGGAATTACCGACGTTCAATTGGAGGTCCCTGCCTTAACACCGCAGATTTTCAAAGGCCATAAGGACCAAACAAGTTAATTTGGCTTTATTTTATTTAATTAAAATGATATGCCTTACAAAATAAATATATTATATGATTATAATGTATCATCAGGCCAGAAAGCGACTATATTATTATTTTGTTTAAAAGAGGCAGCATTTTATTTGTTTTGCTTAACAGCAGCAACAACACCTGATTTATATAAAGCGGCCACAATAACAGCGTTAATAAGACTTATCTATCGATAATAACATAATTATAGCGTTCTTACACTGCCGCCGGTATAGCGCCGTAACGAAAAATTTCCGCTTTGATGCCGGCAAGTTTGTCGCTACCATACAAAAATGGTGACAGTTGGGTTCAAATATATCAGTAAAACGGCGTGCCGCTGTCTGTACGGCAAACATTTCGGTAAAATTGTTGCAACGCTGGCGGCTTTCGATTAAATCGACAACAAAAATATAGCGCAAGCTAACTTTGGCGCGCCGAAGTTTGGATACCCTTGCAGAGCTCTGCATATGCCGTCCGGTTTCTTACAAAATTTGTTAGATGCTGATTTCGAGCCGTTTGTTCCTATGGCAGCTATATGATATAGTAGTCCGATTTGCACCAAATTTGATCAGAATTCATAAATCTGAATCAAACACAAAATTTGTGACTTTCGTTAAGATATCTCAAGAAACAAAAAAGTTTTTCTTACCAAATGTTGATTTTTAGCCGATCGTTCCTATGGCAGCTATATGATATAGTTTTCCGAAGAAGCAAAGGCATTTGCGGAGCTGCTTTTGAAAAAGAATCGCCCTAGACAATACAGAAATGTTCAAAGAAATGTGGCTATGAACATTAACTACAGATCGGCCAAAGGATATAAGTTTACGAGATATGCCTTAAGCTTCAATCTCCCTCACCCGAGGACTTTGTTAAACTGGAGCCCCATCAAGAAAATTTCTCAGGGCATTAATGAAAGTGTGTGCAAGAATATCGCTAAACATGTGCACGAAATGTCGGACAGCGAGAGAAACTGTGTGATTGTGTTTGATGAAATGCACGGTCGATCTGAGCTCGAGTATAATAGCTCAACAGATAAAATTTTCAAATAAAAGGAATTATCCAACCTTGGATGGAATGGACAAAGAACAGCGATGTAACTGAAAGGCCTCCTATTGGAAAACATTGATGTGCTGACTCAAATAGGCCTAAATGTCAGAGCCATCATATCGGACCAAGGAGCTGCCAATAGAAGTGTGTTCAGAGCACTTTCAAATGGAGGTGAACTAATTTATAATCACTCCAATGGCCATAAAATTTACCTCCTTTATGACTACGTACACCTCTTCAAGAGCATTCGGAATTGCATGACAGCCGGAGACATAAAAACTGCAAAAGGAATGGCTAGTTGGAGTTTACTTAGAGAGTTGTATGCCATAAATTTAAACAGTGCAACTACTCGTATGGTTCCTAAATTATCGGAGAAACATATTTGCCCGAAATTTCATGAGAAGATGTCCGTGAAATTAGCGGTCCAAATCTTCTCAAAATCAGTTGGGAACACTGATAGAAAAGACCAGATTCTAAAATCAAGAATAATCATCTCAAATAGTTTGGTCTTAAAATAAGACCATTTTAAGAATAAATTTACTAAAACTAAGACCATTAATCTTAAGAGTCGTTAGTTCTTAATATAAGAATAAAAATCTTAAATATGAAATTCTTCGCTCTTAAAATTAGACTATTATAAGATATTCTCAATATGTGTTGGGAACCCAGGTACGAACCCCACCAACGGCTTTAACGCAACAATGTTGTTTTAATGTTTTATATTCTGTTTTGGCATTTATAAAATATTCCTAGAGTCTGATTAAATTTTTACAAATTATTTGTTATAAATGCAGGTTTTGCACCGAATATTTACAAGACAAGTTGGTTTAATCTAAAATGAAGATTCCCCACACTTAAATCAAAAATTATATTATATTAAGAATATTTCGTTCTTGAAATATATGCAAAATTAACTGCAGTGATTTCTGACATTTTGTCCGTCAGTGTCAGTGTGTCCTTCTGTGTAGAAAAAATAGGTAGCTTAGAAATTGTTGACATCGTAGCTCACTGGATAGAGTACCCGACTCTGAAGCTGAGGTCCCGAGTTCGAATCCCACGTAAGTTTGGTTATTAAAAAAACATCAAGAATTCCATGTTCTCGACGCATTTTTTAGCCCAAAATTCTTAGTTCTACGACCAACATCTGGATTTTAGAATCTTTTTTCTATCAGTGAACGCCATTAAAGTATGTCATAGTAACAATCTATTTTCAACACACAGTATGACAAATGCATTGGCAACCGCTGATCTAATTATATCGCTTAATGATGGATCATTTAAAGCTGGTCACAAAAGTCCCCTGAACCAAGAAAAAAGAAAGCATTTGGCAGAGTTTCTATCCTACGTCAAACAAATTCATGTTCATGCCCAGAACTTTCGTCACAATTGATTGATACTAACTCTGGAGAACATTCTAATTCTTTCAGATGATCTCTTAAGCGATGAGAAGATTGAATATGTTTACCTGACCAGATTCAACAAAGAAAGTATAGAAAATTTCTATGGTGCTCTTCGGTCAAAACTTGGCAACAACACAAATCCCTCAGTTTGTGAGATGCAATACTTGACAGCCAGATTGATGTCGACTCGGAATCCCCAATAGTCTCCAGCGAGGAAATACATACCACAATTGAAAATAAAACACGGACAGTTAACGACATCCAAGAAGAAGAAATATGTTCGCAAAATGTGCCCTTGGGAGAATTAGCATCTCGAAGATATTTCGATGGCTATGTAATCGCGAAAAAAATTCGATTGCATCGATTGCGTTAAAGCATTTAACCAAGTAGAGTCCATTATTAGTCCCTATACGGAAGACTTGATATATTTAAAGGAAACAAATGTAAAGTACCCAGATTGGTTTAATGATGGCCACATTTGCTATACGCACAGGATGGTAATTCTTAAAACGTTAATAACAGTATTACTTAGAAAAAAAAACAAGATGGAGAATTACACTCTAAAGAGGCCTACTAAACATGAACCAGTGGCGAAGAAACTAAATATAATGAGACATTAATGAACATTGTAAGTATAACACTGTGGGACAGCCAAATGTTTGTGTTATTTTGTGATTAATAGTACAATGGCTTCATGTTTCTAGAACAGGAATCAGGAGAGTGGCCTTTGGACAACCGCCTGGCACCACATTCGAAAAAAAGTAGAGTATATAATTGCATAATATTTTTCGAATTTTTTTCGCGATTACATAGCCATCGAAATATCTTCGAGATGCTAATTCTCCCAAGGGCACATTTTGCGAACATATTTCTTCTTCTTGGATGTCGTTAACTGTCCGTGTTTTATTTTCAATTGTGGTATGTATTTCCTCGCTGGAGACTATTGGGGATTCCGAGTCGACATCAATCTGGCTGTCAAGTATTGTATCTCACAAACTGAGGGATTTGTGTTGTTGCCAAGTTTTGACCGAAGAGCACCATAGAAATTTTCTATACTTTCTTTATTGAATCTGGTCAGGTAAACACATTCAATCTTCTCATCGCTTAAGAGATCATCTGAAAGAATTAGAATGTTCTCCAGAGTTAGTATCAATCAGTTGTGACGAAAGTTCTGGGCATGGACATGAATTTGTTTGACGTAGGATAGAAACTCTGCCAAATGCTTTCTTTTTTCTGGGTTCAGGGGACTTTTGTGACCAGCTTTAAATGATCTGCAGTTAAGAATATCAAACCCATCATTAAGCGATATAATTAGATCAGCGGTTGCCAATGCATTTGTCATACTGTGTGTTGAAAATTGATTGTTACTATGACATACTTTAATTGCGTTCACTGATAGGAAAAAGATTCTAAAATCCAGATGTTGGTCGTAGAACTAAGAATTTTGGGCTAAAAAATGCGTCGAGAACATGGAATTCTTGATGTTTTTTTAATAACCAAACTTACGTGGGATTCGAACTCGGGACCTCAGCTTCAGAGTCGGGTACTCTATCCAGTGAGCTACGATGTCAACAATTTCTAAGCTACCTATTTTTTCTACACAGAAGGACACACTGACACTGACGGACAAAATGTCAGAAATCACTGCAGTTAATTTTGCATATATTTCAAGAACGAAATATTCTTAATATAATATAATTTTTGATTTAAGTGTGGGGAATCTTCATTTTAGATTAAACCAACTTGTCTTGTAAATATTCGGTGCAAAACCTGCATTTATAACAAATAATTTGTAAAAATTTAATCAGACTCTAGGAATATTTTATAAATGCCAAAACAGAATATAAAACATTAAAACAACATTGTTGCGTTAAAGCCGTTGGTGGGGTTCGTACCTGGGTTCCCAACACATATTGAGAATATCTTATAATAGTCTAATTTTAAGAGCGAAGAATTTCATATTTAAGATTTTTATTCTTATATTAAGAACTAACGACTCTTAAGATTAATGGTCTTAGTTTTAGTAAATTTATTCTTAAAATGGTCTTATTTTAAGACCAAACTATTTGAGATGATTATTCTTGATTTTAGAATCTGGTCTTTTCTATCAGTGTTCCCAACTGATTTTGAGAAGATTTGGACCGCTAATTTCACGGACATCTTCTCATGAAATTTCGGGCAAATATGTTTCTCCGATAATTTAGGAACCATACGAGTAGTTGCACTGTTTAAATTTATGGCATACAACTCTCTAAGTAAACTCCAACTAGCCATTCCTTTTGCAGTTTTTATGTCTCCGGCTGTCATGCAATTCCGAATGCTCTTGAAAAGGTGTACGTAGTCATAAAGGAGGTAAATTTTATGGCCATTGGAGTGATTATAAATTAGTTCACCTCCATTTGAAAGTGCTCTGAACACACTTCTATTGGCAGCTCCTTGGTCCGATATGATGGCTCTGACATTTAGGCCTATTTGAGTCAGCACATCAATGTTTTCCAATAGGAGGCCTTTCAGTTACATCGCTGTTCTTTGTCCATTCCATCCAAGGTTGGATAATTCCTTTTATTTGAAAATTTTATCTGTTGAGCTATTATACTCGAGCTCAGATCGACCGTGCATTTCATCAAACACAATCACACAGTTTCTCTCGCTGTCCGACATTTCGTGCACATGTTTAGCGATATTCTTGCACACACTTTCATTAATGCCCTGAGAAATTTTCTTGATGGGGCTCCAGTTTAACAAAGTCCTCGGGTGAGGGAGATTGAAGCTTAAGGCATATCTCGTAAACTTATATCCTTTGGCCGATCTGTAGTTAATGTTCATAGCCACATTTCTTTGAACATTTCTGTATTGTCTAGGGCGATTCTTTTTCAAAAGCAGCTCCGCAAATGCCTTTGCTTCTTCGGAAAACTATATCATATAGCTGCCATAGGAACGATCGGCTAAAAATCAACATTTGGTAAGAAAAACTTTTTTGTTTCTTGAGATATCTTAACGAAAGTCACAAATTTTGTGTTTGATTCAGATTTATGAATTCTGATCAAATTTGGTGCAAATCGGACTACTATATCATATAGCTGCCATAGGAACAAACGGCTCGAAATCAGCATCTAACAAATTTTGTAAGAAACCGGACGGCTTATGCAGAGCTCTGCAAGGGTATCCAAACTTCGGCGCGCCAAAGTTAGCTTGCGCTATATTTTTGTTGTCGATTTAATCGAAAGCCGCCAGCGTTGCAACAATTTTACCGAAATGTTTGCCGTACAGACAGCGGCACGCCGTTTTACTGATATATTTGAACCCAACTGTCACCATTTTTGTATGGTAGCGACAAACTTGCCGGCATCAAAGCGGAAATTTTTCGTTACGGCGCTATACCGGCGGCAGTGTAAGAACGCTATAATTATGTTATTATCGATAGATAAGTCTTATTAACGCTGTTATTGTGGCCGCTTTATATAAATCAGGTGTTGTTGCTGCTGTTAAGCAAAACAAATAAAATGCTGCCTCTTTTAAACAAAATAATAATATAGTCGCTTTCTGGCCTGATGATACATTATAATCATATAATATATTTATTTTGTAAGGCATATCATTTTAATTAAATAAAATAAAGCCAAATTAACTTGTTTGGTCCTTATGGCCTTTGAAAATCTGCGGTGTTAAGGCAGGGACCTCCAATTGAACGTCGGTAATTCCCTCACACCACATTTTCCACAAATTTTACTATTCAAAAGGTCATAATTTCATCATTTACAGATGAAAGAAGGGGTGGAAGCTAATTTAATTACGTCAAAATGAAAAGGCCGACTAATGCCCTATGTTAGATGTGAAACACTGATTCACATTGCCAACATCTAACATCTAACATCACAACCCCCTGAATTCAAGTGCATTGACGTGTGAAATTTAGAGACAAATTTAAAATTAAAATGAATTTCAATGAAAAAGTTTCTATTGTTCTTGCTGCTATGCAGCATAGCAATGAATTAATTCGCAAGTTAACAGTGGAGATCGACAAATCAGCTCAGCAAATGGATCACATCGACGACAATGACTTGTTGTTGTTGGCTACTAATTTATATATACCACGGACAGTTTGGCGCTCCTCTTAAATCCGCAATGCACTCCCCCACAAGTCAATTAATGTGTTCTCGGGCTCTGGTAACCATGTTACTCTCTTGGAAGTATTTGTCTTTAGTGCTGTCCATTGAAAAACGTTAAATATTACACAAAACTATTTTAAAAATATTTAACTTGCTTCTTTGGCCATTTTCTTATTGCTTATTTTAATTCTTCTTCTCGATTTGCCATTTATTTTAGTTGACATTGTTTACATTTTCGCAGTGTTGATAAGTTTCTTTTGTTCCATTTGAGAACTATCGTTTAAATATCGCCTGGGAACGTGTGGGATAGCAACATCAAAAAATATGTTGGAACGATGTTGAAAATTTCGGCACGGGTAAAAGTATAGGCACATCATGCCAAAATATGTTAGATGTTGCTCAGTGGGAATAGCCTATTAGTCGGCGTCATTTTCTTATTTGGTGTTGAACGATTGGTAACACATAAAATAAAAAAAGTTGAATGGTAACTATCTGCGGAGGACTGAATTAACTTAGGTCTATGGGAATTATTATTAATCTAAAACCAGAATTTACATTGGTCTTAAATGTATAGTTTATATCTTACAATATAAGATTAAACATCCTGGCCCTGTTGAAAGGTTTACCTTTCAAATACAATGATATAGCGACCAGGCTCTAGAGAAATTATATAAGCTTACAATTTATAAGATTGAGCATTCTGGCCTTATTTAAAGGTTTAAAATATAAGTTTTGTACTTAATTATATAGTTATTATTTTTGTTCTAGCTTGTAATTATTAATACAAAATTATTCAGACCACCAAGCAAGACGTGTAGAGAGAGTGTGGCAGGCAAAGATTAGATGTCACCTGGCCAGTTCGCCTGAATAGAATGAAGGCTCCCACGACGATTTCGGTGGTCAATATTTCCGTAGTGACGTTGGAGGTGTAGTGGGTAGCCTTTGACGTGGCAGATCGGGATGTTTGGAGAGACGCAATATTCTTTCCACTTTAATCTGTTCCATCGCTGGTATATGACTACAGTCGATTTCTTGAGTAACGGTGGTACTTTGCCTTTGAGCTCGGCGATGCTTTGGGGCTCCTCACTGATGCTCCGCTTTTTATCTGCCGGGGCTCTTCGCAACCATTTGTTGCCCTTGATATCCTCGGCGATGCTTTGGTGCTCCTCACTGAAACTCCGCTTTTTACTTACCGGGACTCTTCGCAACAGTTTTTTGTTGGCTTTGAGCTCCTCGGCGATGATTGGGGGATCCTCATTGTAGCTCAGCTTTTTATTTGCCGGGGCTCTTCGCAACAGTTTTTTGTTGCCCTTGAGCTCCTCGGCGATGTTTTGGGGATCCTCACTGAAGCTCCGCTTTTTACCTACCGGGACTCTTCGCAACAGTTTTTTGTTGCCCTTGAGCTCCTCGGCGATGACTTGGGGCTCCTCACCGAAGCTCCGCTTTTCTCCTACCGGGGCTCTTCGCAACAGTTTTTTGTTGTCTTTGAGCTCCTCGGCGATGACTTGTGGCTCCTCACCGAAGCTCCGCTTTTCTCCTACTGGGGCTCTTCGCAACAATTTCTTGTTGTCTTTGAGCTCCTCGGCGATGACTTGGGGTTCCTCCCTGAAGCTCCGCTTTTCTCCTACCGGGGCTCTTCGCAACAGTTTTTTGTTGTCTTTAAGCTCCTCGGCGATGACTTGGGGCTCCTCCCTGAAGCTCCGCTTTATATCTGCCGGGGCTCTTCGCAACCATTTGTTGCCCTTGAGTTCCTCGGCGATTATTGGGGGATCCTCATCTAAGCTCTGCTTTTTACTTACCGGGGCTCTTCGCAACAGTTTTTTGTTGTCCTTGAGCTCCTCGGCGATGATTGGGGTATCCTCACTGCAGCTCAACATATTTTCCACCGGGGCTCTTTGCAACAGTTTTTTGTTGGATTTGAGCTCCTTGGCAACGCTTTTATTCCGCAGCTTGATAAATTCGTTGTGAAGTTCCCCGAAGCGATCAATCAACTCATCGTCTTCGAAAAATGCATAATTATTGACCATGAAATCTATGCTACCCTTTTCATTTCGCTCTATATCGGTGATTGATTTCTCGCCAGTCTTGACTTCATCCAAGGCAGACTGAAACACGCGTAACTTTATGCTAAATCTTACGGCAATAACACGTGCCCTTGGTAGGTCTTGGTAGGAATCCTCAAAGCTCCACGTTTTATCTACCGGGGCTCTTTGTACCTCCCTGATAATTTGGAACTCCTTTTTGAGGCTCCACTTGCTGATTGAGTCCGTCCAATTGTTGTCAGCCGCTACCGTCTTCTTTAGTTGCTCCATTGCCATCTTTTTTTATTTCTCTTATAATTTATAATATTAAAATTATAATTTAAGAGTGCGTGCTTGTTTTTATTGTTCAAGCGCCTTTTTGATTTGGCTCCAGTTCCCTCCATTTTTATATTTCGATAATTCACTTATCACTTTTAGCTGACCAGCAGCTGAAATAAGATTGCCACATATATTTTTTTACCAGCTGCTAAATGACAGAGTAATGGCAGCTAAAAACAGTATTGAAAAACGCTCGTGCTTTTAGCTAGCAACTTTTACTGGGGATCGCACCAGCTAAAAGCCACAGCAGAAAATTCTGCTTGCTTTTAGCTGCTGTTATTTTTATACGGAGTTGCCAGTCAGCGGTCACGATTTTTCAGTGCTGGGTACTATGCTTTAACTTCCAAGCATGCTGAGCAGAACTCAATGCACCTTATTGCAACTGACTTAAATAGGCAAAAATAATTACTGTGCACGGTTGACCATCGGATAAAAAAATAATTGACAATTGGGTTCAAACATACAGGTACAACGGTGAGCCGGTGTCAGTACGGCGACAATTTCGTCAAATTTGACAGAAAGTGCGGCAACGCTGGCTGTTTTCGATTAAAAATTAGGTAATCGGCAACACAAACAGCTGATATGGAATATTGAAATTGGCGCAATTATATTATATTATTTTGTTTTATTTCTATTACTTTTGTATTTTAAAGTTAGAGGAAACAGTAACAGCGAAGCGCTAAAGGTTAACGGTGGACATATGCACGCTTTTTATGATCATATGGGGGACGTATTGAATGATCTGAGTGGGGCCAGAAAAATATGAGTATATATGCAGAAATGGTCAACACAATAAGGGAATTTGGCCTATATACGATCAAGGAAACATTCATATTTATATATGCGCATATTGCCACAATCTGTGAAACGAATTCGCTGCATCAATTACGTTTTTGCAATAAATGACTGTTTGATTTATATGACTGTTTGATTTATAGTAAACAAAAAACAGCTGACTACTTTTAGTTGGCGGAGTTTTTATCGGCTTCGTGACCAGTGTAAGCAGCTTTGCCGGTTTTATATCGGTTATTGCTTAGCAGTGGGAGAAATCAGCACAATCAAATTTGAAAATATAAAAGATGCCATAACAGGACATCTTTTCAAATGGCGCAACAGCTATTATGCCATTAGCTTATTTACTTACAATCGATGGAATTTTAAAAATTGTACTGCTGAACGGATATCATGATGTCTCAATAAATAGAATATCCATATCCTTCTCGCTGTTGCCACTTAATCTTTGCCCAAACTCCATTTTCAAGCAAAGTAGTATCACTCGCTCTCAAATTTAATTGCAAAAATCAAAATAAACTTTACAAGACTACATCACAAAAGATAATTGTCGCCAAACTTAACGTGAAAATCGACTTTACGTGAAGAACTTAACCATGAAAGCAAGATTCAAGAAATTGATAGTTGAACTTAGGGATGGCGAAATGACCGGTGACGTTTGTCAACCAAGGTCACCCAAAAATCAATGCATACCGCGTTCGGCAGAACAAATCGATATAAATGCAATTTTTTAAGGTAAAGCAGTATTTACACTCAAATCAAAAAGAAGTCGTCAAAAATCTGTATTTTTCACTCAGCTACCAGAATATTAATATTTTGTTATCGATATACGTGTTCGATATCGATATACGTGTTATCTACGTTGCTATTGTGGCCGATTGACATTGCTAGGTTACATAGGTATTTAGGAATATTTCTCTATTTTAAATAAAAATCTTATTAACATTTATCTCAATCAAAATTTAAGAATTTTTAATTTAAAATTTTTTTTCTTCTTACATTCTTTTGTTTTATCCTTATTTATCCCCTTTTTATTTTAATGTTTCTATTATATATGTCATATATTTATTTGTGCGAATTGTTAGTTTTTAGTTTATTTCAATTTAGTTTCTTAGGCGTGTAGTAATTTTCTGCCTGAACTGCGATGCGCCTGTGATAATTTTTAGTTCATTAGGTAACTGATTCCAGAGGCGAACAGCATGAATAAAAAAGTGTCGTTCTGAGCTACCCAATTGTAAAGGTAGCCCCTGGGTATCGAAATATCGATAGCAGCTCAGCTGTTGTTAGCGCCACCTAACGTCATAAAGCGCGTGACAACAACAACATAGCAACAGCTGAACCAATCAGAGACTACCAAAACTGCTCAAAATAAGAAAAGGAGAGGATCAGGGAATTAAATATTTGGCTGAGAAAATAGGCAGGAGAAAAGATGTAGGAAGGTTAGGTTTTTAGTCAAGATATCCACGTGAATTGCTGCGCGTGCGTGCGCTGCTGACAAGCAGAAATAACAACACTTGCTTTCTTGTACATGCGTTTTGCCATACTTGCGCACTGCAAGTTAAATTTATTAAAGTCGGCGGACACCATAAACATAATCACTTAAATCAACGCGCAATCCACGCAGCAGCTGGACAAATTGTGGGGAATTGGCGGAGCCGACACAACGTATCTTGGCCGGCAGCCGCGCAAGGCACAGCAGCTCGCCATTAACAGCGCAACAGAACCGGGAGACAGACACTCACAGGAGCCGAAGGCAAGCCGTGAGTTCGTCCCTGTACATAACGTGGTGCATGTCCATGCCCTTAGCACCACGGTACACATGCCCTTGTGATTGTGCCGCAGTGAGCCATTAGAACCGCCAGCAGTCCGTGCCACCTTTTGTGGTCGAACTTCAGCCAGCAGCTATAAGCCAGCCCTGTGAGCAGCTTTATAGCCAGCCACCATAGTTTCTGGCATAGTTTATGCCCTGCTAAGCTCCGCCAGCAGTCATTTCAGCGCAGGCGTAGCCAGCCGCGCATACTGCTTCTGTTAGGCACAGCCAGCAGCGCATACTGTCCTTTTTTATCTGGCACAGCCAGCAGCGCATCTTGTCCATAACAAGAAGCCGCCAGCCGTGAGCAGCTTGCATTCCTGTCCCGCAGCTGCTACTACCTTTGGAGGAGACGATATATATATATGTATATATCTTTAGAATTACCTGCAAATTAGCATAGAATAGTTGAATTTCAATGTCATTGAATAAAATTTGTACATGCATTTGTGTGTGTGTATTTACCAGTTTATGTACATGTCATGTGGCGCCCAATTGGAGATTATTAGGAGAGTAGGATTTGTTTTTTTTATAAATTAAAATAGCAATGTCGCTATTCTGGCCCAGCGCACATTGGACACCCAGCTTTGATTGGACCGCGTGGAGGACCTTAAAGCCTCTCCTGTTGCTGCCACGGTTGTCCAGTACTGCGTTTGGGTGTGGTGATATCGACCACTAGTAGTCAGGCCTAGGGGCTGGACCCAGAAAGGAACCACTATGTCCAAATCTGCGTTGCCGTCTGTAGACCGGATGAAGTTCATTTTGTTTAATAATTCCCATTTAAGTATATGCAAGGTAGGGAATGCTGTTCATGGCCAGGACTGTGGTCCGCGCAGGTGGATTTACATGCCACTGCGTTTGTTGTCCAGTCCTGTCAGCGTCTAGTATCGCTACCAATCCATAGTCAAAAACCGTTCTGTGTATTAGGAGAGTGCGGGCAAGCAGGATAATTTGCATAATAATTTGCAGTGTTTATTATTATTTAGCAGTTCCGTTCGAGATAGTTTCCTGGCAAGTGTTATTACAATAATACTTGGTTCTTTTTTTTTAGGATTCTATTTGGGTGAATTTTTCTAAGTTTGGAGCACTAAATAGTAAGGTTATTTTTAGAATTATTTTCATAGTTTTATATAAGTTTCTTCTATAAATATTTAAAGAAGGTATAATTTAAATAGCTTGTCCATTTTGGTATATTATTTATTGTATTTATGTTATGTTAAATGTTAGCAAATAATTACAATAGAAAATATTAAATGGTAAGACAGAGTACGAGTAAAAAAAGAAATATAAAAAGATTGTCTAATAAATATAGGGAAGTTCAGCAATCGGTGCAGCGTGGTAGGGGCATGAGTTTAGCCGATAAAAGCCGACATTCGGTAGATCGGAAGACTAGGCGTAATCTCGACTTCATTCGGAATAGAGGGGTGGAGGAAATGGGACCCACGACGCGAGCTAACGCCAATAAGCCCGACGCTGATCCAGGGTCAGGACGGCACACTTCGTCGTTAATGGCATTGGATGAGTCGATCCAGTGCGCAGTTGGAGGGGCACAGCAGAAGGCAGGCGCCATCCCAAAGCAGCGATACTCCGAATTGCCAAACCGGAGCACTCCGAACGAGATCCCGAGCGAGATCCAATCGGCGATCAATGTGGCACTTTTCCAGGCACAGGAGACCTATAGGACGGCGATGTCTATCCAGCTGTCGGAATTTCAGGCCGAAATCCGCCGCGACATGATGGAGTACATGTTTGAGATCCAGGGAGTGGTGAGAGGCGTACAACAAACGAACAAGGCGCCAGTGGAGCCACCGCAGATCCCGATATCAGCCAGTGCCTGAGCCGGTTGTATCCCATCCTGGTCGTTGGATTGACAACAGGGAATTGGAGGCACAACAGAGAGCTGCGGTCGAGTCCCATGGACGACCGTACGGGGACGAGCGGAGGAGGAACGACTTAATCAAAGTCGTGAAGGTCAACATCAGGGACAGCATCTCACGCGTGATATACCCGATGTTCATCACCAGCTGGGAGATGCTACGGGACGAATGTCATGACGCCGAGAAGTGGGTGACCAACCGATGGAGTCGACCGCCAGCTGGTCCGCCGCCGATGAGACCTTTCAGAGAGCGTCACCAGGTCCAAGAGGTGTGTGCTCCAGAGCCAGAGAAAGAACCACAGGAGCCACCAGCCGAAGCCGTAGAGGCTTTGTATCGGCCGCGTCAGAGCGGTGGAGAGAGGGCGTTGGAACTGTGGGGAGCAAGGACACACTTTCTGGGACTGTGAGTCGCTGGTGCGCAAAATCTTTTGCTACCGGTGTGGATTGCCTGATGTGGTGGTGACCAAGTGCCCGAAATGCCAGGCGGGAAACAGTCGCCAGGGCAGGACGCAAGCGGAGGAGTCATGTCCTGTGGTCCCGACCCCGAAGTAGAGCCGGCCTCCCGTTGCATGTTAGCAGTAGATTCTAAGGTTAAGGATAATAATTTAGTAAAAATAAAAATAGTTAAAGAAAACAACACACAATTACGTAAGCCCAGGTGGTCCGCTCGGTTTCCTATATCAGTCCGCCAAGCAGCCTATGAAGAAGCCCGCGCTTGGATATTTCAGCAGGGGTCTACGGTAAAGCATAAGCCAACAGCTATAACGCCGCGTGTGCGTTATAAGGAGAGAAGTCTAGAGCGCCGACGTGTGTGTGCATCTGTCAGAATGGTGGTGAGTGGCGACAAGCGCGCTTACGCTGAAGTCCAGCTGCAAGGACGTCCAGTGGAGGGTCTGTTAGACACATCTGTGAGCATCTGTGAGTCTGCTAGGGGCTGGCGGCCCGGAGTTGATACGGCAACTCGGATTGAGAATGACTCCATCGACAACCACCGTACAAGCAGCCGGAGGCACGAGGCACAAAATCATCGGCAAAGTAGACGTCATGGCGGAGTACGCGCACACGGAACGGTCGCTCACGCTATATGTGTGTCCTTCGCTCCAGCAGCCCCTGTATTTGGGCATCGATTTCTGGTTAAAGTTCAAGCTCGCACCACACATCGTAGGAGTCGAGGCATTGGACCAGGTGGAGTCCGAGTTCATGACGAAGAGTGAACCTGTCGAGCCGCACATCCTGGACGAGTCCCAGCAGAGGAAATCAGATCGCCTGATGGACCGCGTGATACCCCAGAGGCTGAGGAACAAGGTCTTTGTGTACTTGGATGATCTGCTGGTGATATCCAAAACCTTCAAAGAGCACATGGAGTTGGTAGCAAAAGAGGCAAAATGCCTGAGTTCGGCCAATTTAACAATTGGGTTAAAAAGTCTCAGTTTTGTTTTAAATATCTGAGGTATCTGGAATAGATCATCGGCGGTGGATCGTTACGGACGGATCCGGAAAAGGTACAGGCGATCCATTCCAGTGCCAAAGAGTGTGAGACAGTTAAGGAGTTTCCAGGGCACAGCCGGCTGGTACCGAAGATTCATCCGAGACTTCTCTGGACTATCTGCACCCCTGACGGACTGCTTGAAGGAGAAAGCCCGGTTCAAGATGACAGATGGGGCAGTCGCGGCATTCCATGCGCTTAATTCCCTGACGTGTGCGCCGGTCCTGGTGCATCCAGATTTCCAGCAGCTGTACTTCATCCAGTGCGATGCGAGCCATGTAGGGATTGGGGCGGTACTGTTTAAAAGGGATGAGGAAGGATCCGACAGGCCAATAGCCTTCTTTTCAGCGAAGCTTCGAGGTGCGCAGTTGAATTACAGCGTCACCGAGAAGGAATGCTTAGCAGCAGTCAAGGCCGTTGAGAGGTTCCGACCCTACGTGGAAATGATGCCATTCACCATCATCACGGATCATGCCAGTCTGCAGTGGCTGATGACACTGAAGGATTTGAGTGGGCGGTTGGCTAGATGGTCCTTAGCTTTGCAATCCTTTCAGTTCAGCGTGGAGCACCGGAAAAGGAAGGACAACGTCGAAGCCGATATGCTGTCTCGACCGTTTGAGCTGGATGAGGTCAATCTCTTTGAGTTCGAGCCGACGGCTTTTGAGAGCGACGAGTACATGGATCGGCTGAAAGTAGTGCAGGAGCAGCAGGAACGTTTCCCAGACCTGCGGGTCGAGGAAGGACTCCTGTTTAAACGTATGCAGCTTGCACGTGAAGACAGCGAGGAATTCCAGTGGAAGTTGTGGATTCCAGAGGCCATCGCGAGTACTTTCATTCAGCAGGCACACGAAGGAGAAAACCGGATGCATGGAGGTGTGGCCAAAACGCTAGCACGGCTCCGGCAGTTTTATGACTGGCCGAGGATGACAGTGCAAGTTAGGGAGTATGTATTGGGATGCGACACGTGCAAGGAGACGAAGCGCACTACCCAAATAACCAGGCCTCCGATGGGTAAGGAAGTGGTCACTCACCGTCCTATGCAGAAGGTGTATCTGGATTTCCTGGGCAAGTATCCGAGGTCTCGTCGTGGCAATGCATATATACTCAATGCATTTGACCATCTTACCAAGTACGTTTGGCTCAGAGCGATCCCCAAGGCGACGGCGTTAGCAACTGTGAAGATACTAAAGGATGATATATTTTCGCAGTTTGGAGTACCGGAGGTGATACATACCGACAACGGGAAACAATTCACGTTGAAGGAGTTTGGAGCCTTGATGCAGAACCATGGGACAGAGTATCTTAAGACTGCTAATTATTCTCCACAGGCGAACGCCTCAGACCGTGTTAACCAGTCGGTGCTGGCAGCGATCCGCACGCATGTGACCGAGGATCAGGCGACGTGGGATGAAAGGCTGGCCGAAATTCAGACGGTGTTATGCAGTGCAGTCCATGTGAGCACAGGAGTGTCGCCGTACTTTGCCATGTTCGGACAGAATATGTTCATGCACGGCAGCGACTACTCACTGGCGAGGAAGCTTGGTGCACTGGAGGACGCGGTGATAGCACCATTAGCACGCTCGGAGAGACAACAGTTGCATCGAGCGCGGATGCAGGAGACGCTGCACAAGGCCTACGAAACGGCGAAAACCGGTACAACTTGAAGGCACGCGATATTAAGTACGTACCTGGACAAGAGGTCTTTAAGCGAAACTTCGTACTAAGCGACTTCAGCCGAAATATCAACGCGAAGTTCTGCAGGAAGTACGTGAAATGCCGAATTGTAAGGCCTATTGGGAAGAGCCTCTGCGAACTAGAGATGTGCAAGGCAGTCCACTTGGGATCTTCAACGCTAAGGATCTGAAGCAGTGAAGAAAAGGAGTCAGAATAGCCCGGCTAGCTCAGTCGGTAGAGCATGAGACTCTTGATCTCAGGGTGTGGGCGGTGGCCTACGCCGAGGCGCCGAGGTACACAGGACTTCCATCTCTCTATTCCCTCTATTTTTATCTGGCACAGCCAGCAGCGCATCTTGTCCATAACAAGAAGCCGCCAGCCGTGAGCAGCTTGCATTCCTGTCCCGCAGCTGCTACTACCTTTGGAGGAGACGATATATATATATGTATATATCTTTAGAATTACCTGCAAATTAGCATAGAATAGTTGAATTTCAATGTCATTGAGTAAAATTTGTACATGCATTTGTGTGTGTGTATTTACCAGTTTGTGTACATGTCATTATCTCCGGTTTATTGAAAATCCGTTCACAGTCCCTTGCGACCCCAAGAGAGCTCTGTTAGGGTTAGGGATTCCTGTGTTGTCCTGAAAAGGTATAAAACTATATATATACATATAAATTACACAAGACATAAACTTGAACGTCCACGACACACGCATACATACATTTGAATTCATACATAAATTGTTTGCCATAATTATATAAGTAATAATTTAAACACTATTATTAATATTTTTCATATTATTATTTATTACATTAAATTATTTATTCTACTTATTCTAATTTATATACCAATTTGCATTTAATATACATTTGTTTACCTTTTTGTTCTCGCGCCCATCTGATCAAGGGTTGCCAGACTGCTGGATTTTGTATAATATCGTTAGTGAGTTTCGTGTCGATATATTTGTTAGTAAATATCGTTTAAAATAAATGCTGCAATTTAATACTGAGGCACGAGACATAAAATAATAAAATTAAATAAAATGTTATATAATAAGAATACTAAAACTTATTAAATTTGTTAAACTTGAAATTGAAACAAATATGATTTGCTAATTATTTATTTAGGGTGAGATGGGTATGTGGTGAGGTTTGGTAAAGTCTGGATTAGGGAGTCGGCACAAACCATCGCAGCCGACTATAGGATGGGAGGGCGTCGTAAGATGGAATAACATCTGTCCATCTAATCCTTGTCAGCAATTTGTCCGCATAGGCGTTATGAGACCGAAGTCCGAATATGTATTTCCGAAAGTAAAAATATAAATAATTTTGTTAACCCGACTCGCCCAGTATCGAGGTCGTACTCATCCCTGAGTAATACCGATAGCTAGCCGGCAAATCGATACTTGGCTGCGACCGATTAGTCGGATCATAACAAAATTTATGTTTTAAATTGCAAATGCTATTCGTTCTTCTAGAGTTATTGAATCGTAGACTTTCAAATTGATATTTAGGTTCCCTACTAGAGCTGGAAAAACATCGATGTTTCGATGTTTTTTAGTGAAAAATATCGATGTATCGATATATCGTCTTGAACCTAACCCATTAAAATTATTCAGCATTTATTTTTTATGTTTTGGTGTATTAATTCATAAATCTAATATACATAGTGCTTTTAGCATTCATTGTTTTAAAAAAAAGGCTTAACTTTTGGTTTTTAAAACTTAAAACTAATTAATTATATAACTCAAAATTCGCTTACATTTTTTTGCGACGATTTTAATGCTACCTCCCCCATTTTTCTTTTTTGAGATGAGAAAAAAGTCGAATCTCGAGAAACATCGGTTTGAAAACATCGATGTTTTTAAGAAATTGAAAAGCATTTATGTATCGATACATCGTCGATTTTTTTTCCAGCTCTATTCCTTACTTATGATTATTTTATGTAGAAGTATAAGCGCTCTTAGTAGTCCATACGTCCTGCCAACCATTTGTGTTATGTGGTCCTGCCATGTTAGAGTGTTATTAAACATAAAGCCTAGATTTTTAATGTTGTCCACGTACCCTATATGGGCAAGGCAAAACTCTGGCTTAGCTTAGTCAGAGTGATTATTCCTTGTTTTTGGACACATCAAGTCGACTCATAGGTGGAAATGCAGCGTACACTCTTTCTCGCTGGAGAGGACCTCCGAGACTAGACGATGTCGATACGAGCGATATTGACGAGGAGGCACTACTCGGCTCCAGCCAGAAGACGTTAGTGCAGAATTGCTCAGGTGGTGTGGCTCAGACGAGCACACCCCAGACCAACCCCACAACCGAATCACGTGAAACGGCGAAGCAAAGAGTTGATGGTAATCCCAGGACGGACTACCAGATACTCAAAGCAAAGGCCGGTCGAGCCCGTTTCATTCTTGGCCAGATTGCGAATAAACGCAGCTTGGAAAATCTAAGCGTAATAGATCCCAGAAAGAGGGTCAGAACGCGCCTAAGACGGCCAAGGATGCGAAGGGCGATGCAAGGGCCACCTCGTTCGGAAAAGCCGAGGCACGGCTTTTCAGCGAAGTGGCAAAAGACAACTTGGCCATGGCACTGGTTGACGGGCTTAACGCAGATGGTAAGCTGCTCGCGGAGAAGTGGGGAGAGGTGGAGACCAAACTCTCCGATTTGGTCATGGACCATGTCCTGAGCAAACCGGGGTGCTCCATCCCGTCCTATGACTCCTCAGCCGTGATACGGGGCCATAGGGTAATCACCTGCGTGGACGAGAGTTCGAGGTTGTTTCTGGTAGAGTGCACAGGGTGGCTTCAGACAATCTGGTTGTCCTCCTACGTGAGGAGGACATAGACGTCGGCATTATACAAGAGCCCTGAACTAGAGACATGACAGTCTTGGGTCTATCGGCACATGGCCATGACATCATTCACAAGAGCTCCGAAGGTAGGTCGAGAGGTTGTATAATAATCAAAAAACTTCACAAAGCACTTTTACTCCCCAGCTTGAGCGAAGAAGATCTGACAGTTGTCAAGAGCGACTTCGTTTTCAGACCACAGATACCTACTCTTTGGAATTGATATCGTCGCGATCAAGACCGAAAAGTTACGTAACCCACGCAAAACGGACTGGAACAAATTCGCCAAACTAGTTCAGTCCAAAGTGAAATCTCAATTCAAAAAAGAAAATCTCTCCACCAATGATATAGATGAGGAGATTGGGCAGCTAAACAAAATTTTCAACAAGGCATACACTTCATCATGCCCAGTGACGTATGCAAGGAAACAATATCCACCTTGGTGGAATCAGGAACTCGCTAAACTCCGGAAGATCTCAAGAAAAGCCTTCAACCAGAGCTACGCTAGTAAATTTTTTTTTTGTTTTGTTTTATTTATTATAATAAATTGGATGTTTGACTTAATAAATAGAAGTACGATTCATTTTTAATCTTATGCTAGTCTCTGATTGAGCTACGCTAGTAAAATATGGCAACCATATAAAGCATATAGGCAGGCACTACATAAGGCCAAGAAGGACTCATGGGCCAAATACTGCGAATCTATTGAAAATATAAAGGACACGGCAAGAATTGCTAAAATCCTATCAAAAGAATACAACAGCCCAAGTCTGCTAAACAAATCAGACGGAAGCTCGACAATGTCGACCAAAGAATCTTTAGAAGTGCTGGTAGACACACACGTTCCAGGAAACGCCATAATGGATAAGCCTCTCCCAATAAATATGTCCCACGACAACAGTGATACAGAAGTAATAACCAGAGAGAAAATCATTTGGGCGATTAATACTTTTGAGCCATACAAAAGTCCAGGACCGGACGGAATAATTCCAAAAATGCTACAAATCATAGATGAAGACATGATCTCATGGCTCCTAAGCATATTAAAAGCCTGTATTAGACAGACAGACGTCCTTTTTAGAAATAGAAGGAGCCTTTAATAATGTAAATGCGAACTCCATCTTGGAATCCCTCAACGACCTTAAAGTCGAGGGATACATCAGCACATGCATCGCAACTATGATAAGGAGCAGGAAGATAACAGCCAACCTGGATGGCGATAATCTCACGCGATACGAGAGCAGGGGGCAGTACTGTCCCCGCTACTTTGGCTAGTAAATATGAACAAGATACTGCATCAACTAAACCAAGGAAGAGTGAAGGCAATAGCATACGCAGACGACGTAGTGCTACTAGTCTCAGGCCTCTTTTTAGACACCGTAAGCAACACCATGCCAATAAAGCTAACCTGAATTGGAAAACTCATGATGGGTGTAAAAGAGCTAAACAAACATGGCCGGAATACAACAAAAAACTTACTGAAGAACTACGAACACACGCCAGGAAAGCAAACCTTCCCTTCAACCAGCACTGCCACAGCTGCAATGACCCACAGGAGGCGGAAACTCCCGAGCATCTGCTCTGCCACTGCCCAGCTCTAGGCAGGAGCAGACACAGATGGTTCGGGGCACATGAACTCGCGTCGCTAAACGATGTCGGATACATCGCAATCCTAAACTTCCTGAACCACAGCAAGTGAATTTAAGGAGTTTAGGAAAGAATAACACAATAACACATAGTACATATACAAATTTTTGACGAGAAGGTACCCCCCTGTGGATCAAAACGAAGCATGCTCCAATTGAAGAGACTGGTTAATCCAGCTCGCCACCTGACCTACCTACGTACCCTATTATGTTATTATTAAGTTTAATTTTATTAAGTCCATCTGTATCAATTGGTTTTTGTAAGTGACTAGATAATACGACTTAAACGGATTAAGAGCGAGCCCATTATCCGTTGCCCACTCGTCTATTGTTGCCAACTCTCTTTTAGTTATATCTATACATTCATTAATATTACACAATGGACGACTCACATACATTTGTACATCATCAGCATACATATGAACAACACATTCGGACAATATTAGAATTTTGCTTATCGATATTGATATACATGTTATGTACACTGCTAAGCTAGGTTCAAATTGCCTGGCTCAGCCTGGCACAGCGCGTCACGGGAGCATTTGGGCATCTGAGCCTCCTGCCTGTTACGCACATTTTTTTTGCACAAACGTAATAGACCCATTTGTACTTTTTAAAGTACTGGGTTTAAAAAGAAAAAATTATAATATATATATGTATATATTTATATATACATATATATAATGGGCAAGTTCAAAATTAATATCAATTACTCAGACCAACATTTGTTGCGAGGACTGGGGAAAACCTAGGAAAAACCCAATCAGGTCTGATATCATGTTAGTTATTATGAGTTAGAGAGAACAAGATAGATGGTTTAATAGTAAAAGTTGAGGTATCTGCAGTGAAGACATTGTAAGGTCTATTATAATCCGTACAGAGCACTCGAAAGGGTTCATGCAGGTATTAGTTAATGGTACAAGGATTAAGGGATAGTGGTACATAATAAGGGGTACACCTGGCAGGAACTGAGAAATTGATTTGACTCGAAAAATAAGGAGAATCAATTTCGCCAGCTACCAATTTAACCATAAACATGACACCAAGCATAAAACGACGGTTAGTTAAAGTGGGTAGATTAATTAAAAGAAGTCTACTAGTATACGGGGGTAAATTAAAGCCTGAAACCCAGTTAAAACCAAGTAAAGCAAATAATAGAAATTTTTTTGGACAGATTCAATACGATCCTGGTGGATAGAGTATTGTGGAAACCAAACAAACGAACCATATTCCAGTATCGGACAAACAAGAAATACATAAAGTAATTTTGTTGTATAAAGGTCATTAAATTCCTTTGCCCATCGTTTGATGAACCCAAGAACTTGAGTCGCCCTACTAACCGTTAAAGCAACATGTGTATCAAACTTCAGTCTATGGTCGAGGAGAATACCAAGATCATTTACTTCATCTACTCTAGTAAGGGGTACCAAATCAAGAGTATAATTGATGATGTGATGCAAGTGTCTATAGAAAGACATAACCTTGTGTGGGAGCCGGCAAAGAGAACCCACGTCACCAAATAGATCGGTGACGACGTCGGTGAGAACATCGCAGAGGTGGCGGAAACGCAGAGCGAGTTAGTTGACGATTAGTAACCGTACAAAGCGGAGGTACAAATGTGAATAAAAAGAATATGTTTAGAAACCATAAATAAAGTATTTAATTGCGGTTACCATTGGGTCAATACATTGGCGACGAGGTAAAACCTTTATACTTTGCGGAACGGTGCGTAAATGTAATAAATACATCAATGAAAAATAACATTTAGTGAAATGAACAAAAAAAAAGGAGTGAAAAGCAAAGAAAATAAAACACAAAGTAGAATGAAGAACTGAGAGAGATAACGGTGCCTGCGCAAGCGCGTGAGGAAGTTTTACTCTAATTTGTTAAACACTTCGCGCAAGACGAAAAACGGCACACAGCTAAAATTTGGGAAGAGAGGAAAAGACTGTGTTTAACATGCCTATAGCGCGGCAATGTATAAGCATGAGCCGGAAAGTGAGATTAAATGATATTTATAAAGAGAGGCTGCGTGCTACACAAGCCACAAGAGTAAACGAGAATTATATGTAAGAGAGGCTGAGTGGAAGAGAATTCTTTGCAAGCCCAAATATAAAGTGTGGTCGTGTAAAGACGCATACATAGAAACACTGAGCGAAAGAGTTTCGACTTGCGCAAGTGAAACAATTAAACGACCGTGTATAAAATACAAGTCGAAAGAGAAAATACATTAAGAGGCTGCGTAAACTTAGTTTTACAAGCCGCAAAAAAAAAAATAATAATAAATTAGTTTTCTGTTTATCCTTTTTAGACCCAGTACTTTAAAAAAGTACAAATGGGTCTATTAAGTTTGTGCAAAAAAAAATGTGCGTAACAGGCAGAAGGAGGCGTGGCAGACCCCATAAAGTATATATATTCTTGATCAGCATCAACAGCCGAGTCGATATAGCCATGTCCGTCTGTCCGTCTGTCTGTCCCTTTTTTGAACACCTATATCTCAGAGACTATAAGAGCTAGAGCCACCAAATTTGGCATGAAGGTTCATCTATATATTGCATTGATGAAGTTTGTTTTAGAATTTTGCCACGCCCCTCCGCCCCCGTAAATTTGAAACAAAATTTCAAAGTCGAATAACGAAAGCACCTTTAATGCTAGCGATATGATTTTTTTCACACATGATAAACTTCATAGTCCAATCCTGTCCTGAAAGTTTTATCCGGATCGGATAATAAACGGATAGTATACGGCTGATCGAAATTTCGAAAATATGAACACCTAGATCTCAGAGACTATAACAGCTAGAGACATCAAATTTGGTGTGTTGGTTCATATATATCTCCCATTGATCAAGTTTGTTTTAGATTTTCGCCACGTCCCCTTCCGCCCCCGGAAATTGAAATACAAAATTTCGAAGTCGAATTGAAGGAGCCCCTTTAATGTTAGCGACTTGATTATTGGTATATATAATGTACACTATAGTTCAAACCTGTCCAGAAAATTTCATTCCAATCGGATGATAAACACGGAAGTTATTCAACTAACAATGTTAAAGGCAAAAGGAAGAAGAAGAGACGCTAGCGACCTCCGTGTTTATTAACTTCGTAGTGGCGCCGTTGATTGTTTGGTACGCATTATTGAAGAACAATCAATAGTGAACGGTTTGCACTCAAAAAGTACTGGGTCTCCTACTGTCGAGCTTGCTCCACTGTAGCTTACTGTATTTTTCTTATTAGCAAAATTGAATTCAATTCGAAATGGCAGAAAATCATTTGAAACCATTTTTATGTGAAGCCATAGAAAAGTCGGTACTCCGAATTGAATGGGAAAAATGGTTCAGAGCGTTTACAATATATCTGGAAGCTGAGCAAATCGTGTCACCGAAAACCAAGAAGACCAAACTTCTTCACTTAGGTGGCGTACAACTACAGACCGTTGCATTCTCACCAGGAGCACTAATAGAGCATGACGAAGAGCAGAAAAACGATGTTTTCGCCATCTTGGTCGAGAAACTAGATGCTTATTTTTCGCCTAAGCAAAACTCGACGTTTGAAGGGCACTTATTTCGGAATTTGACACCAGCAGACGATGAGAACTTTTCTAAATTTGTCCTACGTTTGCGACAACAGATGTACAAGTGTTCGTTTGGCAAATCCAAAGCAGATATTGAAGAAATTTGTCTAAAGGACAAAATCATTGATTCTTCGGCTCCACTGGAACTTAGGAATAAACTTTTAGGTAAAGAACACTCTTTAGATGAGATAATCGAAGCGTGTCAAGTCGAGGAACAGATAAATAAACAATCTGAAGCCATGTTGATTAAGCATACCATTGATACGCCTTGTAAAATCACAGCTCGAAAAACGAAGCCGGAATTTGAGTGTTCGAGATGCGGTCGAACAGGTCATGCAAATAACGATATTTCGTGCCCTGCGCGATTGGCCAAGTGTAATAAATGCTTGAAATTAGGACATTTTGCGCAGAAATGTAGAACAAGACAATATTTCCAGCCTAAAAGTGGAAATATAAAAAGGCGATAATTTGATGTGCGTTCCGTAGAGGATGGGTGCCCCGATCTCAAACGTAAAAAGGAAAATGCCGATTGTTTTAAGATATGGAGTGACGAAGAAGAGGAACTTATTAACTGCCGAATAGGGGGCTATGATATTTCTCTTATTATTGATTCGGGGTCACGATTCAACCTTATTAGGCACCCAGATTGGGAAATGCTTAAAAAGAAAAACGCAACGGTGTTTAACACCAGATCACACTCACAAAAACAATTCCGCGGATATGCCTCTGAACAATTACTTGAAGTAATTTCCGTTTTTGAAGCTCCAATATCGGCTGTTCCAGATTTCGAGGTGATTGCTACAATTTTTTTGTCATAAAAAATGGACGGCAGTCATTACTAGGGCGAGGCACAGCCATTAGGCTGAATGTTCTCCGCCTCGGCTTGAATATCAATCGTGTCGAAGAGACAACACCATTTCCCAAATGGAAGGGCATTAAAGTAAAACTATGGATTGATCCTGAAGTCAAGCCAGTTCAGCAACCATTAAGAAGAATTTCAGTAGCACTAGAAGATAAGGTTGCGGCTAATCTCAAAGATGCCTTAAATCGAGATATCATCGACGAGGTTAAGGGTCCTAGTTCAT
The DNA here is from genome assembly GCA_035044365.1 of Drosophila neotestacea. Lineage (NCBI taxonomy): Eukaryota > Metazoa > Arthropoda > Insecta > Diptera > Drosophilidae > Drosophila > Drosophila neotestacea. The sequence continues at coordinate 292,248 of JAWNMD010000135.1, read as the reverse complement.
GGATTTCCCCCATCGTACTGGCTTTCAAGGAAACTATCCGCTACCAACATTTGAATCTTTTATGACAAGACTTAAAGATGCGCAATACTTTTCGCGTTTAGATCTTAGAGACGCCTATTATCAGTTGGAGCTGGATGAAGCCAGTAAAGAAATAACGACTTTCATAACACCGAAAGGACTATTCCGATACAAGCGCCTAATGTTTGGAGTGAACTCAGCTCCAGAATTATTTCAACGTCACCTTGAACAGCTGCTGATAACTTGACCTAATGCCATGAATTATATCGATGACGTGGTAATTTTTGGAGCTTCCGAACAAGAACATGACAAGGCCATGAAAGATGTTTGTAAAATATTTAGCGAAAACAACGTCTTGCTCAACGAACAAAAATTTATTTGGAAAACAAGCAAGCTAAAATTCCTGGGTCACATACTCTCTTATAAAGGTATCGAAGTAGATCCCGATAAAATTGACGCAATCAAATCATTTAGAGACCCAATCAATAAGGAAGAAACACGGAGTTTCCTTGGCCTTGTGACTTACGTAGGGAAATTTATTCCCGACCTAGCAGAGTACACAGAACCTCTTAGAAAATTACTGAGGAATGACCTAAAATTCTATTGGGGCGAAACTGAGAAAATCGCTTTTCAAAACTTAAAAAATCGATTGGAAAAGGTACCAAATCTCGCATATTTTAATCCAAAAAAATCGAACTCGCCTTATAGCAGATGCCAGCCCAGTAGCTCTCGGAGCGGTACTATTGCAATTTTCGGCTAACAATGATCCTCTTATTATCTCTTTTGCGAGCAAAGCCTAGCCCTTGTCTGGGCAGTTGAAAAATTTTACTATTATCTAGCGGGACTAAAGTTCGAACTCGTTACTGACCATAAACCATTGGAGGCCATTTTCAAACCAACGTCCAAGCCACCAGCCCGCATAGAGAGATGGTTACTACGGCTGCAATCTTATAATTTCAAAGTTATATACAAGTCAGGAAAAGAAAACATTTCAGACGCATCCGACATCGTGTGACAGAGAAGTTGAACACAGCATCCTGCGGATAATCGAGAATACCATTCCTCGATCGATGACCATTTCTGAAATTGCAGAAGATTCTATAAGAGACGAGGAAATCATAGATGCGATGGCCTGTCTGGAACACAACTCATGGGAATTGAATTCTTCTAAGAAACTTTACCCATTTCGATACGAGCTGTCGACAATAGGACCTATTCTTCTGCGAGGTAACCGTATTGTTATTCCCGAAACTCTTCGGAAGCAGGTACTGGAGCTGGCTCACGAAGGGCATCCTGGTGAGTCTGCCATGAAAAGACGCCTGAGGTCTAAGGTATGGTGGCCTTTGATTAACCGCGATGCTGAAAAATTTGTGAAACATTGTAGGGATTGTCTACTGGTATCTCAAGCTCTAAAGCCAGCACCTATGTACAGGAACCCATTTCCAACGGGTCCATGGATTTGGGTAGCGTCAGATCTGTTAGGTTCACTACCGAACAACGAGTTCATCCTAGTTTTTATCGACTATTACTCCCGCTATATGGAGTTCAAATTTTTGCGCTCCATTACATCATCTAGTCTCATTGAAGTAATGAAAGAAATATTTTGCAGGCTAGGGTATTCAAAACACTTGCGAGCTGATAACGGGCGTCAATATGTCAGCGTAGAATTTGCTGAATACTGCAAAACTTGTGGGATAGAACAGGTTAAAACTCCACCCTATTGGCCCCAGGCTAATGGGGAAGTAGAAAACATGAACAAATCATTTGTTAAACGGTTAAAAATAGCATACTCAAACTCAAAAAATTATAAAGAAGAGATCTAGAAGTTTGTACTCATGCACAACGTAACTCCACATGGCACCACAGGAGTTGCCCCTACTCAACTTATGTTCAATAGGGTTATACGCGATAAAGTGCCATGCATAAGTGACATCAATGAAACATTTACGGATTCAGGGGAAAGGGACAGAGATTGTTTAAGGAAGATGCAGATAATAGGAGAGGAGCTAAAGAAATCGATATATAGGTAGGGGATAAAGTACTTTTGAAAAATGTAGTCTTTCCAAACAAACTTACTTCTAACTTTGACAAAACCGAGTTTAAGGTCATTGAGAGGCAAAATAACATAATAAAAATTATGGCGGATGGTAAGACCCTTACGAGGAATGTGTCTCACGTCAAGAAGATACCAACGGGTTTAAGCGACCCCAAAACATCTACTTCTATAGCAGGTTACACCCAACTTAAAATGCCATCAACTCGGAGTGATCAGCAGAACCAGGAAGCAACCGAGCACCATTTGAACCAATCGGCGGATAAACCATTTCCGTTGGCTAGACAACCCTTGAAGCTGAAACTCATAAATAAAGGAGGGATGTGGGAGCCGGCAAAGAGAACCCACGTCACCAAAGAGATCGGTGACGACAACGGTGAGAGCATCGCAGAGGAGGCGGAAACGCAGAGCGAGTTAGTTGACGATTAGTAACCGTACAAAGCGGAGGTACAAATGTGAATAAAAAGAATATGTTTAGAAACCATAAATAAAGTATTTACTTGCGGTTACCATTGGGTCAATACACCTTGCATTTAGGTCAGTTAAGATTTAGTAAATTAAAATTGCACCATTTATAAAAGCGTGCAAGATCTGCTTGCAGTAAATCAGAGTAGGAAATGTCCGTAAATGACAGACACAACTTCACATCATCAGCATACATTAAAATGTTAGAGTGTAGAATAAAAGAAGGATGAATAAAGAGGTGAAAAAGTAGAGGTCCAAGATGACTACCCTGAGGAACTCCAGACGTTACCAAGACGGGCCTCGAAATAGCCGACTTGAAGACAACGTTTTGAGTTCTGTTAGTAAGGTAATCGGATAACCATATAAGAAGATTATATGGAAATCCAATTAACTTCAATTTATTAATTAGAAGACAGTGGTTAACAGAGTCAAATGCTTTACTGAAGTCGGTATAAACAACATCAGTCTGCATTTTATTTTTAAAGCCGTTGATCACTAAAGAGGAAAATTTGAGCAGGTTAGTGGTTGTAGATCTATGTTTCACAAAACCATGTTGGTAAGGTGAAATTATGGAACTACAAAAATGAGTAAGTTGTGAAGTAATAATTTTCTCAAAAAGTTTAGGTGTAGCAGACATTTTTGAAATTGGTCTATAGTTGTTAACGCAACTCTTAGGGCCACTTTTGTGTAACGGAATGATATGTGATTCCTTCCAAACAGAAGGGAAAGAGCAAGATGCAACAGATAAAGTAAATAGTTTATGTAAGAGTAGATATAAAGAGCCAGCGCAGTACCTAAGTACGCATCCTGGCAACCCGTCGGGGCCAGGGGAGAATACTGGTTTAATTAAATTGAGTTCACATAATACTGATTCTTCAGTGATCAAGGGTTCAGGAATAAAGTTAGTTTTTTGCAAATTATAGGGATAGGATGTACTAGGTGAGTAGCTATTAACAGAGTAAGTAGATTGAGCAAATTCTGCAAATAAATCGGCTGCAACCTGATCATTATTTGCCGTCGCATTTTCATATGAAATTGAATGAGGCAATAAAGATGATTTACGTTTAGAATTTACAAAATTATAAAATCGTTTCGGGTCCTGAGTAAACTGAAGCCGGCAACGACCCAAATAATCGTTGTAAAGTTGCAAATTAAGTGATTTAAAATTACATTTAGCAATAGAATAACGTTAAAAGTCAACATCATTCCCGGTACGTTTATATTTTTTAAAATATCGCGATTTTAAATTTTTTAGACTTGATAGCTCTTGGGTAAACCATGGGAGCTTATTAGACCTCACTGAGTACCTTCGAGGAACGCATTGATCAAAAAAGATGTTCAAAATGTCATAAAAAAGACACAGAGCAAATTCTATGTTATTGCTAGCAAAAAACTGGGACCAGTTATGATTAATAATGAGATTATTTAATTTGTTAAAATCGGCTTTTCTAAAACAGCGAGGTTTAGACGCTGCTTTAGGTAGCACAGTTTGCTTAGGAACAGGAAGATCAAGGTTCATTTCTAAGGTAGGGTGAAATGAATCTTCGGGAAGCACGAGCGGATCTATTCTATTGACAGCACAAACTGAAGGATCAGATACAAATATTAGGTCCAGAAGTCGGTTGTTACAATTACAAATATTATTTACTTGATAAAGTGAAAGATCTAGGAAGCTTTTTATATACTCATGAGAACTAGTAGGAACAACCAGATTATCAACAATAGACCAAGATATATCGCGTAAGTTAAAGTCTCCCAATCCACACAAAAAATCTCTATCCAAAAGCTTAGAGGATATTAAACTTATATTAGTAAAGTGTTCAAGATAAACAAAACTATCCGATTAGGGCGGGATATAGAAGCAGGTTATATATATAGAAGTTTGATAAACAGTTAACTTAATTGCAACAAACTCAACATTAGGTAAGCAACTTAATAATTCCGACGGAAGGTCAGAATTAATGACAAATTAGATATTTCGGGCTTTAACCAAGTTTCAGTGAAGGCAAGAATTTAATAATCAAACGAGATACTGTTTAAATATAGATTAGTTAATTTAGATTTAAGGCCTCTAACATTTTGGTATACTAACAGGAAAGGAAAATTTAGTTTTTTGAAAAAGTCGTTGGATCAACTGGTTCAACTGTAGATAAATTTATTGGTAACGAGACAGTAGGTCTACTTCTTTTATGAGGAGTAAACTCTTTGATAAGCAAATCATTTGGCCAAAATGTATTACAGCAAATTAATTAAAAAGATGATATGTCTCTAGCAAAAGAAAACTTAAATTTATAAACAGCTATAAGAGCATTAGGAAACTTCGATTGAACATATGCTTTTTCGTTATCAATTGAAGTATCCGGATGCAAACTAGAGATAAATATCTATTTCTTAAGGGAACAGCTACAAGGACTTAGGTGCAGGCAAAGACGGCGGAGGAAATGTGTTAGATATGGAAGGCAAAAGAATGTTTGACGATGGACCGGTATCATCATCACTAACTACAATAGTTGGATAAACAGAAGAGTTCGATCCTATGTTATGATTTTAGATAGGTGTATAAATGAAAGTATTCCCTGGAGACGTCATCCTAAGGTGAATTAATAGGCGACTTTGGAGAAACATCCAATACCTTAAGGGCATTGAACTGCTTGTCCATTGTATGAAATTCTTCATGCAACATATTAAAACCCTTTCGCAATCTACCGAATTTCTCTCTTGTTTGACGAACAAATCTGGACAAGTCCGCCTCAGCTTCACAACAAGATTCGCAAGACCATTTCAGTCCGCTGTTATTTATAATAGAGTCTCTAATTTTCATAGTGAAGCCGGCACATTTCTATGACTTACAAATAGCTGCCATAGGAACAATACTCCCTCTTGCTGCTATAATCCAATTGCAGCAAAAACTTTAAAACAGCGAGCAGCTTAAATGTAAATTCTCTATATTATATAAAGTACTATTACGAGGGGTCTAACAAAAGTTCGGTAAGTTGGCGACTTTTAGCTCGTTTTTCAAAATTCCAAAAGTGTCAAGTCCTTTGCAATACTTTTACGAGACTATATTTTAAATTTTGAAAAAATCGGTCGAAATGGAGACAAGAAAACGCAAATTAGCTGAAGGTGCCTCACATGAAATACCACCACCAACGCAAACGGAATTTCGGTTTAGCATTTTATTCGGGTTTCGACGTAAACTAAAGCCGGTACAAATATTTGATGAATGCCAAAATGCATATGGAACGTATGCACCATCTCTGAAGACCATTTCAAAATGGGTTCAAAGATTCCAGACAGGACATTTTTCTGTTGCGGACGAACCGCGAGAAGGTCGACCGAAATCTTCGAGAGACGATGGAAATGTGGCCCTAGTTAGAGCAAAACTTATCGAAGACCCTCGATCTACCCAGGAAATGATAGCTTGTGAACTGGGCTTGAATGCCATAGCCGTATCTCGAATATTGAGTCAAGATCTGCTGTACACGAAGAAGTCTGCGCGATGGGTTCCGCGAATTCTGAATGAGGCCCAAAAAGAAGCTCGCGTGCATTTTGCCCAATATTTTTTGAATAAATTTGAAAATGGACAGTCTAGCAACTTTAATAAAGTCGTAACTGGTGACGAAGCTTGGTTTTATAAATATGATCCGGAAACCAAACAACAGTCCATGGTATGGAGCCCAAGAGGAGCAAACCCGCCCATTAAAGCTAAGCAACAAAAGTCAGCCACAAAAGTTATGCTGTCTGTTTACTTCACAAAATCAAAAGTTGTAGCTGCCATTCCTCTGAAAAAGGGACAGACGGTAACTGCTAAGTGGTATACTGAAGACTGCTTACCAATCGTGTTCAAGAATTTGTTGGAGCAAATCTACCCAGGAAATGATCTACCAGGAAATGATAGCTTGTGAACTGGGCTTGAATGCCATAGCCGTATCTCGAATATTGAGTCAAGATCTGCTGTACACGAAGAAGTCTGCGCGATGGGTTCCGCGAATTCTGAATGAGGCCCAAAAAGAAGCTCGCGTGCATTTTGCCCAATATTTTTTGAATAAATTTGAAAATGGACAGTCTAGCAACTTTAATAAAGTCGTAACTGGTGACGAAGCTTGGTTTTATAAATATGATCCGGAAACCAAACAACAGTCCATGGTATGGAGCCCAAGAGGAGCAAACCCGCCCATTAAAGCTAAGCAACAAAAGTCAGCCACAAAAGTTATGCTGTCTGTTTACTTCACAAAATCAAAAGTTGTAGCTGCCATTCCTCTGAAAAAGGGACAGACGGTAACTGCTAAGTGGTATACTGAAGACTGCTTACCAATCGTGTTCAAGAATTTGTTGGAGCACCGAAAAAATGAAGAGTTGCGACGCTATTTTTTACATCATGATAACGCGCCAGCTCACACTGCTGAAATAACATCCAACTTTATTGCGAGCTCTGGCATCGAAGAAATACGTCCAGCACCATATTCCCCAGATTTAGCACCATGTGATTTCTGGTTATTTCCAAAAATTAAGAAAAATTTGCAGGGAAATATTGAATTAAACGTCGGTAATTCCCTCACACCACATTTTCCCCAATTATTAGACCCAGTACTTTACAAAGTACAAATGGGTCTATTAAGTTTGTGCAAAAAAAATGCACGTAACAGGCAAAAGGAGGCGTGGCAGACCCCATAAAAAATATATATATTCCTGATCAGCATCAACAGCCGAGTCGATATAGCGATGTCCGTCTGTCCGTCTGTCCGATTTTGTGTCACTTAGATCTCAGAGACTATAAGAGCTAGATAGACCAAATTTGGCATGTACGTTCATCTATCTTGCATTGAACGAGTTTGTTTTAGATTTTTGCCACGCCCCTCTCCGCCCCGGAAATTGAAAAATAAAAATTCAAAGTTCGATTTACGAGAGAACCTTTAATGCTCGCCCCTTTTGGTACATATAATAAACACTATTATCCGAATCTGTCCTGAAAATTTCATTCAAATCGGATAATAAACGCGAAAGTTATTCAACTTACAAAGTTACGAGCAAAAGGAAGAAGAAGAGACGCTAGCGACCTCTCTGTTTATCAACTGATATGTTCGTAGTAGCGCCATCTATTGAATGGGGTTGATAGCTAACGCTTTGCACTAAAAAGTGCTGGGCCTCCTACTGTCGAGCTTGCTCCACTGTAGCTTACTGCATTTTTTAGACCCAGTACTTTGAAAAAGTACAAATGGGTCTATTAAGTTTGTCCAAAAAAAATGTGCGTAACAGGCAGAAGGAGGCGTGGCAGACCCCATAAAGTATATATATTCTTGATCAGCATCAACAGCCGAGTCGATATAGCCATGTCCGTCTGTCTGTCTGTCTGTCTGTCTGTCTGTCTGTCCGTCTGTCCGTCTGTCTGTTTGTCTGTCTGTCCCTTTTTGTGTCGCCTAGATCTCAGAGACTATAAGAGCTAGAGACACCAAATTTGGCATGTAGGTTCATCTATATCTCCCATTGATCAAGTTTGTTTTAGATTTTTGCCACGCCCCCTTCCGCCCATGGAAATTGAAATACAAAATTTTGAAGTCGAATTACAAGAGCCCCTTGTATGCTAGCCCCTTGATTTTTGGTACAAATAACATACACTATAATCCAAACCTATCCAGAAAATTTCATTCCAATCGGATGATAAACGCGAAAGTTATTCAACTAACAATGTTACGGGCAAAAGGAAGAAGAAGAGACGCTAGCGACCTCTGTGTTAATTAACTTATTTCGTAGTGGCGCCATCTATTGCATGGTAGGGAACATTGAAGAACAATCTATAGTGAACGCTTTGCTCTCAAAAAGTACTGGGTCTCCTACTGTCGAGCTTGCTCCACTGTAGCTTACTGCATTTTTTTTACCAGAATTTGAAATCAAATCATAACTCATAGAATTGCACGTAGGTGAAATACCTCATCCACCTAAAAAAAAATCCTTAACATATCCAATTGGGAGAACGTACAAAAACTATTGTTAACATTTGTAATACTTGGCGGAAGGAAAACATTCTTTAATAAAAGATATAAGTCACCACGTTTGGTGCACTTGATTAATTAATTAAAATAATATAAATGTTAGTTGTGTTATTTGTTACCAATAGCACAAAAACTAATCATATCAACATTGAATTTTTTTCAAAATGCAAAAGTCGTGTGAGATTCGAGTGAGCATTTTCAGAGCATATTGATAGGAAAATGTACTATCGCATTTCATATAAGTATTTGGCTAAACAGTTACATTTTATGACATATAAAGTACATATAAAGCAAGTATCACAACATGTAAAATTTTCGTTAGTACTTACTCTGATTAACTTGGTCTGAAGAACTTGTGAGATGGTTCGGAGGGGGCTAAGCTGAGGCTACCAGGCGGGTCGCAGGTTGCGGATGGTGAACGGCCTTCTTGTTCTCAAGAAGGTTATCTGTTAAATATCGAGATTTCTCGTGAATAGACAGCCCCGGACAAACAGCGGATATGATACCGATCATCATATCGACAAGGTGTTTGTGTTGCCGCCTTTCAACAACTGCCTCACACCCTCCCAATATCCCTCATACTTACCTACCTCCATCCCATCCTACATCTCACCCCGGGCCGGACTAAGGGTGACATTCGGACCGTGCTGAGAGTCAGCTTGGCTGGGGGCCCGGGTTTAAAAATAGCCCAGTCGCGAACGGTGGGCTCAGGCAAGTGGCGACCGTCTGTTCTATCTAGCCTTACCCGGGTATGCGAGCCTCTGCTCGGGTGGACCGTTCCTTGTTTCGCTTCTCGTGGGACCAAAAGTATAAAGTCAAGCAAAAATATTAAATTTCCGCAGGATCTCCCAGCGGCGAGGGTCGCAAGACAGTCCGAAGATCAGGATCTCGATAGAGTGCGGCCAAGTGTGGTAGACCATCCTCCACGCAACCAGGCAGCAAGCAGAAGTGCTCAAAGAGCAAATCAGGGCCATAACAATGGTCGATAGTTAGAGCGGTCATACCCGCGTCAGAATAACGCCGCGGCAAGTTCGCGAGGTAGCACTGCCGGACCATCCCGACCGATGCGCCCCATGCTGACCGCTGACAGGCGCCAAGGACAGCAGCGCTAAAAGAAAAAGGATGCGCTACTACCATCCAGGGGGCAACCAGGTGGGCTGGACGACCCGAATAGGCGTAACCTGTGCGGCTCTAGGGTCTAATGGTACCTGAAGTATCTGAGCCAAGGCTTGCTGGTCAAGGCCAAAGCCCCTGGAGGCGTTAGAAAAGGCGAAGGAGCCGCGACCAGCAGCTCAAACGGATACATCTGCTCCGAAGAGGTCCAGCAGCACGCTAACTCCTCCCACGGGCACGCCAAAACGTCTCTGTGCATCAACTCCAGCCACAGGGGCAACACAGGCGGTGGAGCCTGTGACGCCTGAGACGGTCAGGGTGGCCGTGCTACCTGCAGAATATCCATAGGTAATCCTTAGCCACGGGGATTTATCCGCGCAAGAAGAGATATCTGTGACGGGATGGAGCACAGCGGTGGCATTCTCGGGAATACATTTCCGGGTCGGTCACCTAGTGATTGATTGTGTGGACGAGGACTCGGCGGACTGGCTGGCAACAGTCGCGCTGAGACTTAGCTCATGGAAGGGGTGCCCCTTGATATCCGGATGGGGGACAATATACCGTCGCCCCATACCATGACAATCTTCTGCCCGAGGAGCGCAGATCGAACCTCTGACAATTTGCTGGTGATTCTGGGCAACCAAAACAAGTTGGAGACAGATGCCTGGAGAGTGGTTTCCAGAAGAAATGAAGGAGGCGGAGCACTCCTCGTCATAGGCATAGACGAACTGTCTCGAGAGGACATAGTGGCGAGAGGCCACCAGCTCTTCTTCCGCTTCGGATCAATCCCCGTCAGCGGCCTGAAGAAGATCAAGAAGGCTAGTGTGGCGGAGAATCCCGCCTCGACAGCAGAGCTGAGCGAGTCATCTGCCCCTGCAGCAGCATCCTCCCAACCTTTGCCAGAGGATCTGGCCGAGGATGAGGAACTGCTCGACTGCACGATAAATCCAGTGGTGGAGGGAGGGATAGACCACGAGACGGCTATGTCGTCGCAGGAACTTGCGGAAGAGCTGCTAGACAACAGCCAGGAGGACGCGGACGTCACGCTATGCAGCGACTCGGGGGCATCAGGCCCGAGTCGCCTTGGCCGTTGGAGCCACTGCTATGATATCACAAGCCATCAGCACTGGGTTAGCCCAGGTGAATATTCACCATGCGAAGGCGGCTTCGGCCGTCCTAGCTAGAATATTCACCCAACAACATTTTGGGCTAGCTTTTGTACAGGAGCCATGGGTTTACGATGGCCTTAAGGGCCTGTACACAGACAACTCTAAGGTAATCTGGGACCAAAGAGACCCACTACCAAGAACATGCATAATAGTAAGGAAATGTTTTGATTATACCATCCTTTCAGAATTTCTCACCAGAGACTGCGTGCCGATCATGATGCGATGGGAGCTGCCTACACAATTGTGGCTGCATCGGCTTACCTCGCAGGGGACGGGCCCTGCCCACCCCCGAGATCATGAGACTGGTGGAACACTGCCAAAAGGAGAAGCTACCGCTCCTCATCGATTGCGATGCCAACGCGCACCATGAGATATGGGGAAGTACGGATACAAACCAAAGGGGTGAGTGTCTTTTTGAATTTATTTTAACTCATAATCTAAAAATTGGCAATGTCGGAACCACTCCGACATTTGTAACCAGGGTCAGGGATGAAGTCCTAGACGTCACCCTACTTAGTCGATCCATTAAAATACATCTTAGGGACTGGCACGTGTCGCCAGAAGAATCTATGTCAGATCATAGGATTATTCTGTATAAACTACAACTAAATACAGACTGTAGATAACTTCTGGCATACATTCTGGGATTCTTCTGGCATACCCAGAAATCCCCCAAATCTGGAAAGCGTAATAGCCTCGGTGAACAATCAATGCTTATGAGGTGAGCTGCGCACTAGGGAAGAAGCGCAAAGCAAAAGATGCCCCCTGGTGGTCCGACAGCCTCGAGAGGCTTAGAAAAACCACTTGTCAACTCTTTAATAGGGCAAAAAGAGACGGCACATGGGACAAATACCGGGAAAGCCTGACTACCTACAACAAGGAGATCAGAAAGGCAAAAGGGAAGAACTATCGTGACTTCTGTGAAAACACGACTGAGGGTGCCCGGCTACATAGGGCACTGTCAAAGAAGGCACCAGAAGCAAATCTGGCCCTCAGATATCACCTACACTAGTAGCAACTTAAATAAGTTGGAGCTACTATTTGAAACTCACTTCCCGTGGAGTATCACCATACTGGAAGGAACAAATTTAGGAAGACCAGAAGACCGAGTACGGCCTGTGTCTGATGACTGGACAATTGCCAAGTCAACAATCATGCTGGAAAGACTAGAATGGGCAATTGGAACTTTCCAGCCCTATAAGTCACCGGGCTTGGACGGTATATCAACAGCCTTCCTACAGCAAGGGAAGGCCAAACTCCTCCCCATTCTTCGGAAGGTGATGATAAGTAGCCTAGCACTAGGATATATTCCGAGCGCATGGAGCAGAGCTAGGGTGGTCTTCATCCCCAAGACTGGGAAGAAAGACATCACCAACCCCAAGTCCTTCAGACCCATCAGCTTAAGACATGCGCCGCTGCAGCTAATGCAGCATGCATACAGGGCAGGAAGGTCTACAGACACTGCCCTCTACCAACTGCATCGAACCCTACGCATGGCAGTTGACAACACGGAGGTGGCGATGTGTGCCTTCCTAGACATAGAAGGGGCCTTCGACAATGCGTCGCATGATGCTGTCCAAGCTGCCCTATCTAGGAGAGGCCTGGACCTTACTACAAGCAGATGGATTGTCTCTCTGCTAAAGTCCAGACAGGCCACAGCAACAGTTCAAGACAGTACTGTTACAGTTACGACCACAAGGGGATGTCCCCAAGGGGGTGTACTATCTCCTCTATTATGGAGCCTGTTAGTAGACGAGCTACTCAGAAGACTTGCCAGCAAAGGAATACAATGCCAGGGCTATGCCGATGACATTGTAATCATTGCACGGGGCAAATTCGAAGAAAACCTCTGCGACATAATTCAGTTATGGCTCAAGATGACGAGTGACTGGTGTAATGAGGTTGGCCCTAAGAGAGACTAAGGCAAATAAGGCTTCTAGGAAGCGAAATAGCAACTAGCAAGGAGGTTAAATACCTAGGAGTTACTTTTGACAGTAAACAAAACTTTGGCCCACATGTTAAAAATACGATAGCAAAGTGCTCTAGAACACTCTATACATGTCGTAGTATAGCCGGGAAATCATGGGGAACATCACCGAAGATATTAAGATGGCTATACCTTATGGTTGTCAGGCCCATGCTCACATATGGAGCAATCGCCTGGGGTGATAGAGTGCAACTCACCACCGTCCAAAAACAACTGCATAAGCTGCAGAGAATGGCCTGCGTTTGCATAACAGGGGCAATGCGCACTTGTCCGACAGCAGCCATTGGAGTCCTATTGGAGCTTACACCGCTCCACACATTCATAGGGCTTCAAAGAAAAGCAACCCTGCTAAGAATGGCAATGGAGGGAGTTGGCAACAACTGCATCCTCAGCCAGAGGGACGCTGATGCTCTATCAAGTGAACTCCCCTTGTTGATACAACCAAGGGACGAAATGCCAGCCGAGTATAAATTCGATCGCAATTTCAGAGTGAACTTGAGCAGTAAAAAAGAATGGACAACACTTGAGGATGTCCATCCCATGAATCACCATACAATTAAGTGGTACACTGACGGATCCTTAACTCGGTTATCCCACTATGAATCCCTAGGTATTCACGCCAGCATCTTTCAAGCTTAAGTGTGCGCTATAGGAAGGTGTGCGGATTTTAACCTAACACGCAACTATCGGAATAGAGACATAGCCATTCTATCGGATAGTCAAGCGGCACTAAAGGAAATCAGCAAGAGTAGACTGACATCAAAAGTAGTCCGGGAAGTCCGGATAAAGCTAGATCTGCTGGGACCATATAACAGGCTTACTCTGCGATGGATTCCAGGGCATACAGATATAGCGGGGAACGAGGCAGCAGATAGGATAGCAACAACGGGTGCTAAAAGCCCCTTATAGGACCTGAACCATTTTGTGGCATTGGGAACCACACATTACGGAAATCTCTTAGAGAAGAAGAAAAGCATTTGCGCCAGTTATGCTGGAATGATAGTCAAGGCCAACGACTGGCAAAGAGTCTCCTGGGTAGCTACAATCTGCAAAGATTCAAGCAACTTATAGTCATGGGGAAGAACAGACTTAGAATACTGACCAGTCTTTTGACAGGACACTGTAGACTGAGAATACACTTATGCAAACTAGGCATAGGAAGCATCGGGACTTGCCGATACTGTGATATCGAGGACGAAACCTCTGAACATATAATAGCGACATGTACCGCCTTAGCAAGGAGAAGATGTAGGTTTTTAGGTAATCATACCCTCCAACCAGAAGATATTGTAGCCCTCAACCGGACAAAAATAATGGATTTCATCCAATAAATAGGGTTGATGGGAGAGCTATAAACTCTGAAGGGGATACAATAGACCCACTGGGTCGCATTAAATTTTCCCCCCCACTCATAATAATAATAATAATAATAATAATAATAATACTCTGATTAGAGAAACAAATAATATAAAAAATAGTTGAAAGTGATCGACTTCGCAATACCCTATACCCAGCTTTAACATAACTCAAACTGTAGAAAATAAAACATTGCATAGTTTATGATTTCAATATTCACATTTAACATAAACTGTAAATGGTGCAAAGGAGCTTACAGAAAGACAGACGAAAATGGCTATAGACAACCTGGAAACATATGTATGTTCAATGAACATTGTTGGAAAGTTGGTGAAGTACTGTATGTATACACTCTTGTATGTATACACTCACTGCAGAGCTCCAATTCAGTAGCAGCTATATTAAAAACAAATACTATTATGGAAATCAGTCAATTCAATTATTTTTCTAAATTTTCTTTCACGGTCTTTTTTTCATTCAGCTGTTTGTTGCCTGCAAAAATCTCGATAAATGCCTAAATTTTATGGATATTGTGAAACCAAAGCACAAACAAAAAGTTGGTATTTCCCTGCGTGAGCTAGCGACGCAGAATTGGATACCCTTGCAGTAAGCTGTGTAAGCCGTCAGATTTTTTAAAAAGTTTGTTAAATGTTGATTTCGAACCGATCGTTCCTATGGCAGCTATATGATATAGTAGTCCGATTTACACCGAATTTGGTCAGCCTGTTTAAAACTTAATCAAAGACACAATGTGTATATTTGGTTGAGATATTTTGAGAAACAAAGAGAGAGGCTATTTTTCGTAGAAACAGACAGACAAAGCTATATCGACTCAACTCGTCGCCCTGATCAAGAATATATATACTTTATGGGGTCTGTGAGGCGTCCTTCAATGCGTTACACATTTCGTGACAAAATTATAATACCCTCTGCAAGGTTGAACGCTGGTTAATTTTAATGGATTAGGTTCAAGACGAAAATCGATACATCGATGTTTTTCAACAAAAAACCTCGAAACATCGATGCACGTATACATCGATGCTTTTCAGTTCTATTTCTTACTATTTTTCTTTAACTATCGATAGTGGAAGATTTTGCCATCGTTATATTGATAGTGGAAAAATTCAGGTCGGCTATCGATATATGGATAGTGCCATCGATAGTTTGCTAGCTCTACCTCAGGGTATAATAAAACCGGTCCACGCTCAATCGAATTAATAAGCCAGGCCTAGCGATCCGAGCGTGCAATATCATGGCATGTCTGGAGTAACGGAAAGAGCAAAAATCTGCTCCAACAGCCAATACGTGTCCACCGCTGATAAAAACGTCCAGTTAATAATTTTTATTTTTTATCGATATTCGAAGAGAATCGTTTTAATTTGGGAAGACAGATATTATGTGATTACATATACATATTATGGCTAGCTTAAATTAGAAATGCATCTTGGTATGGCTGAGTAATTTATCCTCATAAAAATTTTCACTTTGATTTAGATAATTCAACTTGTTATAATAGGTTTTTCATTTTGATCCTGCATTCTGTTTAAATATATTCAAGTATATTCAAAAACAGTACTCCTGAAAGTAATTACACGTTAAAGGCATACATTTTCGTGGTGATATGAGAGTAAATTTACAGAATATATTATATATTTGGTTTTAACAACGGAATATTAACACACATATATATAGTATAAATACATAAATGTATGCAATTTAGTAAAAGTTTTGTTTTTTTTCAGACAGGGACCCGAAATAAGTGTTATTGCTCAAAATTTCAACTAAAAAATTAACCATAAGAATTAATTTAAATAAATGTTCAATTATACCAATATGTTTGTAATTGCAGTGTCTGTGCATACTGTACTAAGCTTATATTTGAGACTTAAAAATAAAAGTTATAAATAATTGTTGTTGTTGAATTTAAAATATATTTATCAAGAATAATAATTATTATTTTTAATAATAATTATAATTAATATTGATTATTATTTTTATCACTTTTCCATAAAAATTATTTTTGACATTTTTTTACATATTTTTTACACCTTCCTTATTTGTTATCGGATTAAGCCAAATTTATCAGGGTAGAAAAATAAGTATGTAATTAATATAATATATGGTGTTGCAATTTTAAAAATTCTACCACTTTTAATAGCAAAGATATTTGAGATGATTTTTATAATAAATTTCAAACTATAAAAGTTTTTTGTGATTTTTATTGTGTTTTCTCACAAATAAGAGTCTTTAAAGACTTTTATGTCTAAAATGTCAAAAACAATTGTTATGAAAGTTTGATAAAAATTAAAATCAATATTAACTATTATTCTTGATAAGTATAATTTGAAATCGACAGTAACAATTATTTTTAACTTTTATATTTAAGAGAATAAAATAATTCTTAAATATGACTGATATGTTTAAAAAATCAAAAACAAATATTTAAAGTAATAAGCTATACAAGTCTTTTGTGATTGTGTGTTCTCTCAAAAGAGTCTTTGGAGACTTTTATATCAAAAATAATTGTTATGAAAGACTAATAAAAATTAAAATCAATGTTAACGATTATTCTTGATAAATATATTTTAAAATCCATAGTAACAATAATTTGTAACTTTTATTTTTAAGTCTTAAACAATTCTTAAAAATGACTGATAGGTTTAAAAAATCAAAAGTACCTATTTAAAGTGATTATGTCACTTTCCATAACAATTATTTCCGGTCCCTGATTTCAAATGATAAATAAAGAGGGGTAGAACCTGCGATAAGTTTACATTGATGGTATTCAAGAATGCTCATGTGCGTACTTAGCTTTTCACAAGAGGTAGACGTAATTTCTTAGATGCAGTTGACCCCCCAATTACATTTGTGTTGGATGCTTTAAATTTGTATCAATATTGGTCTAGTCAAGGGTGCTCGCTACGAGATATCCTCAGGCGAGAAGTCCTAGGGAGGACATCCCGACAACTTTGTGAATGTTTTTCGAAAGTTATTGCATCATCTGCAGGTACCGATTCTCTTCCAAAAGTGAGCTTAACGATGTTGACATATCATTTATTATCATGTTTGTGCTCGGCGGTTGCGGGTGTGTCGAGCTGCTTACGTCCGTCCAAATTAGATTGTTGTTATGGCCAGGAGTATTAATAATACTACCACCGACCTGAAAATTACACATTGTTGTATTAATATTGGTCTCCATCCAATTTTGACAGCTTTGAACATATTCTAAAGTGCGCTGATAAGTGTCAGAATGCATTGCGTTTGTATTCTGGTGATGCTGATGTGAAAGTATTTTTTGATCTGCTGCCATAGGGTTCGTACCCAATTCCAAATCGACAGGAATTGGTTTTGGCAAACAATAGTTCTGACTCTGACTCTGGTTGCTTAGCTTGGTCATTTGTGTTGGGCAATTTCCATGCATATTTGCCATAGTCGGTGACAACTGGGATTGACTTACAACCCTACATTGTATTTCGTTGCCACTATTTACTTCTTGATTAGATTCCATATGCTCTGTAGAAAGTGTAGATAGTTCAGGAATACTTGTCATTGATGAATCAGTTATGTGATTATGTAATTCGTAATTACGCGGAGTTAGGTTCGGAACCAGGCTTGGGATTGGATTATAAGGATCTTGTGTTTGCGAATTATTAATAGATCTGTGCATATATTTAATTTTATGCCGATGAGTGTTAGATATACCGCCAGATTCATGGTTTCGTTGAGAATATGTACTACCAGGTGCTAACATTGTATGTCCGGATGGTGTAGACATGAGTTCCGTTACTGGGGATGGACAATTGGCTGGGTCTGTTGGTACGGATGTTGGTGCAGATGCATTGCACGTATCTGGTGACTTCAGTGACATCCGTTCCAACATATCATTTCTTGGATATTTTTCCGATTCTTTAACTAAGTTCAGATACTGCAGCATTTCATCAGGTAATATAAGCTCCTCGACCTCATCCAAATTGACCTTCTCATTTGGATGATAATCAAGTGTCGTATTATTGGCTGCAGTGTCACTGGCAATGGCAATATCGCTGTCACCTGCACCTTCCTTATTATTATTTGGAGAACAAGATGAAGCCGTTGATGGGGGGCACGGTCTATCTCTATTGTTGTTGCTGTTGATGCAGACACTAGTGCTGCGAATGTTCTGAATATTAGTATTAAAGGAAGGAGACGTAATCATCCTCTCCGATCTCTGCTGTGCCATTATGGGCTCCGACTGTCGCCTAGGAAGGCCGACATTTTGCATCAAATGCTCTGCATCTGCAAAAGTACAATAATTTGGAGTTGGCGGAGATTGAAAAGTATTTGAAATTGAACATCGTCCGCCGTTTTGAACAATCTTTTGACCTGGATTTTGGTAGTAGGCACCCGCATCCTGACTGCTTGACTGCAAGCGTTGCAAGTGTGTTGCAATCAAATGGGATGACGGTGGTGGGGGTAAGCTGCTGCTTCGAGACTGAACTCCAGCATTCGTTAAATTGCCCTCCATATGGGTATTACAAGTACTGTTCATGATTAGTGTAGGAATTTGTGCATTCGATATGACTGCATTAGACATTTGACTGGACCGACGAGAGCATCCTGGTGATATTGGATCGTATAGCGACGCTGAGCCCGATGCTGCATTATATACTGGGCGGGCCCTCATTGTCGATTTTGAAGAGAGCTGAGACGACTGACTGCTCCGTCGACTCTGCATACTACAGTAATATGTGCTAGCATTAGAGTTCTGGCTATCACGCCTCAGTTGAGCTTGCATAGCTACTACTGTTGCTGATGGATGTGATGGTGAGTATCCCTGTTCGGACAATTGAATACCGGTATAGTTACCAACCGATGGTCCTGAATACTGATTTTGACCTGAGATCATGGTTTGCAGATGCGGAGTAGTAGATCTTGTGCCCGGTTCCATTTTGAGTTCAGTAATGCGTTGATTTAATTCGCTCATTCCAATAACTCTATTACTCTCTGGTATATTGGATAGCATTGAATTGCTTGTACTAAAGACCTTGGTCTGTAGACGACTGCGAAAACGCTGACGAACTGTGGAAGCACCGCCAACGTTGGCACAAGCTGTATTTCCATTACCTATGTTAACCATAGCTCGCAAAACAATCGGAAGATCAGCTGCGTCTATATCTTCGTTATAGGGCCAGCCTTCGTCTGTTGGTACGCTGGCAGCACGAAGATCATCTTGTCTATAGTTATGCATCAGACAATCGGAGACGGAAGAGGTCCCGCCATGTGCAGCTAATTGTGCAGGCGAGTTAGCATCCGACTCAGATTTAATACTTGGACTGAAACACTGATTGCTTTACCAGAGTGCAGATCCTCGCTACACGGGCTCGAATCAATATTTTGTTCCTGCAACTGATTGTGATGTTGGTCGGTTTCCTTATCTCTGTGTTTTTCCCTATCCAGTCCAGAGTTGAATCATGCAGAGGTAAGCCCTTATGTTTTTTATTGGCATAGAACTCGGCCCCATGGACGGTTTTTACGTGCTTTCTCAGTGAACTGGGATCAGTGTAACGTTTAGTGCACCCAGGTGCTTTACAAATATACGGCTTCTGTTGGTTATAGTAATTTTAAATAACCGATATGCAAAACTTTGTTTAGTCATTAACTTACCTCGTTGCTATGGGTACGGTTCTGGTGCTTAGCACGATCGCTGGCATTGCTGAAGGCTTTGCTGCAGCCCGGATACTCACAAGTGTACGGTTTCTCACCCGTATGCGATCGCAAATGAGTTTTAAGATTTTCCAACCGTGAGTATGCCTTGTAGCAACCTTCAAACTATAAATAACCAAGGTGTGGACGTAATTAGATACAAAGTGTGTAGAAAAATGAGATTAAAAAATATAGCGCAAGCTAACTTTGGCGCGGCAGTTTGGATACCCTTGCAGTGCCCTGTATAAGCCGTCAGATTTTGTTAGAAAATTTGTTAAATGTTGATTTCGAACCGATCGTTCCTACGGCAGCTATATGATATAGTAGTCCGATTTACACCAAATTTGGTCAGCCTGTTTTTAACTTAATCAAACACACAATGTATATATTTGGTTGAGATATCTTAAGGAACAAAAAAGTTTTTCATACTTAATGTTTATTTCTAATCGATCGTTCCTATGGCAGCTATATGATACAGTTATCCGATCCGGCCGGTTCCAACATATGTACTGCGTGCAGCAATAAGACGGACCTGCACCAAGTTTCATCAAGATAGCTTCAAAACTGAGAGACTAGTTTGCATAGAAACAGACGGACAGACGGACATGGCTATATCGACTCAGCTCGTCGCCCTGATCAAGAATATTCTTTATGGGGTCTGTGAGGCTTCCTTCAATGCGTTACACATTCCGTGACAAAATATAATAAATATATATAGGGTATAAATATAAAATAAAGCTATCTTTGACGGTCCGAAAATTTCATGAATGTCTCATGTCTCATGAATGTATAAAGCAGCGGTGGGCACGCCATGTAACGAAAGCAGGAATTGGCTCACACCGTTATTCTAGCATATTGTCGACAGAATGTTTGCTTTCCGTGGAAGCACACACAAAAAGACAAATAATGGACAGGAAGATATTATGACCCTCAAAAAAAAACAACAGTACAGAAAATTCACAGCCATTAATTTTTCCGTTAAATGATAAATTTCGGAAATTTTGAAATACTGCATATAATTATTGCTGCAGTGAAACAAGTTCGACAGTGGGAGACTCTGTACTTATGGAAAAGAGCAAATAATAAAATATAATAATAAAAAGCAAGTATCGGTAAAAAGACTTGTACATTGTGGCGTTAGCGTCTCCACTTCCTCCTTTTGCCTGATGCTGTAAAAAAATTGTTTTTTAAATCACTTCCGAGTGTATTGTCTGATAGAGATTAAACTTATAGGACAATGCGCTAGTAATAAACGTGCTCTTATAATTGGCTTTTATTGAAAGTGATCTTGCAATTTCACCCTGAACTTGAATACTTTGTGGGGTATATTAAGTTTGTTTAAAAAAACTATTAAAGCTAGAGGTACCAAACTTGTTATGTAGATTCTTCTATATAATGCCCAGATTAAGTTGGTTTTAGAATTTTCCCAAGCACAGTGGCCGTTCGGGCCTCGGTAACGGCATTTAATTCAAAACATAAAGTTAAAAAAAGCGTTATTTTTGATTTACCAATCGATTTCAAAACCGTAATTAGATTTTTATCGATTTTTTTGATTTTTTAGTGGTAGTTATGTGTATTAACAACGAGCCCACAGTACACCTGAATATTGTGGAGTCGAAATATACAAAATTCACCTGAACTCAGTCTAACTCTTATTTTATCTGGAAGTTGGAATCATTGTCCAAACTGTCCACTATGAACTGCTACTACCTGCTACCCTTCCTATTATGGCACCTTAGGAACAATGTTAGTTGCACGGGAGGAGCTTTTTTTGGTATGGCACAACGAAGTAAGCCAAAAAAAAATGATACTCGCCATGGAAATTTATACTTTTTATGGAATATAATATAAATGATTTACTAGTTTCTTTTGATCCTTTAATATCTTCAGTGTCCAATGGTTATTCAATTTCCTCTACTTAAAATATTGTTTTAGATAGGGATAGGTATTAAAGGAAGCTGTTGATCAAGATTTCGACTCAAAAAATTTCATCCTGATCGGACAATAAACGGATAGTATCTAGAACTTAGAGACTATAAGAGTTAAAAAACACCCAGCTTGGTGTCTATGCTCATCTATATATGGCCCAGATCAAGTTTGTTTAAGAATTTTGACGCGCCTCCTGCCGAAATCAAAATTTCTAAGTCTACTTACAAAAGCACCTTTAATGGTAACGCCTTTATTTTTGGTAAACAAAATTTCATTCCAATCGGATGATAAACGCGGAAGTTATTCAAATAACAATGTTACGCGCAACTTATATCAACTGATATATTCGTAGTAGCGCTATCTATTGAAATTTCTGAGACGCTACATTAAAGATCTTTTGTGAACGCGAACTTTCTTGACCTTTTCGCTACTGTCCAGCTTGCTCCACTGTATCTTACTGCATTTTTTAAAGTATAGGGTCTCAAAACTGTTGTTTCTTTAGATATCTCAATCAGATTGGTAAAGATCAAACCACTATCATATATAGAAAATATAATTACGGGCTCTTTTTTTTTGCTGTCATTCTTACTTACAGTGCATTTGTGGGGCTTTTCTCCGGTGTGACGGCGCATGTGTACAACAAGCATGTACTGCGCTTTAAAAGGTTTTTCACCACGCGAGCAATCCTCCCAACGGCAGACAAAAGCTTTTTTGCTGATCTGGATGTGATCGTTGTTAATGTGCTTAACGAGCTCATCCTGTGTATTGAATTCAATACCGCAGTTGCGCCAGTGGCAGTGAGTTTCTATAAAGTCGCCGGGTTCATCTTTAATGTCAGTTGTGTCCGCCGTCGCACAATCGTACTCGTTTATCTGGTGTCCGTGACCACGATCATCATGGGTAATATTCTCTCGATGATGATGTCCAATACTGCCAACCAAAGTCTTGTTTTTTTGTCGCCGCTCTATGTCATTCGCCGTAGCGCTGTCCGCTTCGACTTGCGCAACGATCCCAGATGTGGATGATGGTTGTTCAAGCGGTTTATTGATGTTATTATTCTTGGCCGTACGATTTTGATCAGGATTGCTTGCATCGTTATCGTAGTACTTTAATAAAAGTGTTTTAAAATGTATATAGAAATTTTTAATATATATAGAGTGATTTAAAATAACTGAACTTTTAATTTAAGTCATAGAACCCGTGGAGCCATCTACTATGTTTATTTGCCGATGACAATGCAATTTTCAGCACACATCATGAAGATATTAACTTTTCTGTATGCCGAATTTGAGTCTATACTTTTTACTTATTATACCCTTTGGGGGTATATTAAGTTTGTTAAAAAAAAAAGTATGCAACAGGGAGAAGGAGGCGGGGCAGACCCAGCAGCATTATTCCATAAAGCAATGTCCATTTGTCTGTCCGTATTAACGAAGCGATCTTTTTGTTACAGATGGTAAGACCTAGAAAAACCAAATTTGGTATGAAGACTTTTTCTTATAGGCGAGATTATCTTACATTTTGGATGGCACGCCCCCTTCGCCCACGGATCACAAAAAAAGGAAAAACTAGAACAATCTAATATCTACAGACTTGAGTTGAGTGGCACGTTAGACATATGATGATTAGGGCGGACTAAACCTACCGTGAAAATGTTATCAAGATAATATAATAAACACGGAAGATATCGGCAACTATTCAATTAATCGTGATTGTTCTTGTGCGCTTGTATGTACGTAATACGTATGTATGTGTTTTAATGTACATAAGCTCAGCTTATATATGTATGCATATGTATGTATATACATATATACTTAAGGTGTGTATATTAGGCCGGAGCGAAAAACACTTTTGTTTTATTTTCCAGTTTCTTGGGTGCGGAATCGTTGACCCGCTATAAAATAATTATGTGTGCAAGAAATCAGATTTTTTGGAGCCCATCCTGAGGTGGCGCACCGACGTTCTTTTTGAAAAATCACTCAAAAATTGAAAAAATTTGGGGGAAAATCTAATATAAAAAGAAAACCTGATCTTTTTTCATATAATGCTTATTTTTCATACGTAGCCCTAACATTTTTCTTTATATAACTGTATCAACTGTTAAGATCGGCTAAAAAATGTAGAAGCTAGAATTTTTTTTATGGATCTCAAATTGGGTAATAACCGTCAGTTTGAATATAAATTGTCCGCAAGCGAACACAATAAAATGTGTTTCGTAGTATGGAGCTTTTTGGTCAGGGGAAAATAAAATGTATGGATAAGTTCGTCATTCGTCAGCCGATTTTTATGAACGATGGCTTGTTTTGCTCGAGAAAGTCTCTATGCTCAATTTGTCAAACTAAAGATATTTTTGCGATTTATAAACATTTTGAATTTTTCTTTGTACCTTTAACCGTGCTGTTTTCACAAAAAATTCAAATTTTTTAACTTTAAAAGGCTCTAACATCATAACGATCATGCCGATATTAAAACGTTGTATAGAAATTTTATTACCTTTAGTTAGAGACTTTCTTTGTTGAAAACGCCAATCGCGTTTATTATTTATGCTCAAATAAGCTGAGTCATCTTTAAAAAAATTCGAACAAAATTTCAAAAAATTCCATGTTGAAAACTAAGAAAAGGAAAATTTTTTTAAATTCGTTTTCGTATTTAGAAGGCCAAAATCTATATGAAAAAAATATAAAGATCTCTGAGGCAGGCAAAAAATTTAAAATTGTATACTAGTGCACTGTTATAGCCACATGCAAGCTGACGGTTACTACCCAACTTGATATCCATAAAAAAAATTCTAGCTTCTACATTTTTAAACCGATCTTAACAGTTGATACAGTTTTATAAAGAAAAATGTTAGGTCAACGTATTAAAAATAAGTTTTTTGTGGAAAACGATCATGATTTTTGTTTATATCACATTTGTCCCGAAATTTTTCAATTTTTGCGTGATTTTTCAAAAAAGAACGTCGGTGCGCCACCTCAGGATGGGCTCCAAAAAATCTGATTTTTTGCACACATTATTATTTTATAGCGGGTCAACGATTCCGCACCCAAGAAACTGGAAAATAAAAAAAAAGTCTTTTTCGCTCCGGCCTAATGTATATACATATGTATTAGAGTGAGTTATCTCTGTGTGCATGTGCATGTATCTTCTGAATTTGACAAGATTATTTAAAAAGTGGGATGGTCTAAGTGGCAGAGGTGCTCAGAAGGCAGACATGAGGTCGACGTTGAAGTCCCATCTGCGAGGCGCTTAAACTCTTTTATTTTTCTTTATGCCCCTGTGGGGTCATATTAAGTTTTAAGAAAAAAAAGTATGTAACAAGCAGATGGAGACGTGGCAGACTCCTTAAAGTATATATATTCATGATCAGCACCAGAAGCCGAGTCGATATAGCTATGTTCGTCTGTCTGTCCGTCCGTGTGAAAGAAAGGATCTCAGAGACGGTAAGACCTAGAAATAACAAATTTGGTAAAAAGCCTTCTTATATTAGAACACAGAACAAGTTTATTTCAAACTTTTGATGCCACGAGCCCTACGCCCAAAAATCTAAAAAAAATAATGATTAGAAGGGTCCTGACCAATCGTAATTTCAAATTTTGGATGAGCCATCCCCATCTCCCACAAATCAAAAAAAAAAACATAACTCTGGGAAGCGACATAAGAAAACAGAACGCGTATTTTTAAAGTCTGTGAAAGCCAAATATTGGCACTAAAATTACTTAATACGTATTACACATACAAGAATCTCATAAAAAAATGTTCAAATTTGTTTCTTGAGATATCTCAACGAAAGTTACAGATTTTGTGTTTAATACAGGTTTATATAGCCTGACGAAATTTGGTGAAAATCGGACTACTATATTATATAGCTGCCATAGGAACGATCGGTTGGAAATCAACATCAACTTTTTGTAAAAAATCTTACGGCTTATACCGGGCACTGCAAGGGTAATCAAACTTTGGCGTGCCAAAGTTAGCTTGAGCTATATTTTTTCGTCCGTTTTCGGATACTATTTCTATACTTTACTAAATTTTGGTGCACTAATCTAATCATTAGATTATGAATCTGATGATTAGATTAATCATTAAATCATGATTCACAAGATCATGATTCTGATGATTAGATTCTAATCAAATTGCTCTCCTTGCGTAGAAGTGCAGAAACATCGAATGGCACATGGATGTTATCGGTGTTTGGCACATTGCGATGACAGGCGTACAAATTGTAAGTAAAGTGCATTTTTTAATTTTTTTTCTTTGTAATAATTAACAATTCCTTTGTTAAAATTAAGCGTTTCTAGTTCGTGGTGTTGGTTGATCTCGTAGAGGTCGTATGCAGGATGGAAAATTACTTGAAAAGTATATTACTGTGTCATTGACAGCCCCAGCTTCATTAGTAAATTTGGCGTGAAATTAAGTACTGTCGCAACCAAGCGTTGGGCAAGTCTGTGCCATTTAATATTCATACAGTGGCTCATGTTTTATTAGAATATTTAAGAAATATTTTGTAATACTTACAGTATACTAACATGCTTTATTTATTAATTTAATAGGAGCGAAGCTTTCAGAGGCATTAGAGGCGGTGCTAGCACCAAAACGGATCTCCGTGCGAATCGGAAAGAGCTATTTAAGATCGGAGAACAAGTCTTAAGCCTCAAGTTGCTGACAAGCTATTATTTAAAAAAAAAGAAGGTATTTAAATACTGAAATTAAATAAAGACTAAAATATTATTGTTTCAACTGTAATTTTAAGTTTTTTTAAACACCGAAAACATAGAAAGACACACACGTCGATGATTTTGCACTTCTATCCTTGCCGCCTTTTTTTGGCATAGTGATAGTGGTCTATGTATTTGTGATACAATTAAATCGTGAATTGATACAAAATAATGGATTTATGGTAATTAAAGGATTAATCGTGTCATCACTAGCTGCGGGACCTCCCGACTGAATGTTATGTTTTTAAATTTTTTTATGCATTTAAATGCATTTGTACAAAATTGATCAGATGTTGATTTCGAACCAATCGTTCCTATGGCAGCCATATGATATTGTAGTCCAATTTGCACCAAATTTGGTCAGGCTGTTTGAAACTATACCAAACTATACTATGGTAGTATATGGGCGCTTTCGACACTGCGTGCAGCAAATAGACAGACCTGTAACAATTTTCATTAAAATAGCTTAAAAACTGAGAGACTAGTTTGCATAGAAACAGACAGACAGACTGACATGGTCGAGTTGGCTCGTCGTCCTGATAAAGAATATACATACTTTATGGGGCCTAAGGCTCCCTTCAATGCGTTAAAAACTTCGTGACAAAATTATAATACCCTCTGCAAGGGTATAAAAATTTGAATGGCGCCCTTTACTTTTGTCTGATGGGGTTGTAGAATTATCGTCACCAAATTGAATTGTTCTTACTTTTACAGTCTCTGAGATTTAGATGATTAACGGGAACATTTAAATTGGCACGAATAGTAGAATGTATAACTCGATATTAATTTTTATTATAAAGGTATTTTGCTATCCAAGCAAAATAATACTCTTGTTTTATTCTATAACTAAAAGTTCGGTTATTATGAAATCACACTGTGTATGAACAGCGCCCGACTTACCTTTTTTGATCCGATTGGCACTGCCTCATCTAGAGTAGCACTGGTTATTGTGGAAGTTGGGGTCGAAGCTTGGCTAGCGGTCCCTAAGGTTAACTCTTTTGAATTGATAGGGAACTCACTGACACGGAGCGCCACTCCATTAGGTGCATGGCTCATAGTATAATTTGCAGCCGCCGCCACCGCTACTTGCTGTTGCGTCATTGCAGGATGCAGAAGTCCGGCACTAGCTCGCAGCAAATGGGCTTGCAACTGCTGCAAATGTGGGGTCATAGCAGAGTGCGCCATAGGGCCCATTGGACTGATTGCGCCGGCAGACAGATGACCGTATGATCCGCTAGCGGCGCTGCTTGTACGCGATCCATTCATTAAAGTGGCCAGGGAGTTGGGTGAGAATCGAATCATAGAATTGATGTCGAATGAATCCGAGTATGGCGATGAGGAAAGTGCACGTTTTCGGCTCATGCTGGCGCGCATGCTGCCTCCACCCACCGGACCCGGACGGGGGCTGTTAAGCCGCCCATTGCCGTCCAGACTGAAATGAAAATCGGTGCTTGCTAATGACCCTGCTGCAGCAGCTGCTGCTGCCGCCACAGCAGCATGATGAAGCTCGCTTAGCGATCCCATGCCACGTGCACTTAAATACTCTCCAGACCCCAAGCCCAGACCGGCCAGATGAAATGCAGGCGAACAGTTGGCATACGGATCTGTAAAATATTCAATTGATCTGTATCGATTATAATATTTAAAATATATAAATATAAATTTGTTTTTTATACCCTGTGGCCACATTTTACTTTTCAGCCAAACTTAAATTGTTGGATGCCATGCCCCCTTCGCCCACAAATTAAGAGAAATTGAGACTTGAGATTTGGCAGGAATGATGATTAGGAGGGTCCAAACCGATCTTTAATTTCAGATGTTGGATGAGCCGCCCTTTTCTCCAACAAATCAGAATAAAAAACAAAATTCTAGTAATTATCAAGTTGGAGATTTGAGTTTTGACATATATAATACTTATGGTGACGTTACTCCACCGTACAATCGGATAATAAACACGAGAGATATCCAATAACAATTATTCAATAAAGTGACGCTCTTGTTTTATGCGTGCTTGTGTTTGTCTGCTAATGTGCTAATATATATATATGTTAAATTTTTAGACCCAGTACTTTAAAAAAAAATGTGTGTAACAGGCAGAAGGAGGCGTGGCAGACCCCATAAAGTATATTTATTCTTGATCAGCATCAACAGCCGAGTCGATATAGCCATGTCCGTCTGTCTGTCTGTCTGTCCGTTTGTCCGTCCGTCCCTTTTTGTGTCGCCTAGATCTCAGAGACTATAAGAGCTAGAGACACCAAATTTGGCATGTAGGTTCATCTATATCACCCATTGATCAAGTTTGTTTAAGATATTTGCCACGCCCCCTCCGCCCCCGGAAATTGAAATACAAAATTTTGAAGTCGAATCACAAGAGCACCTTTAATGCTAGCGCCTTGGTTTTAGGTACATAAAATAAACACTAAAGTCCAAACCTTTCCTGAATTTCATTCCAATCGGATAATAAGTTATTCAACTAACAATGTTACGTTCAAAAGGAAGAAGAGACGCTAGCGACCCCTGTGTTTATTAACTTATCTTCGTAGTGGCACCACCATATTGAACATTGATGAAGAGTCTATAGTGAACGGTTTGTACTCAAAAAGTACTGGGTCTCTTACTGTCGAGCATGCTCTACTGTAGCTAACTGCATTTTTTGTGCTGAGTACGAGGCTACGAGGCTTACACAACATTGGTGTGAAGTAATAATCGTGCAATAAGACGGCATTTGGCGGAATTCCACAGGAAGGTGATAAATTTCGGGGTCAAAGCTCAAAACTTAGCGTTTTCAACTTTTGGAAAATGTAAAAAAAAAATATAATTTAAAAAAATTTAAATTAATTAAAATATGTAATTAGAAAAACTTTAAACTGCTGCCAACCGTTCGTTTCTTTGACAACTATATGACAAAGTAATCCGATCCGGCCGAATCCGACATATGTACTGTGTGCAGCAATATATGCCTTCAAAACTGCATAGAAAGTTTTTATTCTATTCTATCCTTCATTCAGAAAATGGGTACTCATTATTCAGCACAGTTTCAAATGAATGTGAGTTAATGTTGTATTAGTGGCTGTATTAACAACTAATGAGCTCATTCACTCATACTTTGTACAACTTTTAGTGTATTTGAGTGCAGTACAGTATTCTATAGTTCTGTGGAGTTTGAAATGAATGCATTCATGCAAACCTCTAATTGAAACAGACAGAAAATCAGAAATTTTATTTTATTGCACAAAAGATTGCAATAGGAGATGCTAATTTATATAGGAACGTGACGTTGGGCTACGGTGCATTTAGAAAGTTATATAGGTAATTACCATGGTAGGAGGCGGTTGGGCTGCTTCGTTGTATAGAATAAAATTGTTCCATATACCCAGGGATTCTGTAAGCCGGATGAAAATCATGCTGCTGCGATTGACCTGTCATACCGACACTATGACCATGAAAATGATGATGGTGGTGATGTCCTGCATTATTCAGTAATGTATGGCTAGCTGCGCTACTATTCGCGGTCGATGCATGCGTAGAAACGGGTGTCGAGTCTGAAACCGCTGACGGCATTGGAGACGCAGGAACTGAAACTGGAACCGAGCTACTCACATCTGTTGTTGTTGTGGGGCCATGGTTACTAGACGACGAACTTGGTAGTATAGAAGCTGCAGCAGCTGCAGCAGCTGCTCGGCGAGACGCCAAAAATTGTAATTCCGTATATCTGCAAAAATTAAGGTAAATGTTTTTAAGTAAATTCGAGTACGCTCAGTTTTAACATATATGTAACATACAGAAAGTGGAGTTGCAAACCCCATAATTTACAATGTACATGTTCATCCATCTATATGGTAATTGTGTATATTCAATAACTAAGACAAATAAAATCTACTAGAGGGTTGGCACCCTCGCTCGCTTCGCTCGCTAAAATGCCCCGTAGAAATGTCGAGTGAAAATAACAGTTATAGGAAGTGGAGGGGGCGAAGCCAGTAGGCTTACATTAATATTTTATCTATATATCGAGCCCTATTTGCGACAATAACTTATGCGCAATTTTCCGAAATTTGTTTTTTTATGCAAATTTTTTCTACTTTCTAAAATACATCGACTTTTAAAATACTAAAGTTTAAACCCTTACAGATCCGCAATAATGAACTGTATATTATGCCAATTTATATGCAAGCCTATGCACAGACAAGCAGAAAAGC
Source organism: Drosophila neotestacea (assembly GCA_035044365.1). Lineage (NCBI taxonomy): Eukaryota > Metazoa > Arthropoda > Insecta > Diptera > Drosophilidae > Drosophila > Drosophila neotestacea. The sequence goes on along the minus strand of JAWNMD010000135.1, from coordinate 261,575 downwards.
CTTCTCCTGTAAAATTGCTTTTTGGAACATACATTATTGTCGCAAATATGGCTCGTATAGAACTCTGATGACTGATGACCAAATTTTCTTAAAATATAGTAGGAAATACATAATCTGTGTTTGGTTCGATAGCTCAAAAACAAACAATTTTTCATAGTAAGCAATTTTGAGCTTTGACCTCCCATTTTAACGCCTTCCATTTGGAATATCGTAAACCGTAGCCTTATTACACGATAATTATGTCTCAGGTATGTTGTGTGAAGCTCAATAGCTTCACCCGTTTGGGCTACAGCGTGATTTCTCGTCAGGCAGTCAATCAGTGAATCAATTACGACAAACTTTATATAAATAGATGTATATAAGATATATCATATAATGAAATTCAATAATTCCCAAAAATACATCGGCGCACATTAAAAAATAGGTTTAATTGATTCACTGTTTTTAAACCCTGTACCTTTAAAAAATTACAAAAGGGTCTATTAACCGTCTAACGGGTAAGACCGTCTGTAGACGGTCTTCAGTTTTTAATCTACAGTGGCAAAACTACTGAATATAATTTTTTAACTATTTTATTATATACTTATGTATTAAGAACATATTTTCTGACATTTTGGTATATAAATAAATATTCTGCAATCTTGCGTTTGTTCAAAAAAAATTTTTTTTTTAATCGTCGAAAAAATATGTATACGGTAAAGGTATCGATCTAATAGTAACTAATATTATTTTCTTTTGTTGCGTAAGAAATATATTTTTAAAAATACAGTAAGCTACAGTGGAGCAAGCTCGACAGTAGGAGACCCAGTACTTTTTGAGTGCAAACCGTTCACTATTGATTGTTCTTCAATAATGCGTAGCAAACAATAGATGGCGCCACTACGAAGTTAATAAACACAGAGGACGCTAACGTCTCTTCTTCTTCCTTTTGCCTTTAACATTGTTAGTTGAATAACTTCCGTGTTTATCATCCGATTGGAATGAAATTTTCTGGACAGGTTTGGACCATAGTGTATATTATATATACCAATAATGAAGTCGCTAACATTAAAGGGGCTCCTTCAGTTCGAATTCGAAATTTTGTTTTTCAATTTCCGGGGGCGGAGGGAGGCGTGGCAAAAATCTAAAACAAACTTGATCAATGGGAGATATATATGAACCTACATACCAAATTTGATGTCTCTAGTTTTTATAGTCTCTGAGATCTAGGTGTTTATATTTTTGAAATTTCGATCAGCCGTATACTATCCGTTTATTATCCGATCCGGATAAAACTTCAGGACAGGATTGGACTATAAAGTTTATCATGTGTGAAAAAAATCATATCGCTAGCATTAAAGGCGCTTTCGTTATTCGACTTTGAAATTTTGTTTCAAATTTACGGGGGCGGAGGGGGCGTGGCAAAATTCTAAAACAAACTTCATCAATGCGATATACAGATGAACCTTCATGCCAAATTTGGTGGCTCTAGCTCTTATAGTCTCTGAGATATAGGTGTTCAAAAAAGGGACAGACAGACGGACAGACGGACGGACGGACGGACGGACAGACGGACAGACGGACATCGCTATATCGACTCGGCTGTTGATGCTGATCAAGAATATATATACTTTATGGGGTCTGCCACGCCTCCTTCTGCCTGTTACGCACATTTTTTTTTTGCACAAACTTAATAGACCCATTTGTACTTTTTTAAAGTACTGGGTCTAAAAAAGTAGCTAGAAGTATTCTCAAAAGTCAAAAAATTGAAGACAGTCTCTTGCCGGGTTGAGTGGAAAAAAACTGGACGTTTGTTGCCATTACGTGAGATTATCGTATGCAAATTTTAGCGATTATTTTCGTGTTTGTTTACTGCCAAGGCATATTGTGAGGTGACAATTAATAATATTATGGATAAGTTGAATATTTGTAAGAGTTGACTGAATTTTTATTAACTATATGGAAAGTTAAAAGTCTAACTAACTGGCCAATACTTGAACCAACTGGTCGGCAAGTCCACCCTATTTCTGGTGTCTAAATGTCGAATTACGAGAGAACCTTTAATGATGATAAACGCGAAAGTTATTCAACTAACAAAGTTACGAACAAACGGAAGAAGAAGAGAAGCTATCGACCTCTCTGTTTATTAACTGATATGTTCGTAGTAGCGCCATCTATTGAATGGGATTGATAGTTAACGCTTTGCACTCAAAAAGTACTGGGTCTCCTACTGTCGAGCTTGCTCCACTGTAGCTTATTGCATTTTTAGACCCAGTACTTTAAAAAAGTACAAATGGGTCTATTACGTTTTGTGCAAATGTGCGTAACAGGCAGAAGGAGGCGTGGCAGACCCCATAAAGTATATATATTCTTGATCAGCATCAACAGCCGAGTCGATATAGCCATGTCCGTCTGTCCGTCTGTCCGTCTGTCTGTCCCTTTTTTGAACACCTGTACTCTCAGAGACTATAGAGCTAGAGCCACCAAATTTGGCATGAAGGTTCATCTGTATATCGCATTGATGAAGTTTGTTTCAGAATTTTGCCACGCCCCCCTCCGCCCCCGTAAATTTGAAACAAAATTTCAAAGTCGAATAACGAAAGCACCTTCAATGCTAGCGATATGATTTTTTTCACACATGATAAACTTTATAGTCCAATCCTGTCCTGAAAGTTTTATCCGGATCGGATAATAAACGGATAGTATACGGCTGATCGAAATTTCGAAAATATGAACACCTAGATCTCAGAGACTATAACAGCTAGAGACATTAAATTTGATATGTAGGTTCATATATATCTCCCATTGATCAAGTTTGTTTTAGATTTTTTCCACGCCCCCCTCCGCCCCCGGAAATTGAAATACAAAATTTCGAAGTCGAATTGAAGGAGCCCCTTTAATGTTAGCGACTTCATTATTGGTATATATAATATACACTATGGTCCAAACCTGTCCAGAAAATTTCATTCCAATCGGATGATAAACACGGAAGTTATTCAACTAACAATGTTAAAGGCAAAAGGAAGAAGAAGAGACGTTAGCGACCTCTGTGTTTATTAACTTCTTAGTGGCGCCATCTATTGTTTGGTACGCATTATTGAAGAACAATCAATAGTGAACGGTTTGCACTCAAAAAGTACTGGGTCTCCTACTGTCGAGCTTGCTCCACTGTAGCTTACTGTATTTTTTTACTATAGCTCTTTATAAAATCTCTGTTAGGTCAATCTTGTTGGGTGAATCATCGCTGCCATGTCCATTAAAACAAATCGAGATCCAAATAAGTTGTGAAACTTATCACGGATGAGACAAACCTCAATACACCGTTGACTAAAATAATTCATTACATAAGAAATTTGATGTATGTGTCAGTATATCACTAACAAAATTGGTTGGAATTGAAGCCAATCCTAATAATAAAAAAGCTAAAGCACCTCGATATGACAGGAAAAACAAATTGATAGGATGGCTAGAAAATCTCGTGTGCAGAATACTTTAAGGAGTACAATGCTCACATGGGAGGAGTCGAATTGATAGACGACCTTATGGGCCGTTAAAACGAAAAGTAGAAATAATATGATTAGGTTTTTCTACCATTTTCAGAATATGAGCTCAGCTAATGCATATATTCTTTGCTATCGCTTCCTTGTAGAAAATACTCTGACTCGAGGTCTTGTATCCTTCAAGAAAAGCGTTCGTTCAATAGCAGTCGTCAAGTGAAAGCTGATCAGATTACGAACCATCGTGAAATGAGCTGTTTTTACGAATTCCTAATATTTGATATTATAGTGAAAATCGATTACCAATTTCGTTCGATATGCAATGAAAGAAAAGGTTTAAACAATGCAAAATGTCACAATTTCAAGTATTTTTGCTCTAGGTGTTATCCTAATTTAAAAGGATCAGCCAACAAAAATGATTTTTCAGACCTCGACCACAAATAATGGCATATTGTACGACATCTATCACAATATAATAACATGACAATAAAGATATTCCGCATACCACATAAAATCATACTGCAGTACACTAGCAAAATTTTTTACACTAAAACCGACAAGACCGTCTGTAGACCACTATGGCCTTTTTTAACTATTTGGTTATTTCCACAGTTCGCTTTTCACCACTTCTTGCTTTTTCCATAAGTACAGGGTCTCCTACTGTCAAGCATGCTCTACTGTAGCTTAATGCATTTATTTTTAATACATTTTAGTATTTTTGGTTTATTTTTTTAACTGGTTGCAGTTCAATCAAAATAGCGGGTCATTTACAATCAAACGCTTTTGACTGGTTTCTTCTTACTTCTTACTTTAGCAGGTAAAACTCATCAGTAATCATAAAACTTGTATGATCTATCAGTATTCTGTACCTGCTTAAAGACATGACACGTTTTCATACAAATCCGCCTACTACATAACAACTTTTTATTAAATTACGTCTTTAAATATATCAATCAGTCGGGAGAGCCCGACAGTAGAATACCCTGTGGTAGTAAAGAACGCCACTCAAATTTTCGTCTAATTACTTATGTTTGTGTTTCGTATTTGTGCTGTCTCCGGAACAATTTTTGAAAGACTAAGCTAATAAACAAGCAAGTTATTTTTAAACTAACTACATAAAAACTTAAAAAACTATTTTTAAATGTATAATAGAAAAAAATTAATCAGCAAAGAATTTAAGCGCGCCATTACTGGGATTCGAGCCACGATGTTCTGTCAGCCTACTCGGCACCTCTAACACCTACACCATCCCACTTTTTGTATAATTTGAATATGCATGTATGAACATCCATGCGAGGGAGAGAGGGCGAAAACTCACTCAAACACAGCGCGCACTTACATGCATATGTATGTATACATGCATTAAACGAATAAGCAAACCGAGCAACAACAAAAACATTGAATAAAGGAATTGAATAATTGCTTCTATCTTCCGTGTTTATGATTCAATCTTGATGAAATTTTCAGGGTAGGCCAAGTCTCAATTCTGAAGCTGCAACATTGCTTTAGTTATTCGTGTTTTTCTCATTATGGGAGAAGGGGCGTGGCATCCAAAATTTGAAATAAACATGATCTGCGTGCAAATATAATAAGTCTTTATACCAAATTTGGTGTCTTTAGGTCTTACCATCTCTGAGATCCTTTCGTTCATAAGGACAGACGGACATGGCTATATCGGCACAGCTTGTCGCCCTGATCAAGAATATATATACCACGCCTCCTTCTGCCTGTTACTTATTTTTTTTTTTGAACAAACTTAATATACCCCACAGGGTATAAGATGTACATGAAAAATATAAAAGTCTCAGTAGTCAGTATCAGGTATCAGGTTACAATATTTGTACGATACATTTTTTGTGATACTAATATCAAAATTTTACGTTTCTTATTGTCAAAATTAACTAATCTATATTTATATAGTATCTCTTTTTATTATAAAATTCTTTCCTTCACTGAAACTTGGTTAAAGCCTGAAATATCTAATTTGTCATTATTTACTAACAAGTACACCACTTATGGATGTGACCGTTTGTCACGAGTGGGTGGTGGCGTATTAATCGCGGTTGATTCTGACCTTCCGTCGGAATTATTAAGTTGCTTACCCAATGTTGAATTTGTTGCAATTAAGTTAACTGTTTATCAAACTTCTATTTATATAACCTGCTCCTATTCTGTTTATCTTGAACACTTTTCTAATATACGTTTAATCTCGTCTAAACTTTCAGATAGAGATTTTTTGTGTGTATTGGGAGACTTTAACTTACCCGATATATCTTGGTCTATTGCTGATAGTCTGGTTGTTCCTACTAGTTCTCATGAGTATATAAATAGCATCCTAGATCTTTCACTTTATCAAGTAAACAATATTTGTAATTGTAACAACCGTCTTCTGGACCTAATATTTGTATCTGATCCTTCATTGCTAAATGTAATTTTAACTCACTTAACTTGCAACTTTACAACAAATATTTGGGTCGTTGCCGGCTTCAGTTTGCTCAGGACCCGAAACGATTTTATAATTTTGTAAATTCTAAACGTAAATCATCTTTATTACCTCATTAATTTTCAAATGAAAATACGACGGCAAATAATGATCAGGCTGCAGCCGATTTATTTGCAGAATTATTTCAATCTACTTACTCTGTTAATAGCTACTATCCTAGTACATCCTATCCCTATAATTTGCAAAAATCTAACTTTATTCCTGAACCCCTGATCACTGAAGACTCAGTATTATGTGAACTCAATTTAATTAAACCAGTTTTCTCCCCAGGCCCCGACGGGTTGCCAGGATGCGTACTTAGATACTGCGCTGGCTCTTTATATATACTCTTACATAGAATATTTACTTGATCTGTTGCATCTTGCTCATTCCCTTCTCTTTGGAGGGAATCACATATCATTCCGTTACACAAAAGTGGCCCTAAGAATTGCGTTAACAACTATAGACCAATTTCAAAAATGTCTGCTACACCTAAACTTTTTGAGAAAATTATTACTTCACAACTTACTCATTTTTGTAGTTCCATAATTTCACCTTACCAACATGGTTTTGTGAAACATAGATCTACAACCACAAACCTGCTCGAATTTTCCTCTTTAGTGATCAACGGCTTTAAAAATAAAATGCAGACTGATGTTGTTTATACCGACTTCAGTAAAGCATTTGACTCTGTTAACCACTGTCTTCTAATTAATAAATTGAAGTTAATTGGATTTCCATATAATCTTCTTATATGGTTATCCGATTACCTTACTAACAGAACTCAAAACGTTGTCTTCAAGTCGGCTATTTCGAGGCCCGTCTTGGTAACGTCTGGAGTTCCTCAGGGTAGTCATCTTGGACCTCTACTTTTTCACCTCTTTATTAACGATCTTCCTTCTATTATTCTACACTCTAACATTTTAATGTATGTTGATGATGTGAAGTTGTGTCTGTCATTTACGGACAGTTCCTACTCTGATTTACTGCAAGCAGATCTTGCACGCTTTTATAAATGGTGCAATTTTAATTTACTAAATCTTAACTGTCCTAAATGCAAGGTTATGTCTTTCTATAGACACTTGCATCACATCATCAATTATACTCTTGATTTGGTACCCCTTACAAGAGTAGATGAAGTAAATGATCTTGGTATTCTCCTCGACCATAGACTGAAGTTTGATACACATGTTGCTCTAACGGTCAGTAGGGCGACTCAAGTTCTAGGGTTCATCAAACGATGGGCAAAGGAATTTGATGACCCTTATACGACAAAATTACTTTATGTATCTCTTGTTCGTCCGATTCTTGAATATGGTTCGTGTGTTTGGTCTCCACAATACTCTAACCACCAGGATCGTATTGAATCTGTCCAAAAAAATTTCTACTATTTGCTTTACGTGGTTTTAACTGGGTTTCAGGCTTTAATTTACCCCCGTACACTAGTAAAAGAAGTCTTTTAATTAATCTACCCACTTTAACTAACCGTCGTATTATGCTTGGCGTCAAGTTTATTGTTAAATTAGTTGCTGGCGATATTGATTCTTCTTATTTATTGAGTCAAATTAATTTCTCAGTTTCTGCCGTAATTATGTACCACTATCCCTTAATCTTTGTACTAATAACTATTCTCTGCATGAACCCTTTCGAGTGCTCTGTACGGATTATAATAGACTTTACAATGTCTTCAATGCAGATGCCTCAATTTTTACAATTAAAACATCTATTTTATTCTCTCTAACTCATAATAACTAACGCTAATATGATATCAGACCTGATTGGGTTTTTCTTGGGTTTTCCCCAATCCTCGCAACGAATGTTGGGTCTGAGTAATTGAGCTTAACTTTGAACTTGCCCATTATATATATTATATGTATATGTATTATAATTTTTTTTTTCTTTTTTTCTATTTTATTACTTTAAAGCGTTTTAAGTTTTAATATTTATTATTTATAATGTATAATGCAACTAAAAACTTACCTGTCGATTGCACATAGTCGACATTAAATAAATAAATTAAATTAAATTAAATTAAAAAATTTCCTGCTGAATATAAAAAGTAGTAATCATATATCGTGATTGGTGATCAGAATCATTTGCTGAATGTTCCCAATGATTGAGTAACTGAAGAATATACATAAATTTGCTATTTAATGCAATTAAGGTAGGGTAATCATAAAAACTGGCAATAAATTACGTTCCTGCACTTAAAATTTTATTTTAATCCAGTGTGCAGAATATACATGAGATAATTTTCTTTTTAATTTTGGATTCAGACGGGTAGCTTAATGGCTATATGCAAATAGTTACGCTAAAGACGAAAGTGTTTGCCAATAAGAGAATATCTGTGTATTGTGTTAAAATGTTAAGATTGATATGGCATTTCCTTTTCAATTGGCAGACTCAGACGCAATTGTTTTTAAATCGGCACAGGCCTTCAATTTGTGGAAGATCGGGATGTCTGGTATATAACATGTAAGTAGGTACATATAAATACATATGCTTCTTATCGAAGGGGGCACGAAACGATCGCTTTCCTATTAATTCATTAAATGACAAGCAACTAAAATGTAAAATATTCTTCTCCGAATACGAATGTTCCATAAATCTGTGTTAAGGTGTTCCTCCTCATTTTTTGTAGCCAAGTGAAGATGTGGGTTCAATTTAGTAGATTTTTCAATATAAATCAATTCAATAAAAATATAAATATAATTCAGTAAAAATATAGGTACTGAAGTAAAGATTACAAGGTCCACTGTGCCCAACACTTTAAAACCCTAACAGGTACTCGCCCTCGCTAACTACCAAAGGCTTCCTCATCTTGCCGATAATCTTAAAAAAAACTTAAGATTTTATTTTGTGTTTATCTATCCTGTAAGGTTATCGGTAAGATAAGAACACGATCCTTAATATATTAGAGCGCATGATTGTGATGAAAGCCTTAGGGTAGATAGAGATCTTGACAGGAAGTTGTGAAATAGATTCGGACCAATGCACTATGGGGAATTTGACCAGTCTGGATGGCATTAATGTGTTTTTCACAAGTATACAAATTAACGATATTTTAATGCCAATGTGTTATAAATAGATTAAACTATTTTGTTCCGTACCACATTTATTTATTTAATAGCCCTGTCTTTAAATATCAGCTGTTAAAGTCAACTGCTGCAATCAAGCACCACGTGCATTTATTAAGCTTAATTTTGCAGTGCATTTTCAAATTAATAATTCTCCAACAAAATAACGTAAGAGCCCAAAATTTTAAATGTATGTTACTTATTCAGATTTGTACTATATGTAGCTACTGTATTTGTATATGTAACTGTGATTTATAATAATTAGTAAATTTAGCAAGTGGTGTCCACGGTATGCAACAGCCAAAACTCCCCCTGGCTAAAAATTACATTTTCTGATATATATGGAACCCCTAAAGCCGAAAATCGTCTTTAAAAAATGTTCCTGGGCGTAGTTTTTTATGTCGGAACCAACCGGATCGCATCACTTTATCATACAGCTGCCATGGGAACGATTGGTTATAAATTAACATCTAGTAAGAAAAACTTTTTTGTTTCTTTAGGTATCAATCAAACTCACAGATTTTGTGTTGAAAATAGCTATCTGACCAATTTTGCCCAAAATCGGACTACTATATCATATCGCATCTATAAGACCGATCGGTCAAAAGTCGACATTTGCTCTCTACACGGAGTATTAAGTCTTATAGATTGGTCGTTTCTAAATTTATTTTAATGATCAACACTTAGCGTTTACTATAGATTGTTCTTCAATGTTGCATACCGTTCAATAGATGGCGCCACTACGGAGACATAGAGGTCGCTAGCGTCTCTTCTTCCTTTTGCCCGTAACATTGTTAGTTGAATAACTTCCGCGTTTATCATCTGATTGGAATGAAATTTTCAGGACAGGTGCGAAATATAGTGTTCATTATATATACCAAAAAAATTAATGCGCTAGTTTTAAAGGTTCTCTTGTAATTCGTTTATAAAATTTTGTTTTTCAATTTCTAGGGGCGGAGGGGGGCGTGGCAAAAGTCTGAAACAAACTTGATCAATGCAAGATATAGATGAACCTACTTGCCAAATTTATTTATTTTATGGGGTCTGCCACGCCTCCTTCTGCCTGTTACGCACATTTTTTTTTGCACAAACGTAATAGACCCATTTGTACTTTTTTAAAGTATTGGGTCTAAAAAGTTGTTTATACTAATTATTTATTACTAAGTACTAATTGAAGCGATTGTTCCCTTAGGTGCTATAAGCTATAGACGTCCGTATTAAATAATTTTTTGACAGAATACTTATAGCTTTAAAGCACACAAATTCTAAACGTTTGGGCCAGATAACACTAAATAAAAAGTAATTTACATCTGTTTAAAATTTAAAAAAGCGGTGCCACGCCCATTTTTGTAGGAACAATCACAATTAATATGATGAGTCTAATTAATGCCATCTAAACTGGTCAAATTACCCATAGTGCATAGTGCATAGGACTAGATTTTGGATCTACTCGCAGACCGGTTTAAAAATCCATAAACACAAGGTTTTGGCTCGAGTCTTGTTTCAATTTAATCTATATATACATACATACATACATATATATAAATCTTTGTCCTGACTGATTCATTGATTCACTGAATGGCTAATTCACTGACACATCCCGCTGTAAGCCAAACAGCTTAAGATATCGAGCTCAAATTTTTACACAACATAGCTGATTGTCAGACATAATTATCGCACGATAATAAGACGGCGTTTTTTGATACTTGAACTGAAAGGGAAAAAGTGGGTCAAAGGTCAAAATGGCTTAGTATGAATATTTTGTTTTTTGAGCTATCTCAACCAAGCTCACAGATTATGTATTTTTTACTCATTATTGCATTCTGAGAAAACTTGGTCAAGATCGGAATACTATATTATATATCTGACATAGGAACAACCAGATGCAAATTAAAACTTTGTATGAAGATCTGTGTTATTTTTTGGATATCTCAACCAAACTCACAGATTGTGTATTTCTTACTTACTGCTACATCCTGAGAAAATTTGGTCAAGATCGGACCACTATATCATATAGCTGCCATAGGAACAACCAGATGCAAATTAAAACTTTGTATGAAGATCTGTGTTATTTTTGGATATCTCAACCAAACTCACAGATTGTGTATTTCTTACTACTGCTACATCCTGAGAAAATTTGGTCAAGATCGGACCACTATATCATATAGCTGCCATAGGAACAACCAGATGCAAATTAAAACTTTGTATGAAGATCTGTGTCATTTTTTGAGATATCTCAACCAAACTCACAGATTATGGATTCGTACTCATTGTAACATTCTGTAAAAATTTGGTCAAGATCGGATCACTATATCGTATAGCTGCCATAGGAACAGTGGCTTTTAATGCTATTAATAAACAATCAAAAGAAGATGGACAGGTGGATGGTGGGGAGGGGGGGGGGGGGGTGTTACGATTCATTAGTGTTGCGACTTTCAAAATCAATTTTCAGTATATGGCACTGTTACTCGCTCTTGCTGCAATAATCCAATTGCAGCGAAAACTTTAAAACAGCGAGCAGCGAGAATGTAAATTCTCTATCTATATATATAAAACTCTTTGTCCTGACTGACTCACTGACTGACTGAGTCATCACGCTGTAGGCCAAACGGTTCAAGATATTGAGATGAAATTTTTACACAACATAGATGAGACATAATTATCGTGCAATAAGACGGGATTTTTTGATATCCCCACTGGAAGGGGCTAAAATGGGGGGTCAAAGGTCAAAATTGCTTAGTATGAAATTTTTTTTGTTTTTTGAGCTATCTTAACCAAACTCACAGATTATGTATTTCTTACTCACTGCTACATCCTGAGAAAATTTGGTCAAGGATCGGGCCACTATATCATATAGCTGCCATAGGAACAACCAGATGCAAATTAAAACTTTGTATGAAGATCTTTGTTATTTTTTGAGATATCTGTTGCGACTTTCAAAATCAATTTTCAGTATATGGCACTGTTACTCGCTCTTGCTGCAATAATCCAATTGCAGCGAAAACTTTAAAACAGCGAGCAGCGAGAATGTAAATTCTCTATATTATATAAAGTACTACTTATTACTATAATCTTAAGTCCAACTACAGGGAAAAATTGAATTTACAATTCCCGCTATCTAATTAGAAATGACATAAGGTCTGGCTATAGCTGTGAGAAATGTTTCCTATTTTCACTTCACATTTTCCCCGAGATTTCAGCGAGCGTAGCGAGCCGAGGGTTGGCGAGCGAAGCGAGCGGGGCAAACCCCCTAGTATTATATAAAGTTATATTATTTTAAGTCCAACTGCAGGAAAAAATTTCATCTAAGTTACGCAGACGTCTCTTAGGGGTCATTGTCGATTCGATACTGAACTTATCTTGAGGCTAGATGCTTTCTGTCTCCTCAATTATCTCGGCAGCACTCGTAGTTCGCTCGGCAAGCAAGCCGAGGCCACTGGGACCCTCGGCCTACAAGTGAATTGCAATCACGAAACAGCAGTTTGACACATCTATGTATTCAATAGTTAGTGCTTTCAGATTTTCGTAATAATAAAGAAGTTTTTAGACCATGTACTTTAAAAAAGTACAAATGGGTCTATTAAGTTTGTGCAAAAATAATTTGGGAAACAGGCAGATGGAGGCGTGGCAGACCCCATAAAATATATTTATTCTTGAGTAGCATTAACAGGCGAGTGTCTGTCTGTCTCTTTTTTGAACACATATATCTTAGAGACTATAAGAGCTAGAGACACCAAATTTGGTATGTAGGTTTATTCATATTATGCCCAGATCAAGTTTGTTTTAGATTTTTGCCACGCCCCTCTCCGCCCCCGGAAATTGAAACACAAAATTTCGAAGTCAAAATACAAGAGCCCCTTCAATGCTAGCTATTGATTTTTGGTACGTATAAAATACACTATAGTCCAAACCTGTCCAGAAAATTTCATTACAATCGGATTATAAACGCGGAAGTTATTCAACTAACAATGATACGGGCAAAAGGAAGAAGAAGAGACGCTAGCGACCTCTATGTTTATCAATGGCGCAATCTATTGAAATTTCTTGGTTAAAGAACAATCTATAGTGAACGCTTTGCACTCAAAAAGTACAGGTCGAGCTTGCTCCACCTTAGCTTACTGCATTTTGATACCCTTGCGATCAGTTCGAAATCAATATTTAGTATGAAAAACTTTTTTGTTTCTTGAGATATCTCAACGAAAGTCATAGATTGTGTGTGTGATATAGATTTATATAGCCTGACCAAATTTTGTGTAAATCGGTTTGAAATCAACATCAAAAAAATTTTGGAAAAAATCGGATGGCTTAATCTCAGCAAGGGTATTCAAACTTTGGCTCGCCAAAGTTAGCTGGCGCCTTATTTTTATTTGGACTCGATTTTAAGTATTTACTCGAGTGTAATTTAACATGAGTACGATGCGTGTGCTTTCGTATCCTTTTTATACCCTTGCAAAGGGTATTATAATATTTTCACAAAATGTGTAACGCATAGAAGGAGGCCTCACAGACCCCATAAAGTAAATATATTCTTGATCAGGGCGACGAGATGAGTCGAAATAGCCATGTCCGTCGGTCTGTCTGTTTCTATGCAAACTAGGCTCTCAGTTTTTAAGCTATCTTGATGAAACTTGGTACAGGTCCGTCTTTTACTGCTCGCAGTACTTATGTCGGAACCGCACAGATCGTATCATTTCGGTTCGAAATCAACATTTAGTATGAACACCATTTTTGATTCTCAAGACATCTCAACCAAACTCACAGGTTGTGTGTTTGATACAGTTTCAAACAATCTTACCAAATTTGGTGTAAATCGGACAACTATATCATATAGCTGCCATAGGAACGATCAGCTCGAAATCAACATTTAGCATGAACAACTTTTTTGTTTCTTGAGATATCTCAACGAAAGTCACAGATTTTGTGTTTGATACAGATTTATGTAGCCTTACTAAATTTGATGCAAATTTGACTACTATATCATATAGCTCCCATAGGAATGATCGGTTTGAAATCAACATTAAGTATGAAATTCTTTATTGTTTCTTTTAAAATTTTAACTTAGCTCGCACATTGTGAGTTTGATACAGTTTCTTGCATCCTTACCAAATTTGGTGCAAATCGGATTCTTTCTAACTCATAATAACTAACACTAACATGATATCAGACCTGATTGGGTTTTTCTTGGGGTTTCACCAATCCTTGCAACAAACGTTGGGTCTGAGTAATTGATCTTAATTTTGAACTTGCCCAATATATATATTATAATTTTTTTCTTTTTTTATTATAGAGCATTTTTAAAAACTTAATATTTATAATTTATAAAGTAACTTAAAAAAGTATCTGTCGATTGCAGATAGTCGACATTAAATAAATAAATAGATCTGTTCGAAATCCTCAACTAAAAAATTTTGTAAAAAATCTGACGGCTTATACAGAGCACAGCAAGGGTATCTAAACTTCGGCGCGCCAAAGTTATCTTGCGATATATTTTTCTAATTGAATTGAATTCATATTAAATAATCCTTGTTCAATAGCTATTGCATTTTTTTCAGGAAACCGAAATCATACCGGTATAAGGGTAAAATCCGTTAAGGGGTTACACCACTGTAATCGTCGTTTTTGGATCGTTTTTTTTGCCATTTTATTTAGACCAGAAGGAAAAGGATTAAGTGAATGAAATTTGGGGATATTGTTAAACACATATTGAAGAATACAAAAAAAAAATGTTTCATTCAAAAAAAATTCAAAATGGCGGCGGTATCGCCGGCGCCCTGAGACGCGTTTCGCTGGAAGGCCTCTGCGGCACGTAGCATAAGTGGTGTAAATTTGAACCTTCGAAAGAAAAAAAATTTTCTCTAAATCTTTATTAGTATAGCTAGTGAAACACGTAAGGATTGTTAAAAAATATTGATATTTGTAATTTTGGCGAAGGCTTGAACAAAAAAGTTGGAATATCACCTTAAAAATTACCAGTTTTTGGTTCATTAAAAATCGACTAGTTAATAAATCGAAAAATCAGTACGTGCTTCACTGCGTATTCACATTCTGAAGATATAGTTAAAATTTGAGGCGAAAATTTTGAAAATTGTTCGAGTTGTGCTGCGTGCCGATTTCAAAAAGCGTGTTTCGAGAAAAACGCGTTTTGAAATAAGGGTCAAGAAAACCTTTTCCCGACAAAATGTATCTTTACATAACACTAGGCAACAGCCAAAACTCCCCCTAGCCAAAAATCAAATTTTTTTATACAAATCGGCTCCGTTATGCCGAAAATCGAATTTAAAAAAATTTCTTACGTGTACTTCTTTTTTTTGTTTAATCATTCATACATTGTTTTTAATTGAAATCAATAGTTTAACAAGTACATGTTATGTTTTTTTTGTTAAACGATTTTTTAACTTTTAAATTCAAGGAAAATTAAAAAAAACAAATTAGTGTCTTATTTGGTTAAAAGTTAGATGGCTAAAGGCATTGATTAGTCGATTAAAGTATTACTCATTAAAATCCTAGGTAAGAAAGCGAACAAACAAGTTTTTATGGCTACTGATGTTTTTGTTAAAATCTCTCTAGTTGACTCTTCTATGCAAATTAATCCCTTAGTTTTGAGGCTATCTTGATGAAACTTCGTACAAGTCCGTTTTTTTGCTGCATCCAGTGTCGGATAAAACTGAATGTGATCACTATATCGTACAGCGGCCATAGGAACGATTGGTTATAAATTAACATTTAGTAAGAAAAGTTTGCTTGTTTCTCAAGGTATCAACCAAACTAACAGATTTTGTGTTGAAAATAGCTATCTGACCAATTTTTCCCAAAATCGGACTACTATATCATATAGCATCTACAAGACAAACTTTTGCTCTCTACACGGAGTATGAAGTCGTATAAGTTGGTCGTTTCGGAATTTATTTTAATGATCAACACTTTGCGTGAGTCTTGAATCAAAAATGCATGTGATTTTAAAGTCAAACAGCCACAAAAATAAATTCGGGATGGATTTTCTGGACTTAAAGTCGGATTTCCTTACCATTCCGCAACGGAGTAACAAATTTTTATATAAAACATACCTACCTATAAAATGTTGTTACTTCGCTTTCTTACCTACGATTTCAATGAGTAATACCTTAAACGACGCCTAATTAATGCTTCTAGTCACCTAACTTTTAAACAAAAAAGTTTCAAACTTGTTTTAAATTTTCCTTGAATTTTAAAATCAAATATGTATATTTATGTATGTTCGTGAGCAGGTAAACTCTGTTTGCATGCATATAGAATTTAACATCGTCCTATACTCCCACAGGGTATTTTACTGTTGGTCCCTCCCGACTGAATTATATATTTATTAATATAAAAGTATAAAATCTATAAAGTTTTCGTATACATATACTTTTCTAGAGGTCGACAATGAAATATTGATCAAAAAATCTTTTTAGATTAAATAAAATAAAAAATTCGTTAAAACTGACATTTGAAATGAAGAGTTTGAAATATAGTATAAAGATTATTCCACAAAATCTCTCTTGAATGACCAAAATGCAAAGATAACACTTCAATCTTGCTAAGTCGGTTTTTTAATTTTCAAAAAAGTTTACCTACTCTTTACCTCATAATCATAGTTGAAAAATATGTTTTGAGCGAATTGTCACGAGGGACAATGATTTAAGTTTAATAAAAAATAAACTAAATATTTTTGAAACAAAAAAAAGTATCAAGTTTTCTTAAAGTATCGCTGAAATCAGTGTTTGAACCTTAGCACCAGTTATATAGCTAAACAAGTGCTATAAGTGCAGTTTTTTTTTTTTTATCAAAATAAACTATTATTATCTGAAAAAATACAAGTTTTTACTTACGCTAGTGGAAAGTAAGTTGGTAATGCATACGCATCCATTTCAATTGAATTATGGCTACGAATAATAATGATGTTTTCAACGTATTTATTGTCCAAAGTCCTCTTTACTGCGCTTTGTACATGTCGACCGCAGTTTGCTGTCGGTACTGCTACAAATATATGGATTGATATCCATGAAAGTACTTGAGAATTTAGTATCACCTTAATCTAGTTAGTTTCGGTAAAATATTCACATGCACTTAAAAGATTTGGCATTAAATACTTATAAGCATTTATATATATGCATATACATATAACGCAAAAACATGTTGAAGGTGCTCATGAAACTGGCAGTAACTTCAATCGAATTTCATTATTTTACGAATGTCATTATTTTAGCCCGCTTATGCATCAGCATCTGTTTTTGTCTAGGCCTTTTCATCATCGCACATTGAAACATTGTTGCTGTAGCAGGATGTCCACACACATGTGTACTTATGTATACAAATATATCGGCAAATATAAGTATTCACATGCTAAAGTTTTTTAGCTTCACAAGAAATGATAAATGAAAAATTTTCTTTTCTCACAATCACCTAATTTTATTAACGAACACGGCGATTGTATGCATGTATGTTTCATACATACATATAGTTTATTTGTATTTTTTTTTTTTTTTTTTTTTGTTATTTATTGACGGTTGCGACTATTCTTTGATTTAAGGCACTGTATTTAAAACACTTAATTTATACTAAGATCTCATGCAACAAGTCAAGTATAATGAATGTGTCAATAGTCACGGGCGTTCACGGTTGAGTTCGGCACGGCTCGACTTACTGCCGTGTTTATTCCGAGCGGACTGAGAGGCAGGCAGCAGATCTTGCAATGCCTCGCTTGCTTTAGCTGGAGCAACGCGATATGCTCACGCACACCCATACTTAAAACAACAACAAAAACAAACGTATACGTAGTAGTATACTACTGCTACAGATGCAGATATAAACACAGATACTGAAACAGACAGTCACACACACACACACATACACATACAGATGCGACGCCATAGACACAAGTGTACACAGCCACAGGTCACGATCTGTTGTGCTTCCTCCTCAGCCTCTACTCTATACTCTTCACTGTCTGCTCATAACACAGAGTTGCGAGAAGGCGGGCAGATCGAAGATGGCCATGCTCGCCTCTCTCATGTCAAATTGGCTCCGTCAACATCAGTGATGCCACCGTATAGCTATATGTATATACGTAGATAAGATTCACACAAACATTGTTTATATGAATGGGAATAAAAGATTGAGGTAATTTAAAAATTTGTAGACCTTAACTAATAACACAAGAGTACAGAAACTTATTCACCTTAAACATTTCTTTATAAATATTTTTTAATTTTCATCATGCTACTATTACTTATGACACAAAATGTGTATACGAACTTTATAGTAAAATATTTAAAGACATATTTTTCAATCAATATTCCGAATTTCATATTGTATAAGCGATTTACAAACTTTTTGTAATTGAAAATTTGATAATATGATAATATTTTCAATTAGTTTTAATATTTTTGTCGACTGCTTTTAATTGACGTTAAAATTTTACAGTAAAATCAAACAATTAAGTGTCTTAACATGTGTTATCCTACAGTTAGACACATGATCATTTGAACTATTAAAAGATGCCTGCACTGACAGATATAAAGACTCTCCTTCTCTCTCATTCGCTCTCATCCTCTCTTTCTCTGTCGCTCTCGGACAGAATACCACAAGCTGGTATGATACTATGATGTCTCGACGTCCCAATGCTAAACCAACTTCAACAACTTGCTACTTGTTATGCAGAAGACGTGTACAGACAGAGACGATCTTTTAGACGCACCCACATTATGTGTGAAGACCGCTCTCTTCAGTGTATCTCTCTCTTCTTTTCTCACTTGCTCACGTTCTGTCCATCCCGGTCTGTTTCTTTCTTTTAGTCATTCTCTCCTTGTCTCGCCAAGTTGTAGCGTGCTCTACACATTTTGTTTGTGTATATAACGTACATATGTATGTAGTATTTATTTACATATTTACATGAATGCTCAATTATTGCAACAAAATACTCTTTTTATAAAAAAAAATTATCCGGCTGCATCCGGGCTTTTAATGATCAAAGGGCGTACTTTAAACAAACGCTCGACAATCTTCGGCTTGTTCTCACACAAAGGTCAATCCCAGAACTAAGAGGCCAATTTCAAAATCAATATGCATATTAGTTTCCTATATTTTTTTAGATATATATATATTTGTTATAAAGTTTCAAATTAGAGGGATGAACATGTTCATATGTAAGTATCCAAACAGTTGTCCAAAGAAGTGGGTAACAGGTAGAAAGAGGCGTGACAGACCCTATAACGTATACATATATATTCTTGATCAGCATAAAGAGTCGGGTCGATATAGCCATGTCCGTCTTTCTGTCCTTCTTTAACTTTTATTGACACCTAGATCTCAGAGACTATAAGAGCTAGAGACAAAAAAAAACTTGGTATAATGGTTCTTCTATATACTTAGTATCTTAAAAATTTCAAATTTACTTCTCAATTTATGCGAATTACAAGCCCATGTATACAGCTAGCGCTATTATGATTGGAACATATGATATACACTTTAGTCCAAAATCTATGTCGATCAGAAGTTATTCAACTAAAAATTTTTCACAGCGTCAGGTAAAAGGAAGAAGAAGAGAGGCCAGCGCAACAACGTACAAAGTTACGTTGAATTTGCGCTTTTCATGAATTTTAATTCATTGCTAAATCACAAGCTTTAGTTCATTAAAATCTTGGCAAACATTTTATTAAAAAAAAGTATTAATAGTAAAGTATAAATATTGTACACCCTTGTAGATAACTGCAAGACGCTAGCGCTTTGACAAAAACAACTCTTTTGTTTCTCAATATATGTCAACCAAACTCCTAGATTTTATGTTTGCTATAGATTTATGTAGCCTGAAAAAAATTTGGTGCAAATCGGACTACTATATAGCTGCCATAAGAACGATCGGCTCGAAATAACATTAAGTATAAAAAACTTTTTTTATATCCTGTGGGTTTTATTAAGTTTGCTTAAAAATAAAAGTATGCAACAGGCAGAAGGAGGCGTGTGCAGACCACATAAGGTGTATATATTCTTGATCAACATCAGTAGATGAGTCAATATAGCCAGTACCGCGTATCTGTCTGTCCGTCTGTATGAACAAAAAATACCAAATTTGGTACGAAGGCTTCTAATATTTGCACGCAGAACAAGTTTATTTCACATTTTGGATGCCACGCCGCCTTTGCCCACTAATTGAAAAAACCATATAACTTAGTCAATTTTACAGCTGAAGACTAGAGATTTTGTACGTATGATGATTAGAATGGTCCGGACCGATTTTTTTAAATTTTAAATGAGCTACCCCCAAATCGCAAAAAAAACACAGTTCCAGCAATTATCAAGCTGCAGATTTGAGTTTTGGTATATTTGGATATTTGGGCAAATTTGATCGCAATCGGATAATAAACACGGAAGAAATTCGAAGACAATTATTCTTATAGACGCTTACGTTTTGTGCGTGCGTGTGTGTGTTCTAATGTTCTTACATAAATATGTATATTTGTATATATACGTGATCAGGTTAACTCTGCTTGCAAGCATATGGCATTTAAAATCGTCCTTTACTTTCACAGGGTATTTTACTGTCGAGCCGGACCATTTTTGATGCAAATCGGAATAACATGTCATATAGCCGCCATAGACACAATCTGATGAGAATCAACATTTAGTATAAAATATAGCGCAAGCTATATGGATACCCTTGCAGTGCCCTGTGTAAGTCGTAAGATTTTTAAAAAATTTGTTAAATTTTGACATACGGACATGGCTATATTGACTCAGCTCGTCGCCCTGATCAAGAATATATATACTTTTTGGGGTCTGTGAGGCTTCCTTCAATGCGTTACACATTTCGTGACAAAATTATAATACCCTCTACCCTGTTACGCACATTGTTTTTTGACAAACTTAATAGACCCATTTGTACTTTTTTAAAGTACTGGGTCTAAAAATAGGTTTTGTGCTCCAACCAAAGCCCTAAATGTAATCCTACAAAGTTTGAAAAATCTATTTAAATGTCCTAATTTCAAAATGTAATTGACCGATCAAAAATGTATCTACATGAACTACCTTTCGAATGATCGGCCCAGCCCATCTTTGTTCCAAAGACTTTACTTTCCAACAGATTCAGGTATACTATATTTGTCAAAGTAGGATTGTTAGAAGAGTCATCGTTGCATCGACAAACCTTTGAAAACCTGTGGCGTGGCTAACTAGTTTCAAAGTCAGAAACAACGAATTTTAAGGGCCGTTCGCTGGTGAATTCTATTCTGTTCTGTTCTATCAGGGAGGGAACGAACACAGCGGGAGCAAAGCGTATCTTACAATGCGCTTGCTGTGCGCTCCTACGTTCTCATTATGTGTGTTCCTTTTGTAATTTAACGTCTTATTCAAGTCATTTCAAATTCTTTATACTCTAAGGAAAACACGAGAGCTGCGATCTGCTGCGAGGTCTCTGAGCTATGAGCTGCCTGTCTGCCTGTCTGCCTGCCTGCCTGCCTGCCTGCCTGCCTGCCTGCCTGCCTGCCTGTTATTGTGGATACGAAGCATTCACATTCACACTCACACTCACACTTGCACGTATTCGTCTTATTTAACGACGAAACTTCGGTCGGTTCTCGGAAACAACATAAAACCAGATATGTATGTCTTTATGTATGTACGAGTATGCACGAAAAAATGTACAAACATACACACATACATATGTGCACGAGCATATGTAAGTTTTTTTGGTTTTGCATCTGCCTTTAAATCCATTCGTCCAGCATCATTCGCAGTGCAATAAGATACAAAAAGAAGAAAATAAAAACATCGCGAAGTGAAGAATATCAACAATTGCTCAGGCTAAGCTATGTACAAAATGTACATATGTATAAATGTATGTTAAAAGTATATTATGCATATATGTATGTATGTATGTGTGTATGTACATATGTTTGTTTTTATTAACTAACTAATCTCGTCTTCCAACACCCATCTTTTTATTTTCTTTAAATTAATTAATTTTCTTTAAATTAACAATAACAAACAAAATATCAAAGTACTAAAATTTTTAGGTCACAGCTTATTTTACGCAAGCACTTTAATCGACTTCAGTCATTTTGCCTCAGAAGAAGAATATTTAGATAATAAATGAAGTCACCATGTTAAAGTAGACATGTTTTCCTTAATTTTGATATTTTTTGGCTTAGTTACTATTACTAGTTTTAACTCTTTTTAATGTTAAAATCTAGCATCTGCACTGCATACTTTAAGCTGTGAGCCACTGTAGATTTTTCCATCTGTGGGATCCTTTAGTTCATACGGTCGGACGAACAGACTGACATAGCTATATATAGCATATATGAAATTGGTATATAGACTCATCTGTTGAACATATTACTGATCATGAATATATGAACCTAATGTGGTCTGCCACGCCTTCTTCGGTAAATAAATTTAATCTGTAAACCTGAGCCGATTTCTTAAAAACTTATGTTCAGACCGTCTTTTTTGCTCTGTTTCGTTAAGATTTAATCAACTCTTAATCAGGGCTTAAACCTCTTTAGAATTGGGATACTTGAAATAAAAAATTTAAATACTAGTAGGAGTCCATGAACAAATCTAAATCAGTTGATTAGTGTTAGATTTCGTGAGACAGCTGACAACCTAAAATAAAAAAACAAAATGTTGGAAAAAAGTCTAAAAACTATTTTTTCAAGCCTCTTAAACAGAGTTGAGGAATATATATTTTGAATTTTGCAGCTATTTATTATGTTTCAGCTTCAATTCCTCAATGTTGAATCCTTTCTGTACCCCCATTCTCATTAACTTCTCATGCTTTAGCACTTTTGACGTAATCCCCATCTTAGCTCTCATTCCCATATGGCACCTTTGTATGCATGACATTTTACGGCATTAACTAATTAAATATTAAGTCTTTAAATTCAAAAACTTCCAACGTTCTCCATACAAGAGTTGGGTACGGACCGGACCGGGCCTCTTGGCCCATGGTTCTTCTACAAAGTTGTCGGGCTCGGACCTTAAAATCTCATTTAAAGTTCGGCCGGTATCGGGCTTTACAAAAATCGGGCTCGGGACTTTTTTTCAATCGCAAATTTTGGGCTCGGTTCGGGAATGGAAAATGAGGCCCGCGCCCACCACTAATTTATATGTATACAAATCCAATGTTAACGAGCATTAAGTGTTGCAGAGTAATTTTCTTAAAGACAACCGTCACACAGACAATTATATCCAAATCAAGTTGTAATCCTCTTCAGTGTTGATTATTTTACAACTTTTAGTGTGGCCAGATATCAAATTTTTGGGCACAGCAGTTGTAAACAGCTGATCGCGAAGTCTAAAACTATTCTAAAACTGTTCATAGAATCCCACTACTATTTAAATTGATTTTGCAGTCAAGATAAGCTAATGATATTTTTAGAAATTTTGCATATGTATTCCAAAATTAAACATAGTTAGTAGTTGCAGATTATGTAAAATCAAGTGTGCAATGACTCTTGCCAAATTTAAAAGATCTCGTATAAGGGCACGAATATATAAAGAGTGTATAATATTCTTAACATTAAGGCTGTTTACTATCTGACACATTTTCGTGCTGTCTCTATTACACTCTTTCGACTTTATAACGCTGGAGACGGAGACAGGCAAAATGACTTTATTTATCATGTGGCTCGGGTTTGAACCTGGGCTCGGCCCGATTTTAAGGGCTTAATTAGTCAGCATATCGGTGCGGAGGGCAAACAAGGTAGTCAGTGGAGTTGTTTCGCTTAATACCAACTTACGTTCTCAATTCCAGTTTCTTTTATTAAAGCGGCAGCAGAACCTACATACATACGTATGCATTGTCATACATACGTTCATAAATGCAAACATTCATCCACACAGCAATTCTGTATACATATGTACATACTTGCTTTAACATACACACATATATGTATGTACATATATACATACATGTAGAAGTGCATGCGAAGACAGCATCAGCACCGCATGCTAAGAGATTGTAGGAGCCAAGAGGAGATCGACAATTATGTTGTATGTATACATACAATAGTAAGTAAGTAAGTATACAATACGTCTGTACATATACATATACAAATATGTGGATGCCTATGCGGATGGGATGCAGGGAAGAAACAAAAAAGGTTGACAAGATCAGCAACAACAACAAAATCAAGTAAATTGTTGCTTTCGTCGGCTTATTTACATGGGTTGCTCAATAAGTTTATATGTTTATTATTTGTTTATTCATTAATAATGAATTACACTAAGTATTTAAAGAAAAAAGTGGAGTAAGTTAATCTGCTAGGTGTGTGTATCAGATAAGTCTGTATGTGTGAAAGTTTCAATTTTAAATTACATATTTTTCATACATAACTGTTTTTCTACTGAGTAAACAACTTTCCGTACAATTCGAAAAGCCCATGCCGGTAAACTTGGTGGCTAAGGCCGTGAGCTCAAGTTAAGCCCCTTTCGATTCAATCGCTTGCTCGTCGGTTGCCGACCCCGCGTTCACTTCTGCTCTCCACGTATTAACTGTTCTATACAAGGGCTCCACGTCGCATCGTGCTGCTGCCGCAGCTCTTGCTGATGAAGACATTATTATTTATAAGGCCAACCGCAGCGAATGTTCCGTGTCCGTGTCTGTGAAGTTTTGTGCGCATCTGTGCGTGTGTGCCCTTAAAAAAAACAACTCTTTTCAGTGATCGTATGATTATCGTCATCAGCTCCCCTTCATTACACACACATATATATATATTTATATATGTATATATATATATATATACCTACAAACAGGGACGTTAGAGCTCATATACATATGTACATAGGTTCGCAGCTTCGTGGTTTTCTATTACTGTTATATATGTACATACACACATACAGAGGTGGTCAAAAGTATTTACACAAAACTAAAGTTAAATTAACTGATAATTTGAAGTTACTTCATGTACATTTTGGTATTAATGGAAATGTCTTTTAAATTCCGTTTGAATGATACAATACTTTTCTTAACCCATTAAGTACCCATTGAAATTTACGAATTTTTGTGAAAATGTACTTTTACACCTTTTTTTCTCGATTTTTAAAAAAGAATAATTTGAATCACAAAGATTCTCCAAATGATGATCTCAGAAAGTTGTTGTATGAAAAAAACTATGGTTTCTTGGTAAAAACATCGATGCACTGTAATGTTTATACATGTAAGCTTTTGCTTGGGATTACAAGTAGAAATAAGTACTCAACTATTATATATTATTTAACCTTAATATGCACTGTTTAATTTAAGTTCGATTATAACGATTCACAGTATTTATCTAATTATATTATTTAAGTTTATTTAAAATTTTAGAAGGGTGCGCACCGGTCGGTAATTTTAAATTTTATATGAGCCATCCCCTTCTCTCGCAAATAGCAAAAAACCCTAGCTCTGGCAATTGTCACGCTGGATATTTAAAATTCGGCATGAATGGTACTTAGGGTAAGATAACACCACCGTCAATTTGATCGTAATCTTATAATAAACACGCAAAATATTCAAAGACAATCTATGTATGTATATGCAATAAATTATAAGTCTTTATGTACTCGTAGCATTGGGATGATACATATAAAATAAAACAAAATAAATAAAGCAAAAAAATATATATATTAATAAAACCATTTGTCCTAATTGACGGATTCACCGACGAGACATCACGCTGTAGGCCAAACGGTTCAAGATATTGAGCTGAAATTTTCACACAACATAGCAGCGACATAATTATCATGCAATAAGACGGAATTTTTTGATGACCCCACTGGAAGGGACTAAGATTGGGGGTCAAAGGTCAAAATTGCTTAGTGTGAAATTTTTGTTTGTTTTTGAGCTATCTCAGCCAACTGACAGATTATGTAATTCTTACTTACTGCTATATCCTGAGAAAATTTGGTCAAGATCGGATGACTATATCATATAGCTGCCATAGGAACAATCAGATGCAAATAAAACATTAGTCTTTCACTAAAATATGCATTTCTTCGCCATTTACTGTTGGACTTGCATCACTAATATCTCATTTTCTTCGGAACTATACTAGTTTTACGTGAAATTAAAAAAAAATGTTAGTTTTGCGATTTTTAATTTTTCCAGGACGATATGTGAGCTTTCTAGCTCAAAATTTCAGAAAAACACCGTATTTTCAAACTTATAAAAGTTTATAGCATTTAAACTACTGAACCGATCTTAATACTAAATGAATGTACGTTGTAGAGGATTAACTTACTTTTAATTTGAGTGCTTGTTTGGCAAGCAACTTCAAAAATTCGGAAAAAAAATTTTGAGTGCCATTTCCGTGATTAGTGGGCCAAAGTCCATAAGAAAAAAATACTTTGATTCACTTTGCAAAATTTTTTTTCGGTTTTGTAAACTAGTGTTATTCTTTATAATTTTTTTTATTCATTGCTTTTTATTTATTTTTTTAAGGTACTTTTTTTTTGCATATTTTTTTTTTTGTGTGTGTGGTGGGGAGGAGGAGGGTGTTAATGTTCCCACTGTATTTCATTCAACGCCAAAAATGTTTCATTATGTTTCAAGAGGAATGTTACAAAATTTCAGCACGCTATCTACATTAGAAGTATTAATGGCGTTTCTTCTTCTTCCTTTTGCCCGACTCAGTATTACATTGTTTGTTGAATAACTTCCAAGCTTATTGTTTGATCGAAATAAAATGTTTGGGACATTCATGTTTTGTTTTGTATTTACGGGAGCGGAAGTAAGAGGGGCAAAATTTTTTAGACAAACTTAATTTTGGCAAGATGTAGATGAGCCTAACTACAAAGTTTGGTGTTTTTTCTGAGATCTAGGTGACACAAAAAGTGACAGACAGATGGGCTGCTGATCCAGAATATACCCTGAGGGGAATTTGTTAGCTAGTCTCAAAAACAACTAGTTCTATAACTAGTATTCTTCAACTAGTCTAAAAAACCTATAGTTCTATAACTAGACTGGGCTAGTTAATCGGTGACTGTCCCTATGAGGCTGCCCCAAAAGTAGTTCAAATGGGATAGGAATGAAACTACTCACAAAAGGACTACATTATACTTTATGGGGTCTGCCACGCCTCTTTCTGCCTGTTACGCACATTTTTTTTTGCACAAACGTAATAGACCCATTTGAACTTGCAGAAGGAGACGTGGCAGACCCCATAAAGTATATATATTCTTGATCAGCATCAACAGCCGAGTCGATATAGCCATGTCCGTCTGTCTGTCCGTCTGTCACTTTTATGAGATCCTAGATCTCAGAGACTATAAGAGCTAGAGACACCAAATTTGGCATGTAGGCTTATCTATATCTTGCATTGATCAAGTTTGTCTAGATTTTTGCCACGCGCCCTTCCGCCCCCAGAAATTGAAATACAAAATTTCGAAGTCGAATTACAAGAGCCAGAAAATTTCATTCTATTCGGATGATAAACACGGAAGTTATTCAACAAACAATGTTACGGGCAAAAGGAAGAAGAAGAGACGCTAGCGACCTCTGTGTTTATTAACTTTTAACTTATCTTCGTAGTGGCGCCATCTATTGATGGTACGCCACATTGAAGAACAATCTATAGTGAACGCTTTGCACTCAAAAAGAACTGGGTCTCCTACTGTCGAGCATGCTCTACTGTAGCTTACTGCATTTTTTTTAAAGTACGTCTAAAAACAAATACGTATGTATAAGCAAATATATTCAAAATGCTGATTTCGAACCGATCGCTCCTATGGCAGCTAAATGATATAGTAGTCCGATTTGCACCAAATATGGTCAGGCTTTTTGAAACTATACCAAACACACGACCTGTGAGTTAAGTTTAGGAATTTTAAGAAACAAAAAAGTTATTCATGCTAAATGTTAATTTCAAACTAATCGTTCCTATGGCAGCTATATGATATAGTTGCCCGATTTCAACCAAATTTGGTAAGGATGTATAAAACTGTATTAAACACACAATCTAAAACAAAAAAGTATTTCATGCTAAATATTGATTTCCTCTGCAAGTACATAAATAAATATTGCCATCTAAGCATGATGGTTCCAGATAGAATGACAGCTAAGTAGGGGCTAAAGTCAAAAGTGCTGGAGCAAAAAAATATGATAAAGAAAATGGCGGCAGAGAAAGGGTTAGACATTGGAGAATTGCACCTAAGGCATACAAAATAAATATAAAAATTTTAGAAAACTGAAATTTTCATATGAAAAACGGAAATACCCAAAAAAAAAAAAGTTTAAATATTTTAATCTTGGATTTTTGATAAACTAAACTATTTATAACAATAAAAAAATTGAAAATTTGATACAAAAAATCGCTTTGGGAACTACTTTAAAAGTTCTGTCCACTCGGCGGTGGTACATATTTTCTTAAATTCCCTTATTATTTTTAAAGACAAAAAATTACAAAAAGCTTTTTTTTGGTCTTCTAAAATACAATTCATACAATTCAATTCAATACAATACAATTCGAAAAACAGTCGAGCCCCGATAATTAGAAATGGCAAGGGTATCACAATTTTAACGAATTACATAGGAATTCGATTTCATAAGGGCGACATAGCTGTCTGCAAAATATAACTACATACGAAACATTACGAAACAAAATTTCAATTTATAAGAGGCTCAATATTCTTTGCCTCGCAAAAAATACTTCGAAATAATGAGGGGACCAAAATGTATGAAATTTTTACGAATTCACGAATTTTATCAATGGGGACACAATTTTTTATGAATTATTGAGGTTTTCGATTTAGCGGGGGACGAATTATTGGGATTCGACTGTACAAATAAATATTTCATTATGAAAATTTGATTGAAAATCGTTGTTGTTGTTTCCTATACAATATTTTGGGGCCCTTTTACTTTTTATTTTTTGTCTTTATTTCATTGGGGCCTTATTTCCTAGCGCCTAATTTGGGCCGTAGCAAACCAAAAATCTAGATCTGGCTTATGCAGCAAATTTGATTTTTGTGACTTGCTAATATAATAGCATTAGCAGAAGAATTACATTGACGTAGCAGACTCCACTTCAAATCAATTACAAACAGCAAAATAAACTTAAATTTGGTTTAAAATAGGTAGAATTGTGAATAATAATAACATAATATATATATATATATATGTTCAGACGGACCTGTACCAAGTTTCATCAAGATAGCCTCAAAACTAAGAGACAAGTTTGCTTCGAAACAGACAGACAGACGGATGTCGACTCAGCTCGTCGTAATGATCAAGAATATATTTATTTTAAGGGGTCTGACACGCCTTCTTTAATGCGTTACAAACTTCGTGACAAAATTATTATATCCTCTGCAAGGGTATACAAATGCAGTAAGCTACGGTGGAGCAAGCTCGACAGTAGGAGATACTGTACATTTTGAGTGCAAACCGTTCACCATAGACTGTTCATCAATGTTACGTACCATTCAATAGATGGCGCCACTACGAAGATAAGTTAATAAACACAGAGGTCGCTAGCGTCTGCTTTGATTTGCTTATGAGCAGCAACAACAGCTGATTTATATAAAGCGGCCACAATAACAGCGTGGATAACACGTATATCGATTCTGTTAGCTTAGTGAAAAAACCAGATTTTTTACGATTTCTTTTTGATTTGAGTGTGCTTAAGGAAAAACAAGAAACCTAAACAGAAAACAGCTGAGCGGGCATCGAAGTTTGGCGCGCCACACGCCCCCAACATTATTCTGTTAAATTCTGTTAAACCTCATTCGTGCACGCCATCCTCCACTGCCTCTGTTATTTAACAAACGTCATTTGCTCTCTTTATGTTTCTTACTCTATAGGCAAGATGAGAAAAAAAATGTTAAATATTATATATATGGTAAAGTACCATTTTCATTAAGTAGGCTGTATCGAGAAGATAAGAAATCAGCCCTTGGAGTGTTTATTGTTGTTGCTATTACTAAATTTACCGTCGGTATTTGTTTTCCAGTATTTGTACGTGTATACATACTCGAACATATATTAAATATTGTTCTTAAAATTCGATTTTAAGACGTTTTAAAATTATTGAAAATTAATTTGCTGTACCAGTATGGTACTGGTAATGGTGCCAAAAGGACAAAACTCAAATATAACCTTTTATGGAACACCTGGTACATACCGAAACCAATATTTTTAGACCATGGGTACAAATGGGTCTATTAATATATGAAAAAAAAAAATATATATATAGCGTAACAGGCAGATGGCGGTGGACTGACCCCATTAAGTATTCTTGATCAGCATCAACAGACGAGTCGATATAGCCATTTCCGTTTGTCTGTCTGTCCCTTTTTTGAGTTCCTTGATCTCAGAGACTATAAGAGCTAGAGACATTAAAGTTGGCATGTACGTTCATCTATATTTTCCATTGATCCAGTTTGTTTAAGATTTTTGTCACGCTACGCTGAACAACGAGAAATTTAAAAATAAAATTTCAAGGTCGAACTACAAGAGAACTTTTAATGTTTTAAAGCTTTAATGCCTTGATTTTTGGTACATATAATACACACTATGGCACGAACCTGTCCTGGAAATTTCGTTCAAATCGGATTGCAAACGCGGAAGTTATTCAACAAACAATGTTACGGGCAAAAGGAAGAAGAAGAGACGCTAGCGACCTCTGTGTTTATCAATAGATATCTTTGTAGTGGCGCCATCTATTAAAATTTCTAGTACGCGCTTGCTCCACCGTAGCTTACTGCATTTTAACACCCATTACTTTAAAAAAGTACAAAAGGGTCTATTAAGTTTGTGCAAAGAAAAATGTTCACAACAGGCAGAAGGAGGCGTGGCAGACCCCATAAAGTATATATAGTCTTGATCAGCATCAACATCCGAGTCGACATAGCCATGTCCGTCTGTCTGTCCCATTTTGTGTCACCCAGATGTCAGAACCTATGAGAGCAAGAAATACCAAACTTGGCAGTTATGTTCATCTATATCTTGCATTGAACAAGTTTGTTTCTGATTTTTGCCACGCCCCCTCCGCCTCTAGAAATTTAAAAACAAAATTTTAAAACCGAGTTACAAGAGAACCTTTAAAACTAGCACCTTGATTTTTGGTATATATAATACTATAGTCCGAACCTCTCCTGAAAATTTCAATCGGATGTTAAATGCGTAAGTTATTCAACTAACAATGTTACGGGCAAAAGGAAGAAGAAGAGACGCTAGCGACCTCTGTGTTTATTAACTTTTAACTTATCTTAGTAGTCCGATTTGCACCAAATATGGTCAGGCTTTTTGAAACTATACCAAACACACGACCTGTGAGTTAAGTTTAGGAATTTTAAGAAACAAAAAAGTTATTCATGCTAAATGTTAATTTCAAACTAATCGTTCCTATGGCAGCTATATGATATAGTTGCCCGATTTCAACCAAATTTGGTAAGGATGTATAAAACTGTATTAAACACACAATCTAAAACAAAAAAGTATTTCATGCTAAATATTGATTTCCTCTGCAAGTACATAAATAAATATTGCCATCTAAGCATGATGGTTCCAGATAGAAAGACAGCTAAGTAGGGGCTAAAGTCAAAAGTGCTGGAGCAAAAAAATATGATAAAGAAAATGGCGGCAGAGAAAGGGTGAGACATTGGAGAATTGCACCTAAGGCATACAAAATAAATATAAAAATTTTAGAAAACTGAAATTTTCATATGAAAAACGGAAATACCCAAAAAAAAAAAAGTTTAAATATTTTAATCTTGGATTTTTGATAAACTAAACTATTTATAACAATAAAAAAATTGAAAATTTGATACAAAAAATCGCTTTGGGAACTACTTTAAAAGTTCTGTCCACTCGGCGGTGGTACATATTTTCTTAAATTCCCTTATTATTTTTAAAGACAAAAAATTACAAAAAGCTTTTTTTTGGTCTTCTAAAATACAATTCATACAATTCAATTCAATACAATACAATTCGAAAAACAGTCGAGCCCCGATAATTAGAAATGGCAAGGGTATCACAATTTTAACGAATTACATAGGAATTCGATTTCATAAGGGCGACATAGCTGTCTGCAAAATATAACTACATACGAAACATTACGAAACAAAATTTAAATTTATAAGAGGCTCAATATTCTTTGCCTCGCAAAAAATACTTCGAAATAATGAGGGGACCAAAATGTATGAAATTTTTACGAATTCACGAATTTTATCAATGGGGACACAATTTTTTATGAATTATTGAGGTTTTCGATTTAGCGGGGGACGAATTATTGGGATTCGACTGTACAAATAAATATTTCATTATGAAAATTTGATTGAAAATCGTTGTTGTTGTTTCCTATACAATATTTTGGGGCCCTTTTACTTTTTATTTTTTGTCTTTATTTCATTGGGGCCTTATTTCCTAGCGCCTAATTTGGGCCGTAGCAAACCAAAAATCTAGATCTGGCTTATGCAGCAAATTTGATTTTTGTGACTTGCTAATATAATAGCATTAGCAGAAGAATTACATTGACGGAGCAGACTCCACTTCAAATCAATTACAAACAGCAAAATAAACTTAAATTTGGTTTAAAATAGGTAGAATTGTGAATAATAATAACACAATATATATATATATATATATATGTTCAGACGGACCTGTACCAAGTTTCATCAAGATAGCCTCAAAACTAAGAGACAAGTTTGCTTCGAAACAGACAGACAGACGGATGTCGACTCAGCTCGTCGTAATGATCAAGAATATGTTTATTTTAAGGGGTCTGACACGCCTTCTTTAATGCGTTACAAACTTCGTGACAAAATTATTATATCCTCTGCAAGGGTATACAAATGCAGTAAGCTACGGTGGAGCAAGCTCGACAGTAGGAGATACTGTACATTTTGAGTGCAAACCGTTCACCATAGACTGTTCATCAATGTTACGTACCATTCAATAGATGGCGCCACTACGAAGATAAGTTAATAAACACAGAGGTCGCTAGCGTCTGCTTTGATTTGCTTATGAGCAGCAACAACAGCTGATTTATATAAAGCGGCCACAATAACAGCGTGGATAACACGTATATCGATTCTGTTAGCTTAGTGAAAAAACCAGATTTTTTACGATTTCTTTTTGATTTGAGTGTGCTTAAGGAAAAACAAGAAACCTAAACAGAAAACAGCTGAGCGGGCATCGAAGTTTGGCGCGCCACACGCCCCCAACATTATTCTGTTAAATTCTGTTAAACCTCATTCGTGCACGCCATCCTCCACTGCCTCTGTTATTTAACAAACGTCATTTGCTCTCTTTATGTTTCTTACTCTATAGGCAAGATGAGAAAAAAAATGTTAAATATTATATATATGGTAAAGTACCATTTTCATTAAGTAGGCTGTATCGAGAAGATAAGAAATCAGCCCTTGGAGTGTTTATTGTTGTTGCTATTACTAAATTTACCGTCGGTATTTGTTTTCCAGTATTTGTACGTGTATACATACTCGAACATATATTAAATATTGTTCTTAAAATTCGATTTTAAGACGTTTTAAAATTATTGAAAATTAATTTGCTGTACCAGTATGGTACTGGTAATGGTGCCAAAAGGACAAAACTCAAATATAACCTTTTATAGAACACCTGGTACATACCGAAACCAATATTTTTAGACCATGGGTACAAATGGGTCTATTAATATATGAAAAAAAAAAATATATATATAGCGTAACAGGCAGATGGCGGTGGACTGACCCCATTAAGTATTCTTGATCAGCATCAACAGACGAGTCGATATAGCCATTTCCGTTTGTCTGTCTGTCCCTTTTTTGAGTTCCTTGATCTCAGAGACTATAAGAGCTAGAGACATTAAAGTTGGCATGTACGTTCATCTATATTTTCCATTGATCCAGTTTGTTTAAGATTTTTGTCACGCTACGCTGAACAACGAGAAATTGAAAAAAAAAATTTCAAGGTCGAACTACAAGAGAACTTTTAATGTTTTAAAGCTTTAATGCCTTAATTTTTGGTACATATAATACACACTATGGCACGAACCTGTCCTGGAAATTTCGTTCAAATCGGATTGCAAACGCGGAAGTTATTCAACAAACAATGTTACGGGCAAAAGGAAGAAGAAGAGACGCTAGCGACCTCTGTGTTTATCAATAGATATCTTTGTAGTGGCGCCATCTATTAAAATTTCTGGTACGCGCTTGCTCCACCGTAGCTTACTGCATTTTAACACCCATTACTTTAAAAAAGTACAAAAGGGTCTATTAAGTTTGTGCAAAGAAAAATGTTCGCAACAGGCAGAAGGAGGCGTGGCAGACCCCATAAAGTATATATAGTCTTGATCAGCATCAACATCCGAGTCGACATAGCCATGTCCGTCTGTCTGTCCCATTTTGTGTCACCCAGATGTCAGAACCTATGAGAGCAAGAAATACCAAACTTGGCAGTTATGTTCATCTATATCTTGCATTGAACAAGTTTGTTTCTGATTTTTGCCACGCCCCCTCCGCCTCTAGAAACTTAAAAACAAAATTTTAAAACCGAGTTACAAGAGAACCTTTAAAACTAGCACCTTGATTTTTGGTATATATAATACTATAGTCCGAACCTCTCCTGAAAATTTCAATCGGATGTTAAATGCGTAAGTTATTCAACTAACAATGTTACGGGCAAAAGGAAGAAGAAGAGACGCTAGCGACCTCTATGTTTGTCAACTGATATCTTCGTAGTGGCGCCATCTATTGAATAGTACGCAACATTGAAGACTAATCTATGGTGAACGCTCTGCACTCAAAAAGTACTGGGTCTCTTTCTGTCGAGCTTGATCCACTGAAGCTTACTGCATTTTTAAAACTCGATTTATGTACTATAATTTTATAAATATCTAAATTATTGTTAAAGACCACAACATTCTATATTTTATTATTTGTGTACCATTTAATGATAAGTTTTGGGTTTTCCTATGATAATTCATGTCAACTGTCATTAAAAAAGCTTTTTAAAATTAACCTGAACATCAAAATTGTTTAGTTATCTGGAAAGAGCTCTTGCAATTTCCAATTGTCGAAACATAATCACTTTTGTGAAGTTTCTTAGAAGACTCAATAAATAGTAGGATATTAAATTTTGATTTTTATTTTCGGGTTACGGGGGCGGAAGGAGGCATGGCAAAATTCTAAAACAAACTTGATCTGGGTCAGATATAGATAAGCCTACATATCGAGTTTGGTGTCTCTTGGTCTTCTAGTCTCTGAGATCTAGGTGTTCATTGTTTTTAAATTTCGAACAGCCGTATACTATCCGTTCATTATCCGATCCAGATAAAACTTTCAGGACAGGATTGGATTATAGGGTTTATCATGTGTGCCCAAAATTATATCGCTATCATTAAAGGTGTTTTCGTAATACGACTTTGAATTTTTGTTTTAAATTTACTTTGGCGGAAAAATTCTAAAACACACTTGATCAATGCAAGATTTAGATTTACCTACACGCCAAATTTGGTGTCTCTAGCTCTGATAGTCTCTGAGATATAGGTGTTCCAAAAAGGGACAGATAGACGGACAGACGTACATGGCTGATCAAGAATAAATATACTTAATGGGGTTTGCCACGCCTCCTTTTGCCTGTTTTATTTTAGAATTCGTCGTAGATTACGATTTTGACAACCTCTTGGACGAGAATGAAATTGATTCTCTCTAATGTACATACAAGCATACATATGTACATAAATATAAAGACATGCATGCACAGAAAATATGGCCTTAGGGGTAAGATTTCCTTGATTAAGAATTTTTTTATCGTCAGTGTTACAATCCGATCAAGATCGGAGTGTCATTCATGCCGATACTCAAGTCTCTAGCTTGCAATTTTTATTGATTTATTTACACAAAACTAAAGTTAAATCTACTCGTCATTTGAAGTTACTTCATGTACATTTTGGTATCAATGGAAAGGTCTTTTAAATTCCGTTTGAATGATACAAAAATGTTCTTAACCCATTAAGTACCTATTCAACTTTTCGAATTTTTGTAAAAATCTACTTTTTCAACTTTTTTCCTCAATTTTTCAAAAATAATATTTTGATGCAAGATGTTTCTTCAAAATAAATACTAGTGACACCAAAAAAATTTTCAAAAATATTTTTGCTTATATTTTTATAATTTTTTGAAAATTGCTGAAAATGACTATTTTTGCCATTTTTTTGTCCTTTTTATACAAAAATTTTCTGAGATCATCCCATTCAAAAAATCAAAAATAATTTTGAAAAAATTTTTTGGTGTCACTATTTTTTTTGAAGAAACTTTTTGCATCAACGTATTCTTTTTTAAAAATCGAGGAAAAAGTCAAAATAGCTAAGATTTTGCTGTCAATATTTTGTTTGAAGAAATTTTTTGCATCAAAATATTCTTTTTTAAAAATCTAGGAAAAAAGTCAAAATAGCTGATTTTCACAATAATTCGAAAAATTCAATGGGTACTTAATGGGTTAACAAAATTTTTGTATCATTAAACGGAATTTAATGGACCTTTCCATTGATACCAAAATGTACATGAAGTAACAAATGAGTAGATTTATCTTTAGTTTTG
This sequence comes from Drosophila neotestacea, assembly GCA_035044365.1. Taxonomy (NCBI): domain Eukaryota; kingdom Metazoa; phylum Arthropoda; class Insecta; order Diptera; family Drosophilidae; genus Drosophila; species Drosophila neotestacea. The sequence continues at coordinate 225,006 of JAWNMD010000135.1, read as the reverse complement.
TGTAAATAGATATTCAATGACAATTATTCAATATAGTGATACCATTTGTGAGTGCCTGTGTCTTGTGTTTGCATATACATGTATATATGTATATGTATGAGCAGGTTAATTCTGTTTGCATGCAATTGACAACGTCATTTACTTCCAGCGGGTATTTTACTATCGGGCCCTCACGAATGAATCATATATAGGGTGAGTGTTTAGCAACTTTCTTTTTGGCAACACTGTTGGGTTGCCAACATAAAAAAATGTAGCCGATCTCGTACTCTAGACCATGATGAAATAAGTATACTCTGAGCTAAGAGCACTGCACTAAGAAGATTTCCTAGCAGAGTACTATGCAGCAGAGGCTATACCAAAATCAGCAAACCGCTTAAGTTCGTCGTGGAAGCTGCTGTAGGAAATTCGAACCCTGAGTCGAACGATTCTTACTACAGAGCGCGATGCTGACAGCCTGCAGCTCGAGGGATCGATCCCCACTTCATGTACAATTTTGGTTTTACGGCCGTAGCGACTTAGGTCTGTACATGCCCTCTTGATCGAGTGGGTAATAGTTGCATCTTAATACAATTATTTTAATACCCTTGCAGAGGGTTTTATAATTTTGTCACGAAATGTGTAACGCATTGAAGGAAGCCTCACAGACCCCATAAGGTATATATATTCTTGAACAGGGCGACGAGCTGAGTCGAAATAGCCATGTCCGTCTGTCCGTTTGTCTGTCTGTCTGTCTGTCTGTCTGTTTCTATGCAAACTAGTCTCTCAGTTTTAAAGCTGTCTTGATGAAACTTGGTACAGGTCTGTCTTATTGCTGCACGCAGTACATATATCGGAACCGGCTGGATTAGATAACTATATCATATAGCTGCCATAGGAACGATCGGTTGAAAATAAACATTTAGTATGAAAAACTTTTTTGTTTCTCAAGATATTTCAACCAAATATAAACATTGTGTGTTTGATTAAGTTTTTAACAGGCTGATCAAATTTGGTGTAAATTGGACTACTATATCATATAGCTGCCATAGGAATGATCGGTTCGAGATCATTATTTAACAAATTATGTAAAAAGTCTGACGGCTTACACAGGGGCACTGCAAGGGTATCCAAACTTTGGGGCGCCAAAGTTAGCTTGCGCTATATTTTTATACCCTTGCAGAGGGTATTATAATTTTGTCACGAAATGTGTAACGCATTGAAGGAAGCCTCACAGACCCCATAAAGTATATATATTCTTGATCAGGGCGACGAGCTGAGTCGATATAGCCATATCCGTCTGTCCGTCTGTCTGTCCGTGTGTCCGTCTGTTTCTATGCAAACTAGTCTCTCAGTTTTGAAGCTATCTTGATGAAACTTGCTACAGATCCGTCTTTTTGCTGCACGCAGTACATATGTCAGAGCCGGCCGGATCGGATTACTATATCATATGGCTGCCATAGGAATGATCGGCTGGAAATAAACATTTAGTATGAAAAACTTTTTTGTTTCTTAAATAATCTCAACCAAATATACACATTGTGTGTTTGATTAAGTTTTAAACACGCTGACCAAATTTGGTGTAAATCGGACTACTATATCATATAGCTGCCATAGGAACGATCGGTTCGAAATCAACATTTAACAAATTTTGTAAAAAATCTGACGGCTTACACAGGGCACTGCAAGGGTATCCAAACTTTGCCGCGCCAAAGTTAGCTTGCTATATATATTTTTTTTCTTTTTGTTTTCAAAATTCTTGGATTTTCTGAAATCTTTTCAATTATTTTCTTTTTAATGTCATCACGATTGCCTTGCCAAATTTTATATGCACGCTCGTAAGGCTCGTAATTGAAATGAATTTATTTATTGTGGAAGAAAATTCTTCTGAGTCCTTAAATAAAACTGGGTTATCGTGAATATACAACAATCCAACTTCTATAGTATTATTATTATTTTATTAAATTACGTAAAATTTTACGTATAACGTATTATTTTATGTAACATTCAACAGGCACTGTCCTAGAAAGATCACAGATCCAGTGCAGTGGAGAACCGTGCAGCGCTCGTGAATGCTCTCTTTACATTTGCCTACGTGGAAATGATAGAGGATGCCGAGGTTTACCAGTTTATAGAATATTTGAGTAAAGCATTTTAATATATACCCTCGTTTTCAGCTTACGATGGGCTAACCGCCCCCCCACCCTTTCCCCCCGCCCCCGCCATCCTCCTGCCCATACCTGTCTGCGCCCTTGACACTGTGTAGTTTGTTAATACTATTAAAAGTGGAACCAGAATAACACACGGAGAATCTTTTTCTTCGACTAATGAAGACATTCCAAAGCGATTTGAAACCATTAAAAACTCTGAAGCAGAGAATTCTCGACCAAGAGATACCCAGTACATATCTTTGAGATACTATAGCTGTTCGCACAATTTTATAAACCTAAGTATTCAATTAACATTATAATTTGTTTTTTATTTGCAGGATTATTATATATTTTAAGCATCGGAGGCGCTTTTTTCTACCTGTTACACACATTTGCACCAAGTTTAAATACATAGGGTATAAAAAATATCAAAAAAACCGGTCTTATCGGACCTTCTTTTCGAAAACATGTACATACATTTACTTACGTAAGACACACACTTATGTTTGAATGTGTGTATTTACCAATTGTGTCAGTGCATTAACATTTGCCAACAATTAACTATCTCAAATTATACATGCTGCTGACTCAATTTATATCATAAACCTGTTTATTTAAAAAAATTCATTGACAATGAGTGATTGAAATTATTTAAACTAGTTTGTTTTTGGCACAGCCCTTTTAAATTTTCATAATATTTATGTCATTTTAAATATATTACAATCATCATCAGAAAAGATTGGGTTAAGGTGGACCACACCCACTGCACGTATAGGTTTGTGTAAGCAGAAAGAGACCAAATATACTTCCTCAAAATTTATACATGTGTACCTGAGTGTGTTGTGCTCTCTTTAGTGATTATATGTTTGTAGATATACGAGTATTCAATACATTTAAAGCCGAAACACTTATAAAGCTGCCGAAGAAAAACAGGTTGCATAGGAGGAGTTTAAGAAGGTAAAACAAAATGGCAAACAGCTCAAATCGCCTACAGATCCAGCATATTCATCTAAAAATAAGTTATGTTTTCCATACTAAATTCAGCGGCGCACAGTGTAAGATTTTGCTTAATTCAATAGCAGTCATATTTTTAAGGCTATCGGCTTCAAATTTGGAGTGATTGTTCAAATATCCCCAAAGAAATTTTTGAACTAACAATAAAAGTGGGCGTGGTGCCTTAAAGGGCATAAAATACGGAAAATTCAGATATATAAATAACATAATTTGATTATGTTACTGATGGCGAGCTGAGTTAAAATGTGGTGTATTTATATGAATACTAGGGGGCTTGTCCCCGGCTCGCTACGCTTGCTGAAATCTCGAGAAGAAATGTGGAATGATAATAGGGAACATTTCTCACAGCTTTAGCCGGACCTTATGTCATATTTTATAAGAAAGCGGGATAAGTAAATTCAATTTTTCCCTGCAATTGGACTTTAAAAAATAGTCAATACTTCATATCATATTTTTAAAGCTATCGGCTTCAAATTTGGAGTGATTGTTCAAATATCCCCAAAGAAATTTTTGAACTAACAATATAAGTGGGCGTGGTGCCTTAAAGGGCATAAAATACGGAAAATTCAGATATATAAATAACATAATTTGATTATGTTACTGATGGCGAGCTGAGTTAAAATGTGGTGTATTTATATGAATACTAGGGGGCTTGTCCCCGGCTCGCTACGCTTGCTGAAATCTCGAGAAGAAATGTGGAATGATAATAGGGAACATTTCTCACAGCTTTAGCCGGACCTTATGTCATATTTTATAAGAAAGCGGGATAAGTAAATTCAATTTTTCCCTGCAATTGGACTTTAAAAAATAGTCAATACTTCATATATTACCTGCTCGCTTCGCTCGCCAATATGCAAAAAGCGTTTAATAGAAAACTTCCTCAGCTTTAAAATGAATGTAAAATCCTAAGAATCGAGCAGTAAACCTATTTTCCAAAGGTAGTCAGTTGGATTTTGTTTTTAAATGATTTTATACGATAGTTTTTCATTAGAAGCATGCAAGCATCAAACAATTTCACTATAAATGTTCGAATTTACACATATATATCTATAGCAGTGGAACGTTTATCGAATCGTTATCGACAGCTCACACAGACACGATCTGATCACAGCCAAGCAATGCCTCTTAATATAAAACATAATGTTTCCAACAATATTTGCAGCATTTTTAAATATGTTTTCGAACAGAAGTAGCTTAACTATTAATTGGTGAGTTTTAACAGCTGATTTGCACGCGTGCTGGCAGTTGCCCACCACTGATATATGTATGTATAGCAATATATCTTTTAGTATTTTAATACTTATAAATTAATTTAAATTAATATTTAAGTTCTAGTGACTGACGCGAGCATATTTAATATAATTCAAGTTTCCAATACATTTCTATCGAGTCAATTTCTATGAAATCAAAATGTTAATAAAATAAAAATCTTGTATAATTATTTTAAATTAATTTAAAAATATATCGCAAGCTAACTTTGGCACGCCAAAGTTTTGACACCCTTGCAGAGCCCTGTATAAGTTGTCAGATTTCTTAAAAAACGTGTTAGAAGTTGATTTTGAAACGATCGTTCCTATGGCAGCTATATGATATAGCGATCCGATCCGATCTGTGTGCAGCCAAAAGACGGACCTGTACCAAGTTTCATCGAGGTAGCTTCAAAACTGAGAGACAAGTTTGCATTAAAACAAATGCGCACTGCAGGTAGCGCACAAGAGCACTCGCCGCGACGCAGTTTTGCCTAAGCAAATTGCGCATTTTTCGGCTATGTGCATTTATCATATGTTCAAATTTCGCAAATTTTCGCACCTTGGAATTATGAAAAATTGTTTTAAAAATCATCACAGAATTACGTGGTACAAGTCGCTTGCCAAAAATAGCCGGCAATCGGTGTTAAAAGTCTGTGTCTGTGCATCGCAACGCAACGGCGACAACATGTCGGCCGGCTCATCATTTTCAAGCGCCATTTCACAACAGCATGCAACTCCAGCTTCTAATAACAACTCGTTCGCTGTCGAAGCAGTTGGCACAATGAAGCTGCCGCGCTTTTGGAAGGATCATGTCCAATGCAAGTAGAGGCACAATTTCTATGCAATCGCATAGCTGCCGACAATACGCGCTACTATCACTTACTGAGCGCACTTGATGCCAGCGTCATGTCCGAGCTAACGGATATTATTATGCAGCCGCCGGAGATCGACAAATATGACAACTTCACGGAATCACCTGAGCGACAACTGCACCGAGCTTTGTTTGAACTTGTGCTTGAAGGCCAGAAGCCGTCGCAGCTATTTCGACAAATAAAAATGCTTGCTGGAGGACGTGTATCCACTGACGTCATACGGAATCGTTGGACTTTACTGCTGCCGCAACACATTCAACAAAGCCTGATAGTCCTACGCTCAGCCTCGCTGGAGGACCAAATTACAGTAGCTGATGAGCTAATGGAGGCGGAAGCTGGTGTATTTGCCATGACAACTGCACGTCCTGGTGATACTGTTCAGCGCTTTTCTTCTCGCCCTTCTACAAACGCATCACACGGACGGCTGGAGGAGCTTGAGCGTGCTATAGCCGACATGGTAGGCAAAGTAGCTCAACTATCCAAGCAAGTGGGTAATCTTCCGCGGCATAATGAGCAGAAACAAAACGACAAGCAGACTGCACCTGGTAAGCCTCGTATCTGTTTTTATCATACCAGATTTGGTATCAACGCCCGAAACTGCACACCACCGTGCTCTTGGGTATTGCAACAGGGAAACTAGAGCAGCTGTCGTCTGTTCTGGCGGCTTACGACAGCGAAAACTCACTCGCCCACCTCACCAAGGAGCACCGGCTCCACATCTACGACAGGTCCACAAACATCAAATTCCTTATTGATTCCGAATCAGTTATCTCACTCATCTCGTTATCAATATTGCGAGGAAAACGACAAAAGGAAGAATTCAAACTCTATGCTGCCAACAAATCAGTCATCAGCACCTATGGCACTGTGAAAATGACAATTGACCTCAACCTACAACGCAAGTTCAGTTGGTCCTCTGTCGTGGCAAACATCCAATCAGCAATCATCGGAGCTGGATTCCTCACTCATCATGGATTACTGCTGGACCTCAAACGCAAGCAACTCGTGGATCCATCAACGGCGTTTACATCAACAGGGAAATTATCCCAAGTACAACTGTACAACGTCTCCACAATCAACTTGCAGGAACCACATGGGATCGCTCGTCCTTTTGCTGACCTGCTCAATCGCTTCATCGAAATCACACGCCCCAACACGTCTCCTGCAACACACGTCGATAATGACGTAGCACATTACATCGAGACAACTGGGCCGCCAGTCTTCGACAAGCCAAGACGGCTCACAAGTGATAAACTGGAAGCTGCACGCCGTGATTTCGACCTCTTACTTCAACATCGAGTAATCCGCCCCTCAAATAGCCAATGGGCCAGCCCCATTCACTTAGTGCCTAAGAAAAGCAATGGTTGGCGCACCACAGGTGACTACAGAAAACTCAACTCACGCACCATCCCAGATCGCTACCCTGTCCCACACTGTGATGACATCTTCCAGCGTCTACATGGCTCCAAAGTTTTCTCTACGATCGACCTTGAGCGTGCATACCACCAAATTCCAGTTGTCCCCTGCGACATCGCAAAAACAGCTGTAACAACTCCATTTGGATTATTTGAATTTGTCGGTATGCCACCCGGTCTACGAAATGCAGCACAAACTTTCCAACGTCACATGGACAACCTGCTACGTGGTCTCTCCTTTGTCGGCTGCTACATAGACGATATAATCGTGTACTCTGCCTCGCACCAGGAGCACCTACAGCACCTCACCACGATCTTTGAGATCCTCCGCGACAATCGCCTGATCATCAACCCGCAAAAATGTCAATTTGGGCAAAGTGAGGTTACATTCTTGGGCTACACAGTCAACGCCGAAGGCTTCAAACCACCCAAGGAGCGGATGCAAGCCATCAACGAGTTCTCTAAAGCCAAATCAATCATGGAGTTGCGCCGGTTTCTAGGGATGTTGAACTATTATCGACGTCTGATCCCCCATGCTGCAAGATCGCAAATCGTCCTCTTAGATTATCTAAAAGGCGCAACTAAGAATGACAAGTGCGAGATCACCTGGACTTTAAGTGCCGACGAGGCATTCGACCAGTGCAAGCAGGGTATAGCAAACGCAGCACGCGCAACCTTTCTCTCTCCATCAGCCCAAGTATCCTTAAGGACAGGCGCCTCGGATACAGCAATTTTTGCTGCCCTTGAGCAACTGGAAGGAAAGGTCTGGCGCCCCATATCCTTTTTCTCGCGGAAACTAGGTCCAGCAGAGCAAAACTACAGCACATATGACCGCGAGCTTTTGGCCATCTTCGCTGCTGTGATCTTCTTCAAGCACATACTGGAAGGCCGATCCTTCGTTATCCTGACTGATCACAAGCCAATAACATTTGCGTTCGCACAAAAGGCTTCAAAAGCATCACCACGCCAACTTCGTCAACTGGACCTAATTGCGCAGTTCTCGACGGAAATTGTCCACGTTTCTGGAACGGATAATGTAGTTGCCGATGCGCTTTCTCGCATTAATGCGATCGACACATCGCTCAACCTGCAGTCCTTACGCGTTGGTCAGTTCGATATTTTATGCGACACCTCAACTGGACGCGAGCGACCATATCTACCAGAGAGCATCAGACGGCAAGCATTCGACGCAGTACACGGCCTAGCACACCCGAGCGGTCGCACTACAGCTAAACTACTGAAGGAGCGATATGTCTGGCCAGGCATCAATAGGGATGCAACGCTCTGGTCACGTCAATGTGTGGCATGTCAACGCGCAAAGATTCATCGGCACACACGCAGCGCTCTGGACAAGATTGATGTGCCTGACAATCGTTTCGACCATATTCATTTGGATCTCAAAGAGCTTCCTCGCATCAACGGTTTCCGTTACTGCCTGACACGGCCTAGCATACCCGAGCGGTCGCACTACAGCTAAACTACTGAAGGAGCGATATGTCTGGCCAGGCATCAATAGGGATGCAACGCTCTGGTCACGTCAATGTGTGGCATGTCAACGCGCAAAGATTCATCGGCACACACGCAGCGCTCTGGACAAGATTGATGTGCCTGACAATCGTTTCGACCATATTCATTTGGATCTCATAGAGCTTCCTCGCATCAATCATCGATCGATTCAGTAGATGGCCACTTGCTATTCCTTTGCAGAACATGTCGGCTGAAACTGTCGCACTAGCACTCTATTCGCATTGGATATGCTTATTTGGCACGCCGCTGACCATCACCACTGATCAGGGCACACAATTCGAATCCGGCTTGTTCACAGAAGTATCAAGGATTGTTGGAGCTCAAAGGATTCGGACAACAGCATACCATCCTCAAGTAAACGGTATGGTAGAGAGATGGCACCGCACACTCAAGGCCGCTCTCATGTGCAACTCGCGCATCCCATGGCCTGATCTGTTACCAACCGTGCTGCTTGGACTTCGTTCTTCTTTTAAAGCGGATCTACAAGCTTCACCAGCCGAAATGCTTTTCGGCACAGCGATTCGATTGCCTAACGAGTTTTTTGCGCCCATTAACACATGGACTCAACCAGATCAGCATCGACTTACTGGGCTACTTTGTCAACGCATTCGAGCAATCAAGGCTGTTCCAGCATCGCACCATAACAAGCCACACATTTTCTGCTCGAAAGCCTTGCAATGCTGTAAGCATGTCTTCAAGCTCGTAGCGTCGGTGAAGAAACCACTGGAGCAGCCATATACTGGTCCCTACGAAATTGTTCGCCGAGTGGATGATAAGGTCTACATTATAAATGTGAATGGTGAGCACAAGGCAATCTCTGTCGACCTGCTCAAGCCTGCATTCCTAGTCAATGTCGACACGCAAAATGAGCAGGAATCAACTTGTCGATCACCAGGGATAGAGCAACCACGCCTGTCTTCGTCAGAATCAGCCACTTCCCTGCAACCGTCACCTTCGCCTACTGACGAGGTCACTGGGGGGGGGGAGTAGATATGACAACCCAGCCGCAGCCAGGCTCAGCAGCGCCACGGCGGCGAAAACAAGAACTAATTCCTCTTGCCGAGTTTTAACACGATAGTATCGATAAGCTTAAGCGTCATAGACGCCACCTTCTCTAACGATCTCCCGCCTCTCGGAATTAATAGAATTAAGACGCACATTATTATAAGAAGCGACATTTATGGAATAAAGCATTATTTCGTTAAATAAATAGCAGACTTCCTACAAGTATATGTAAAGTTGAAAATTTGATTAAATAATTCTTTACCTAGCTGCATTTCACGAAAAAATCGATCAATCGATGTCGAAATTTCCGATGTTTCATTTAATCGATATTTGCATGGGCGATTTTAGGAGTCTTATTTTTAGATCGATGTTTAAATTGGACTTACATCACTAACAAGAACAAAACAAATAAAAGTCGTCTTGAGATTCTACTTATCCAAGGGGTGCAACAGAGGCCAATATTGTGGGACCAGTGTTGTCAATTTAGCTATTTTCCCGCTAAATCTGGCGTTTTCCAATGCCAATAGCAGCTATCGGGAATTATAGTTATTTTCCAGATATCCTGACAGTTTTTAGTTCCTCCAAGTTGCATTTTTTTCGTCGATAAAATATTGGGTGCCAAGAAGGTCTAAAAAATGCATATCCTCGTGAAATCAATACTCGAACGTCCACCTTATTAAATGGTCCAATTGAATGGGTACCACAAGGTTTTGGATCGAAGTATCCAATTACGTAGATGCAGCAGGAAATAAAATATTTTCGGCACTGTCATAATTTTCGATAATCCTTTTTTCGCTGCCATGTTCGAACGCAGAGGTGGAAAGAGTCTTCAGTAGAGCTAAAAAACTATCGATGATTGGGACCATCGATGTTTTTGATGTTTTGGAAGCAAAACATCGGTGTTAAAACGATTTTTGAGGTTAAAAAAAAATTTACAGAATAACATCAGATTTGTTTGCTTTTAGTTTAACAATCTTTTTATTCTTTTATTTAGAACAAAATATGCAATATCCAATATGTTTAAAACAAAAAATACCTATCAAAGTAAACAAATTTGAGATCATTTGTTTTTATTTTTGTATAGCAACAATAGTCCATCAACAATGTTTAATTTGACTGAAGTTCTCCTGCAGACACAATTTTCCACAAGTTTTATACATCTTGCCGTTTTGTTATTGGATTTTTGGAAAACCCGCCAAACCATAGAAGTTTCCCTTTTGCGCGAGGTTTTTTGTGCTTTATCGTCATTCTCTTCTGAATCAGCCGATACTGTTGTTGCTTTAATTGTAAATAATAAAAGCAAAGTGTAAAGTAAATACATATGCCTGAATTCGCGCCATTTTAATGTTTTTAACACCAATACATGCATACACATACACATGTGCAAAAGTATTCAATTGTATGCAGCATGTCACTTAAAGTTACTTACTTTTCACAAACTTGTCCATTGCTCACACCACTCCTACATCCAACACCACTTCTTCACGATTTATCTACTATTCACTATAAGTGGACAAAAATATATTTGAACAATGCAGTAAACTACGGTGGAGCAAGCTCGACAGTAGGAGACCCAGTACTTTTTGAGTACAAAACGCTCTTTATACATTGTTCTTTAATGTAGTGTACAAGAATTTTCAATAGATGGCGACACTACGAAGATATACGCTGTTAAACACAGAGGTCTTTCTTTGCCCGTAACATTGTTATAGCATTATGTCAGTCAGTCTTTTCGTCTGTCCCATTTTGTTTCACCTAGATCTCAGAGACTATAAGAGCTAGAGACAACTTGGCAGTTACGTTCATCTATATCATCCATTGAACGAGTTTACTTTAGATTTTTGCCACGCCCCCCTTCGCCCCGGGAAATTGAAATACAACATTTTATTTTAAAATTATTGGTACATATAATAAACACTATGGTCCAAACCAGTCCAGAAAATTTCACTCCAATCGGATGATAAACGCGGAAGTTATTCAACTAACAATGTTTCGGGCAAAAGGAAGAAGAAGAGACGCTAGCGAAATTTTGTATTTCAAATTCCGTAGGCGGAAGGGGGCGTGGCAAAAATCTAAAGCAAACTTGATCAATGGGACTTATAGATAAATGTACATGCCAAATTTTGTGTCTCTAGCACTTATAGTCTTTGATATCTAGGAACTCAAAAAAGGGACAGACAGACAGACAGACAGACAGACAGACGGACATGGCTATATCGACTCGGCTGTTGATGCTGATCAAGAATATATATACTTTACTTTACTTCACAAACTTAATAGACCCATTTGTACTTTTTTAAAGTACTGGGTCTAAAAATTTAATAAATGCTGAAAATTAAGCTATATTCAAATTAGAGGTCTGCATGAATGCATTCAAAAGGCCAAATGAATCATTCATTCAGAAAAAGGGTGCTCGTTATTCAGCACAGCTTCGAATGAATGTGAGTGAATGTTGTATTAGCGGCTGCGTTAACAACTAATAAGCTCATTCACTCATACTTTGTACAACTTTGAGTTTATTTGAGTGCAGTACAGTATTTTATAGTTCTGTGGAGTTTGAAATGAATGCATTCATGCAGACCTCTAATTCAAATGCAAGAAAACAAACAAAATCCTTTGGTTTTTATTTAATTTAAACTAGTTAATAAGCCATCGATGACATCGCTTTCATTATCGCTTAAATATTTATCATTAGTTTGAATGAGGCTAAGATACTTTTGCGGCAAGTGGTAAGTGTGGCATGCATGCTTTTTCAAATCGAACAATTTTGCTGCTGTTGTAGATTTGCAAAAGCAGCAGTATGCTTTTTTTGTGTCAGCTGGTATTTTCCTTAGCCAGCCCTTAAACTAGCTACATCTAAACATCGCGGAATAATTGCTTTTAAGTTGTTTTTGGCATTTTTGCAAACTTCTCTATCTTTTCCGAATTTGCAAATTGGAGATATCGCCGATAACATATAGCACATATATCAGCCAACATATCGATGAAACCATCGATTAGAAAACAGTTTCACGATCATCCGAATAAAGTTTATGTAACAATCGACAAAAGAGAACAAGCTCCGAGGCCGTTAAAATTGTAAACTTATAAAATATTTTGTTGACGTCACGAATACATTTATTGCTAGAATAAGCTATATGTACTTTAAAATATGCTAGATTTCACGCTATAAGTTATTTGCAAATTTTACAAGCTATTCCATTTTTAAATATGCTAGATCTAGCCTGTAATAAGCCAATCTGGCAACACGGTCCCCGATCGAAGCTCTGGATTAGAGGTGCAGAAACATCGAATGCAACATTTGCATATTTGCAAACCATCGGAACCATCGATGTTTGACAGACCACTTTCGATGTTTTTACATACAACTCTGCACGCTAAATGGCAACAGGCGTGAATTGCAATTTTTGTCCGTAAAAGGCATTTTTTTATTTTTCCTCATTATTAATAAATTTTTACTACAATTTTAGGGTTTCTGGTTGGTGATGTTGGTGGAAGTCGTGGAGGTCGAAGGCAGAATGGAGCTACGATGTAATTAATAATCGCATCGCTACCCTAATTGAACCTCGATTCAAAAAGAATGGCTTTTTCAAAAATTTCAAATGCAGATTTAGCAGCCAAAGCTTTGGAGCAGGAACTGGTTACCATAATGTCAAAACTCCACGACAGATGCCAACACCAACTACAAATCAGCCACCAAGCAAATAGTCTTTTATGTAGAGTAAAATTAGCAACAGAATTCAGTCTACACGGGCAGATGCTATAATATGTATTGATGAGGCAGCACTTAACAACTTAAACTTAAGGATTATATATAATAACTAGGGGGTTTTCCCCCAGCTCGCTTCGCTCGCTAGCCCCGGCTCGCTACGCTCGCTGAAATCTCGTTGAGAAGTTTGGAGTGAAAATAGGAAGCACTTCCCACAGCTATACTCAGACCTTATGATATTTCTAATAGGAAAGCGGTAAGTGTTAATTCAGTTTTTCCCTGCAATCGGACTTAAAATAATATTACTTTGTATAAGCAGGGGGCCAACCCTCGACTCGCTATGCTCGCTGAAATCTCGGGGAGAAATGTGGAGTGAAAATAGGAAACACTTCCCACAGCTATACTCAGACCTTATGATATTTCTAATAAGAAAGCGGTAAATGTTAATTCTGTTTTTCCCTGCAATCGGAATTAAAATAATATTACTTTGTATAAGCTGAAGGCCAACCCTCGACTCGCCACGCTCGCTGAAATCTCGGGGAGAAATGTGGAGTGAAAATAGGGAACACTTTCCACAGCTATACTCAGAACTTATGTCATTTGTAATAAGAAAGCGGGAAATGTAAATTCAACTATTCCCTGCAATTGAACTTAAAATAATAGTAATAGTACTTTATCGCTGCTCGCTGTTTTAAAATTTTCGCTGCAATTGAATTATAGCAAATTTATTTTGAAATTCGCAACACCAATGAATCGTACCCCACTCCACACCGCTCTTCTTATGGTTGTTTATTAATAGCATCAAAAGCCACTGTTCCTATGGTAGCTATATGATATAGTGATCCGATCTTGACCAAAAATTCTCAGAAAATTACAATGAGTAAGAAATACATAATCGGTGAGTTTGGTTAAGAGCGGTGTGTGTCGAAATTAATGCAACCACCGGTGCTGGAGAGCTGCACTGCGAGCTCTATGAGCTAGAGGTTACAGTGGGGAGAACCGGAGAGCAAGTGCGTGGTCTCTGGACGTCAGCGGACAAGAGAGCTGAATTACGCTGCAATTCTGTAACACGGGTTGAAAAGTACGTGGCACTTTTTATGTTTTTATTAATTTTTCACTTGTGTTACAAAACAACCAAAAAAACAACAATAAAAATGCATACTAAGCAATTCTGACTTTTGACCCCTCCTTTTAGCCCCTTCCAATGGGGATATAAAAAATCCCATCTTATTGCGCTATAATTTTGTCTTCAGGCATCATCTGGTAAATCGGTGTTCAGCAAAGCAGGACAAACCAGATCGGACCGTGGGACAAGACAAAGTCCAAAAGACGTAGACAAACTCACATTCATTAAAAAAAATGCAGTAAGCTACAGTGGAGCAAGCTCGACAGTAGAAGACCCAGTACTTTTTGAGTGCAAAGCGTTCACTAAAGATTTTTCTTCAATGTTGCGTGCCATCAATAGATGGCGCCACTTGATAAACATAGAGGCCGCTAGCGTCTCTTCTTCTTCCTTTTGCCTGTAACATTGTTAGTTAAATAACTTCCGCGTTTATCAACCGATTGGAATGAAATTTTTAGGACAGGTTTGGACTATAGCGAGTATTATATATACCAAAAATCAAGGCGCTAGTTTTAAAGGTTCTCTTGTAATTCGTCTTTAAAATTTTGTTTTTCAATTTCTAGGGGCGGTGGGAGGCGTGGCAAATATCTAAAACAAACTTGATTAATGCAAGATATAGATAAACCTTCATGCCAAATTTGGTGTCTGTAGCTCTTATAGTCTCTGAGATCTAGGAACTCAAAAATCGGACAGACAGACAGACAGACAGACGGACATGGCTATATCAACTCGGCTGTTGATGCTGATCAAGAATATATATACTTTATGGGGTCTGCCACGCCTCCTTCTGCCTGTTACGCACATTTTTTTTGCACAAACGTAATAGACCCATTTGTACTTTTTTAAAGTACTGGGTCTAAAAACATGGATCTCACGGAACGTATCAATAAAATATGAATTTGTTATTGTATAATTGTAACCGTATTTTATTTAGAAACTTCGATGTTTTCTTATGTTTTAAAAAAAACATCGAAAACGTCAATGGTCGGTACATCGATGTTTCTCCACCTCTATTCTGGCTGCAACTGATTAGGTCTGTTCGTGGCGCGTAAGTTTTGGTGAGTTTGAACAGCTGATTTGCATGCTTTCTATTGGTTGCCCATCCTTGCTTTATAGTGAATTTCGATGGGACTTTAAGGTTGCGTGATGGCTCACGCAAGAAATCTGAATAGTGTTTCTATTGCGATTGCCGCATCCATAGTCAGCTGATTGCATGAGTGCTTACGCTGCCAGTACGAACATGAATATAATGCAGTTATGTTTGAACAAAGTCTGAAGGCAGAATGCACATATCTCTTTATTTTACATGTCAAAATGCAAATGATGAATACAAAAAACTAAATTATTTTATTACTAGGGGGTTTGCCCTCTAATGCTCTCGGGGAGAAATGTGGAGTGAAAATAGGGAACACTTCTCACAGCTATAGCCGGACCCTTTGTCATTTTTAATAAGCGGGAAGTGTAAACTCAATTTTTCCCTGTAATTGGACTAAAAATATAATATAATATAATATAATATAATATAATATAATATAATATAATATAATATAATATAATATAATATAATATAATATAATATAATATAATATAATATAATATAATATAATATAATATAATATAATATAATATAATATAATATAATATAATATAATATAATATAATATAATATAATATAATATAGAGAATTTACATTTTCGCTGCTCGCTGTTTTAAAGTTTTCGCTGCAATTGGATTATAGCAGCAAGAGCGAGTAACAGTGCCATATACTGAAAATTGATTTTGAAAGTCGCAACACCAATGAATCGTAACACCTCCCCCCCCCCCACTCGATCATCTTCTTGTGATTGTTTATAAATAGCATTAAAAGCCACTGTTGCAGCTATACGATATAGTGATGCGATCTTGACCAAATTTTTACAGAATGTTACAATGAGTACGAAATCCATAATCTGTGAGTTTGGTTAAGATAGCTCAAACAACAACGAAGATCTTCACACAAAATTTTAATATGCATCTGATTGTTCCTATGGCAGCTATCTGATATCGTCATCCGATCATGACCTAATTTCCTCAGGATGTAGCAGTGAGTAAGAAATACATAATCTGTGAGATAGCTCAATAAGCAATTTTGACCTTTGAGACCCATCTTAGCCCCTTCCAGTGGGGATACCAAAAAATCACGTCGCTTTTACATTAGCGTGTCCGAGGTAATTCGGTAGGAAATCCACACTACCCTACGGCAGCTCTAACGTTCTCCTAAGTTCGTCATAGACACATTCTTCAGGAAATTCAGTTTCCATTTCTGCTGTAGGGAAATTCTAGTTGGGAATTCTGGGAAATTCCCTTTTTGAATTCTGGTTGGCAATACATATATTTTTCATTCAACTTTATTCTTTAGTTTCATTCCATAAACATTTTCGTACAATAACTTTTTTAGACCCAGTACTTTAAAAAAGTACAAATGGGTCTATTAAGTTTGTGCAAATGTGCGTAACAGGCAGAAGGAGGCGTGGCAGACCCCATAAAGTATATATATTCTTGATCAGCATCAACAGCCGAGTCGATATAGCCATGTCCGTCTGTCCGTCTGTCTGTCCCTTTTTTGAACACCTATATCTCAGAGACTATAAGAGCTAGAGCCACCAAATTTGGCATGAAGGTTCATCTGTATATCGCATTGATGAAGTTTGTTTTAAAATTTTGCCACGCCCCCCTCCGCCCCTGTAAATTTGAAACAAAATTTCAAAGTCGAATAACGAAAGCACCTTTAATGCTAGCGATATGATTTTTTTCACACATGATAAACTTTATAGTCCAATCCTGTCCTGAAAGTTTTATCCGGATCGGATAATAAACGGATAGTATACGGCTGATCGAAATTTCGAAAATATGAACACCTAGATCTCAGAGACTATAACAGCTAGAGACATCAAATTTGGTATCTAGGTTCATATATATCTCCCATTGATCAAGTTTGTTTTAGATTTTTTCCACGCCCCCCTCCGCCCCCGGAAATTGAAATACAAAATTTCGAAGTCGAACTGAAGGAGCCCCTTTAATGTTAGCGACTTCATTATTGGTATATATAATATACACTATGGTCCAAACCTGTCCAGAAAATTTCATTCCAATCGGATGATAAACACGGAAGTTATTCAACTAACAATGTTAAAGGCAAAAGGAAGAAGAAGAGACGTTAGCGACCTCTGTGTTTATTAACTTCGTAGTGGCGCCATCTATTGTTTGGTACGCATTATTGAAGAACAATCAATAGTGAACGGTTTGCACTCAAAAAGTACTGGGTCTCCTACTGTCGAGCTTGCTCCACTGTAGCTTACTGTATTTTTTTTTTAACTTGTCTTTTATTTATTGGATATTCTCTTAAATTTGAGACTAACAATAAGTTTCGAGTTGCTTGTGTTGGGCATTTTGAGCGGCTGAGAAAAGCTGTATCATAAGCGAAGGTAGAAGTTGTTAGTTCCCTGCTTGTTGGAATGTCTGCTGTGTAGAGGACGTATAGTGTCAGCCCAAGTACGCTGTCTTGTGGAACTCCGGCTTCAATGGTGTAATCGTCGGATAAAGCAGAGCTACATCTGACTGTAAATTTTCTGTCGTAGAGATATGACCTTAGAAGCTTGTGTGTGTTATTTGGAAGCGTTGATTTAATTTTATGCATTAGGCCGTCTAACCAGCCTCTGTCAAATGCTTGAGAGACATCTAGAAATATTGGTGTGCAATATTCTAGATTTTCGAAGGCGTTTCGTATTTCTGATGTTATGCAGTTGACCTGCTCAATAGTTCCGTGTTTTTCCCTAAAGCCGAATTGATGCGATGGGATTTTGTTTTGGAGTCTTATAAATGGATTTTTGTGATTCAGCAGACATTTTTCGAAGAGCTTTGATAGACAAGATAATAGGCTTATAGGTCTGTACGACAAGGGGACAGTGTGATCCTTTCCTGGTTTCGGTATCATTATAATGATCGACTTTTTCCATCTCTGTGGGAAGTGGCCAAGTTTTGTGATAGCATTGAAGAGTTGTGCGAAAGTGCATACCGCACAATATGAGAGCTCAATAATCATTTTGGGGGTTATTAGATCGCAGCCCGGATATTTTTTGGGGTCCAGATGCATTTTGATGGAGTTGGCGATTATTTTTGGACGAAACTCGATGTGTTCATGTTGAGGCTGAGAGTCACTTGTGTTAGTTTGTTTTGTAGTACTTCTGTAGTGTCAGGTGTTGCAATACGAGCTGCGGTGACGAGGACGGACTCCAGTGTACTTACACAGTGGTCGATGTCAGCTTCAACATTAAGGAGAGGTTTTAGTTCAATATGTGACCTAATATATTTTTTGTATCGAAGCCAATTGTTTTTATGTGAAGTCAGTCTAATCAGTTGATCTACGGACTCTGTTTGTCGAAGTAGTTTTTTTTTTTTTAAATTTTAATTTAATTTAATTTCATTGATTTCTAACGCTACAGTATTGCTACTTTAACATTATTGCGCTAGTCACATTGATTTAGTTATGATTAAAATGACTTTTAATCTAATATTAATAATTAATCTTATACATTTATTATTTCCCTATTTTATTATTTCCATTTTTTATATTTTTACTAAATATTAATTTTTTTTATTTGGCCTTATTATGTATTTTTAATGTGTGTTTAATAAATGTTCCTTAATTTTAATTATGAACCTAGGTGCATTGCTGATAGCTTTTAAATTATGTGGTAAATGGTTCCAAAGTCGAACAGCATGATAACAGCAGGATAAAATTATTAATTAGAACAGGTGAGTGATCAGATGAGAGATCTGAAAGACATTCGGCGCTTATCAGACTTCGAGAAAATTTTTGATAAATGCAAAGTCAATTAAATCGGGTAGTTTCTTGGGATCTGTTGGCCAATATGTTGGTCTACCTGGAGAGACGTGGTCTAGCTTAATGTTAGCTTTAATAACGGCATTGTAAAGCTGCTTTCCTTTTGGGTTAACGTAGTCTCCTGCTGCTATAAAGTGTTCCCCAAGTGAGTTAAAAAACTGCGGAAAGCTCACCTTCAGTTATGGTAAAGCGAGGGAGGCTGTATACGGCGGCTAGAATAAGTTGGTTACCATTGTCCAGTTTTATGTTTATAGATGTGGTCTGTAGGTAGTTTTCAGCCAATTCTTTATGGCAGTGGTGCTTGATACGGTTTCTAATCAGAATACCAGTACCACCATATGCTTTACCAGCGGGATGATTTTTTCCGTAGAACAAGTAGCCTCGTAGATCAAAATTATTCTTGTTTGTAAGGTGTGTTTCTGAGAGTAGCATAACGTCGATATGATTGTCGAGAAGAAATTGAGCTAACTCAAGATTACGATGTTAAACGCCATTAGCGTTCCACATAGATATACGTAGGGAAGCCATCGATTAATTAGATTGTTGTGATACCAGCATTTGTATCAAAAGATTTTGGTTTCGCATTAAATCTTGCATGGTTGTCCGTATAAATGCCATGAACTTCATAAGGTTTTGCTGCAGGTTACATAATATTGCTTCAGAATTGCTCTGTTGCTGCTCCGGTGGTTGATACTGCTTTGCCGTGTTGGGTTCCAAATGTGCTGCTTGTGAAAACGGTGAATTTGAGGCAGAGGGCTCCAGTCCTGATTTGCGAATGTCACGTTTTTTGTAAAGTTTTCGGGGCCAAAAGAGGATCGGGCTGCAGTCGAAAAGAAGGCATTTGGGTTTAATTTGGATGGGGTAAACGGTACGTTTTGGGGAAGTCCAGTGGTCACTCGCTGATAGAGTCTACTTTTCAGCTCCTTATATATTGGGCATCCTTTTTAATTATCTGTGTGATTACCACCGCAGTGGCTGCACTTTTTTGTGGTGGGGTCGTCTTTATCCACAGGGCAGTGTGCGGAGTCGATAAGCTCTCAGCAAACTACACACACCGAACGCAGTACATAGTACTTTCTTGTATGGCCGTATTCTTGACAATTCATGCATTGTACCGGTCCCTTGCGTTTATGTGGGTCTTCTACTGGGATTCTACGGTGCAATAAGAACTGAAGTTTGTATGTTGAGTGCACTTCGTTGTTCTTTAACGACTTGTTTTCAGGTTTAAGTTCTACCTTGAATAGCGGTTGCGGTTTCTTATCTCTGTTTAGGACAGTGTTAGGCGCGTTGTACGCACGGTGCATAGGCTGTCATTCTGAAGCAGCGCTGCCAGCACACCGACGCTATGAATGTTCGTGTGGCTTCGGCAATGGCACTTCGACTCTCGCTGTTACGCTACGCTTGCTGCGCAACTATTGAAAAGTTCACGTAAAAAAAATGTTTGATGAAATTTGGAAAGAGCTTTTATTTTTCGCTAAAAATTGTGACGGTGTTGCGCAATGCATTCTTTGCCATCACGTTTCTATGAGATGCAGCTCCTTTTTTACTATCATTTTGCCTTTGATTTATATTTTGAAGCAAGACAAGTAATCTTTCAACGTTATCAAGCGTTTTTTCAGTGTAAAGCAAGAAAACATCACTGACTTCGTGTCTGTTGATACGAACACACACGCATTGCTAACGTGGGAGTGTATGGGTGCCGACCACTGGTTTAGGATGTTGAAAACTGTCTTAGCGCTAAATCCTTTATCTTGTAGCGCCTTAGTTATTTCTGCAGGTGTAACGTCAGGCTCAATGCCCTTTAGTACGACGTGCAGTCCCTTGCTGCTTTTTAGTTGGTACGTATAGAAGTTATTTTAACTGTCGTTTAGAAACTTCGACAATACTCTATAGTTATCTTCGGACTTCAATTGGACTTTTGTTTCATGAATGTTGCCCTTTACAAGGCGGATTATATGAAAATTGTCCGCTCCAATAAGCTCTATAATTTTGTTTACGAGAGCATTGGAGCTTTTCTATCGGATACTTATAGGGGGTGGCTTTGGCTTTCTTTTATCACCTTCGCCAGCTTCAGAGGGCAGATCGTCAGTGTTGTCTGCCAGAATTTTAAACTTGTTATTGTACATTGGATTTTCGTTTTTTATCTAGGCTTGAGTCACCACGGATAATTTTTGGCTTCGAGTTTAGGGAACTCTACTTTCTTTTAATTTGAATGTAGCGATCCATACCAGTCTGAACAGCCGGACCCGTTTTTGGTTTTTGTTTTGATTCTTGTTTTTTAATGTTGTTGTTCTTGGCGGCGTTGGGGCTTGAGCTTGTAGTTGATGTCACCCAGTCGATCCAGAGGGCACGTACAGACCAAAGTCGCTACGGCCGCAGTACCAAAATTTTACATGAATTAGGGATCGATCCCTCAAGCTGCAGGATGTCAGCAGCGCTTCTGTAGTAAGAACCGTTCGACTCAGGGTGCGAATTTAATACAGCAGCTTCCGCTACGAGCTCAAACGTTCTACTGAGTATGGTATTGACTGTCCTGCATATTTCTCAGATTGGAATTCTTGCTCAGAGGTTTGAATTTCCCACGGCAGCTTCCGCTACGAACTCAAGCGTTTTGTTGAGTTTGGAATAGCCTATGCTGCGTAGTATTCTGCTAGGAAATCTTCTTAGCTGTAAGGGTTGACAATACGTTTGCGGTACTCTTAGCTTAGAGTCTAGAGTACGCGATCGGCTACATTTTATTATGTGGGCAACCCATTTTTTGTGTATTTCTATCAAAGTGTCTTTTGCGCAGCAGTGCTATTTGAACGCGTGTTGGATGAACAATGCATTTATAAATGGGTAAGTCTTAGTTTTTCTTGCATTATATTGTGTAATTGTTTTATACAGGTTCATATTCTTAAATTTGCCATTAAGTGGGCTAAGTCAAATGCGTTAATAAAATACTGGACCCACACGAAATGTAAGTATACACAAATAATAGTGAAACATATTCAAAATAAAAACTAATGTACATATATACATTTTCGTTTCATCTCTTTTCAGTATTGATTAATTTAATAATATTAATATTAATTTCATGTTTAAAAATGTTTATTAAATAAAACTAAAGAATAAAGTTGAAAAAAATATGTGTATGTAAACGCTTTTATATCTGCAGCAGCCAGATCCCTAGGGAGGGAGAAATGCCAGCCAGAATTCCAAATGGAATTTCCACGAATTCCCAACTAGAATTTCCCTACAGCAGAAATGGAAACTGAATTTGCGGAGTGCAATCCTCTGAGTTGGTCTGCGGCAAATTAGTATATTTTTCTGCGGAATATTTCCTTCTGGGCATAGTTGAATGATCCGCTTTCGTTGCAGAAATCGCTTTGGGTATTGTAGCCGTTAACGCGTTGTTGATGACGGATACAGTTGCAGTTGTTGTTGTTATGCGATTGTAGTAACTACTGAGGTCATTGTGCTTGTTGTTGGAGCGGTGTGTGTCGAGCTCACCGAACTGGAGGTTACAGTGGGGAGAGCCGGAGAGCAAGAGCATGGTCTCTGGCCGTCAGCGGACAAGAGAGCTGAATTACGCTGCAATTCGGTATCATGGGTTGAAAAGTACGAGGTTGAAAAGTCTCTGGTCGATAGAGCTTCTTCACTCTTTTTCTTGAGCATTTTTATGTTTTTTTTAATTTTTCACTTGTGTTATTAATAACAACTGATGTTAGAGTTACGCACAGCGTCTTAGCGCTACTACTGTATTATTCCAATGCACTTTAATGTTGTTTAATTTCTCGAGAGCCGAGCAGACGTGTTCTACCGGAATCCATCATCAGATCATGGCGCCCATGATATCGGACTCTCCCAGCGATCCAATTCTCTGCATTGATTCTAATCTTAATTACCCTAGGCAACAATTTTTAGCTTCTTTTTCTAGTTGGCCAAATTTTGATTTTTGTGATAGAAACGGACCCAAAGATAAAATATATCAACTTTAAAAAATTTTTCTTCTAGATTTTTTTTTTATTTTTTCATGAAGTGCTGTTACATTTTTAATTATTTCTTGAGAACGGCACAACCGATCTTACAAAACTTTTCAGCTTCCGAAAACTAATGAATATGTCTACTAATCACTCATACATTGCAATGCAACAATGCATTGTTTTTAATTTAATGCCCTGACCTCACTGCACATGCACTCCGCATTTCTGCATTTTCGGACAAATGCTGCATTTCACCCCATACATTTCTTATGGGAGCTAGGGGTGGAAAAAAGTAGCATTCAACCAAAATGCAACTGCATTTCGATGGGACTATTCCATTAAGTAAGTAACATAAAGAGATGAATTGACTGGCTAACAGAATTGGCTTGCGGCTGTGCCGAGCCAAGTGGATTTTAACAGTTTCATGTTAATGAAATTCTGTTAGTTAACAGAGATCAGACGTATGCTTTGCGTTTTTGTTTTGATTTGTGTTTTGCTAGGTATGTACTCTGTGCACTCAGTGGCAGCGTCTGGCGGATGACCAAAAAGGCGCCGTTGCCACATTTCGTATGTCTACTTTGTCTATTTCAAAGTTGATTCGCTATAATGCCCTCACCCTGCGCTTACCCTTCGCTGAACGGGTGTTTCGCGCGAGTAAAATGAAATGATATAATATTAAGTAAATGCGTGCAATATGTAATTTTATTAATTTTAACAATATTATTAATATATATCATAATACTAGATTTAATTATTCATTTTATTTTGTTTCCTAATGCTACAAGTACAATATATATATTTATAAGCGATTGTCTTCGTGACTTAATTATATTTCACAATTTACTAAATTCTTGAAATAAACAGTTAATAAGTCACAAATTTAAATAAACCTAGTAATATTTCATTTTATACATCATAAATAATAAATAAATATTTCATTAACATAAAAAAAGGGTATATATAAATCGACTCAGGTGTCGGCAATTTCGAGAAGCACCAAAATCATAACGAACTCATACACATTCTTCATCTGTATGTGAAGAGGAATCACAGCACAAAGGATGGCGAACAAACCAAAGGGCAAAGCTAAATATCAACACTAGAACATATCGCTCGCTTGTTTTTGCATAAATGCAGACATACATATTTAAATTCACACAGCTGGTTTAAAATGCATCTGTGAGTGTGAGTTCGCTACGATTTTGGTGCTTTTCGACATTGCCGACACCTGACTGGACTTCAGATACCCTTTTTATAATAACACTAGGGGGTTTGCAATCGGCCGTAAAATAATATTACTTTGTATAAGCAGGGGGCAAGCCCTCTTATGCTCGCTTCGCTGGCCAACCCGCGGCTCGCTACTCTCGCTGGAATCTCGGGAAGAAATGTGGAGTGAAAATAGGGAACACTTCTCACAGCTATAGCCGGACCTTATGTCATTTGTAATAAGAAAGCGGGAAATGTGAATTCAATTATTGCAATTGAACTAAAAATATTAGTAATAGTACTTATTACACCAATAAATCGTAATTATGTCTCAGCTATGTTGTGTAAAAATTTCATCGCAATATCTTGAAGCGTTTGGCCTACAGCGTGATGACTCAGTGAATCAGTGAGGACAAAGAGTTTTTTGTATCATTCAAACGGAATTCGAAAGACCTCTCCATTGATACCAAAATGTACATGAAGTTACTTCAAATGACAAGAAGATTCAACCTTAGTTTTGTGTAAATACTTATAGTATAACGTTTTATCATACGATTTGTAGGTACACACAAAGCAAAACAAGAAACCAAAACAAAAAATACAGTAAGCTACAGTGGAGCAAGCTCGACAGTAGGAGACCCAGTACTTTTTGAGTGCAAACCGTTCACTATTGATTGTTCTTCAATAATGCGTACCAAACAATAGATGGCGCCACTACGAAGTTAATAAACACAGAGGTCGCTAACGTCTCTTCTTCTTCCTTTTGCCTTTAACATTGTTAGTTGAATAACTTCCGTGTTTATCATCCGATTGGAATGAAATTTTCTGGACAGGTTTGGACCATAGTGTATATTATATATACCAATAATGAAGTCGCTAACATTAAAGGGGCTCCTTCAGTTCGACTTCGAAATTTTGTATTTCAATTTCCGGGGGCGGAGGGGGCGTGGAAAAAATCTAAAACAAACTTGATCAATGGGAGATATATATGAACCTAGATACCAAATTTGATGTCTCTAGCTGTTATAGTCTCTGAGATCTAGGTGTTCATATTTTCGAAATTTCGATCAGCCGTATACTATCCGTTTATTATCCGATCCGGATAAAACTTTCAGGACAGGATTGGACTATAAAGTTTATCATGTGTGAAAAAAATCATATCGCTAGCATTAAAGGTGCTTTCGTTATTCGACTTTGAAATTTTGTTTCAAATTTACAGGGGCGGAGGGGGGCGTGGCAAAATTTTAAAACAAACTTCATCAATGCGATATACAGATGAACCTTCATGCCAAATTTGGTGGCTCTAGCTCTTATAGTCTCTGAGATATAGGTGTTCAAAAAAGGGACAGACAGACGGACAGACGGACATGGCTATATCGACTCGGCTGTTGATGCTGATCAAGAATATATATACTTTATGGGGTCTGCCACGCCTCCTTCTGCCTGTTACGCACATTTGCACAAACTTAATAGACCCATTTGTACTTTTTTAAAGTACTGGGTCTAAAACCGCAAAGCGGCCTTTGAAGTTTGGCGCGACACATGCCTTTAACATTATTCTGTTAGATTTAGTCTATACCCACTTGTACACGCCAAACTCCACTGCCTCTGTTATTTAATAGCCGTCATTTCTCCTATTGATGTTACTTCCTCTATGGGACTACTCGTTTTTTAATTGATTTTTGGTAATTATTGTGCAAATCGGGAATCTGCTGTCACTAGAATACAAAAACAAAACAAATAAAACAGCTGACAGGCAAAATGTCAAATGCCTATGAATTGAATTTAATTTTTTTGTGTTTTTACAATTATTTTAAGAAAATTAGCTACAGGTCGACGGTGCCTGTTGAATAAGGGGGCAAAAAATTGTCTGTTGGACCTGTGGTCCGGAAAGATCTTAGATTTTCGCGGGTCGCGCAAAAATAAACTCATAGACTTATGTCAAGAAACACTTTACACACACAATGAGTAACCACCCTGTGGTGATGAAATTCCCGTTCCCGTATCGCTGTACTCTACTTCTGACGAATTCTGATATTGCTGTTTCCCTCATGCCTGTGCACAAAAATTCTGTCGCTACCGACTGCGATGACTTGTAAGCGACAAGAAGAAGAAAGCAGCATCATAAAAAGAAAGAGCAAGAAATTAAAGTGGAATACATTTTTACATATATAAATTTGTATACCCTTCTAGTTTTTGGTTCCACTAAAAGATTTCCTTAGGCGAATATTTAATCAGTTTTTAATAAATGTCTTAAAACTATAGCTATTAGGTAATTACACCAGTTTACAGCCACTTTTCCATTTAGCCCAAAGTATTTTTCCCGTATAGATTTTGATCTCCTAAATATGAAAAAGTATCTTAAAAA
The DNA here is from genome assembly GCA_035044365.1 of Drosophila neotestacea. Lineage (NCBI taxonomy): Eukaryota > Metazoa > Arthropoda > Insecta > Diptera > Drosophilidae > Drosophila > Drosophila neotestacea. The sequence goes on along the minus strand of JAWNMD010000135.1, from coordinate 198,544 downwards.
TTTTTCTATTAAGTAGTTTTTGAGATATTATTTTTTAAATTTTTTCATAGGTGACTCAGCTTCTTCGAGTATAAATCGTAAACTCGATTACCGTTTTTAACAAAATTAGGTTTAGGTTTGGATATCTTTGTGCGATACACGTGCGATACACGAAAAAATCAATATCGATATTGAAGTATTGCACGAAAATCGATAAATATATAAATTTTAGAAATAGTTGTTTGCCATTAAAAGTCGTATTACTCAATAGTTAATCAACCGATTTCTATGAATTATGGCTTATTTTACTCGGAAAAGGTCTATGTCTGCATCATTTTTAGACCTAGTACTTTAAAAAAGTACAAATGGGTCTATTAAGTTTGTCCAAAAAAATGTGCGTAACAGGCAGAAGGAGGCGTGGCAGACCCCATAAAGTATATATATTCTTGATCAGCATCAACAGCCGAGTCGATATAGCGATGTCCGTCTGTCCGTCTGTCCGGACAAAGTTACGGGCAAAAGGAAGAAGAAGAGACGCTAGCGACCTCTCTGTTTATCAACTGATATGTTCGTAGTAGCGCCATCTATTGAATGGGATTGATAGTTAACGCTTTGCACTCAAAAAGTGCTGGGTCTCCTACTGTCGAGCTTGCTCCACTGTAGCTTACTGCATTTTTTATTTTTATTTTTGCGTTTAATATACTTTTTGAACTTTTGTTTGTACCCCTTTTTGTGTATTTTCGCAAAAAAATTGAATTTTTCAACTTTAAGAGGCTCTAACATAATAATGATCGAGCTGATTTCAAAACTTTGAATAAAAAAGTTTTAGAAAGTTTCATTACCTTTACTTGAAACGTAATTTTGTTGAAAACGGTAATCGCGCTTACGATTTATACTCGAAGAAGCTGAGTCACCTATAAAAAAATTTAAAAAAATTCAGTAAGCTACAGTGGAGCAAACTCGACATTAGGAGACCCAGTACTTTTTGAGTGCAAAGCGTTCACTATAGATTGTTTTTCAATGTTCCCTACTATGCAATAGATGCCGCCACTACGAAATAAGTTGATAAACACAGAGGTCGCTAGCGTCTCTTCTTCTTCCTTTTGCCCGCAACATTGTTAGTTGAAAAACTTCCGCGTTTATCATCCGATTGTAATGAAATTTTCTGGACAGGCTATGTACCAAAAATCAAGGGGCTAGCATTCAAGGTGCTCTTGTAATTCTACTTTGAAATTTTGTATTTCAATTTCCAGGGCGGATGGGGCCGTGGCAAAAATCTAAAACAAACTTGATCAATGGGAGATATAGATGAACCTACATGCCAAATTTGGTCTCTCTAGCTCTTATAGTCTCTGAGATCCAGGCGACACAAAAGGGACAGACAGACAGACGGACATGGCTATATCTACTCGGCTGTTGATGCTGATCAAGAATATATATACTTTATGTGGTATGCCACGCCTCCTTCTGCTTGTTACGCACATTTTTTTTGCACAAACTTAATAGGCCCATTTGTACTTTTTCAAAGTACTGGGCCTAAAAATAATATCTCAGAAACTACTCCATAGAAAAATTTTGAGGATACTTTTTCACGTTTAGGAGGTCTAAATCTATACAGGAAAAATATTTAGGTCTAAAAGGCAGACACAGATAATTCATTTGTAAACTAGTGTTATATGTTGTTTATTATATCAAAAACAAAAATATTTGTTTAATGTATAAAATAAGATATTTACTTTATATAGTCGGAAATGTCGTGCAATACACTTTCTATACGCAGAGCGGCTAGCGCGCTTGTCGAGCACAAAAGGCAAAAGAAAAAGGATTAACGGTACCTATGCGTTGTTGTTTTTGTTTTACGTTTTCGACGCGTGTCTTTCTGTGCAGAACTTATAGGAATTTAAGCATAGCAGAAGTTGTTTTCTTTGTCGCGCACGTAAGTTTGGATATTTATAAAATATACGATAATGTACTAATAAACAATACGGTAATGTAAACAAATTTAAAATTATTAAGCCATTTAAAAAAAAAACAAAACATAAAATAAAATTAAAAAAACTTAATAAATAATATAAAAATTTTGTTTTTTTTTTTTGTTTTTTGTTAGGGAAATGGTGGCGAATTTCACCGGGAATTCCCGGTGAAAAATTGAAGGGAAAGCTCAGGGAATTCCCTGGCAATTCCCGGGGAAAAATTGAAGGGAAAGCTCCGGGAGACCATGTGATTTCCCTCCCCGAGGACCGTCCGAGGAACAAATCACATTTTCTGATAAATATAAAATAAAAAATTTTCATAAGTGTGGTTATTTTAAAATTTTTTTTTTTAAATTAACGGTTTTTTCTATCGATTTTTTTTGGTGCTCTTTCATTCTACAGTTTCCAAAAAATAATGAATGTACCTACTAATCATTGATAAGCATTGGAAACAACGAACGGACAACGAACAATATAGCGCCTTATCAGAAAGCTTATCGCGTTGAGCAGTTTAATAGGCAAGCCTTTTCTGCAGCGCTTCAATCGCTTAGCACTGATGGAAACGCCGAAAATAGAGCATGCCAAATGACAAGCGCCCTAACCCAAGCTTGCGACTTGAGTATGCCGAAAAGGAAACTATACAGACGTCACCACGAGCCGACTTTTTTGTGGAATGCCCGCCATGCCTGCCTGCAGGCAAGAAGATGCTATCAGCGTTCTCGGGGTAGGCCTGGCTTCAACTGTAGACAAGAGGAGTTCAGATCCGCGAGAAAGGTACTGAAGCGTGAAATAAGAGTCAGTAAAGAGGGAGTGTTTTCTTCGACTCTGTGATTCTGCTGAGAACGATCCCTTGGGCAGAGCCTACAAAATTGTAGTCAAATCAATCTACGCCGGCAAGCAGCACGCACCGACAAGTGCAACCGAGTTGAAGCTGATCGTGGAGACTTTATTTCCAAACAACGTATCGCAGTTTATTGACGAGAGCCCTCTAAGTCAGAGCACGGTTGTCCCATCTTACCCAAAAATGGTCACGGAAGACGAAATTCTGGAGGTGGCTAGAAGTCTCAAAGCCAGCAAAGCCCCTGGCCCAGACAACATACCCAATCGTGCAATCAAAACAGCCCTCGCCCTACTCCCCAGCGTTTTCGTGGAGCTCTTCAGCACGTGCCTCATTGAAGGAATCTTTCCATCAATATGGAAGCTACAGACATTGGTGTTGCTGCCAAAGCCAGGTAATCCACCAAACGAGCCATCGTCATTCACGCCAATTTGTCTGCTCAATACTCTCGGGAAGGTATTGAAAAAGCTGATCTCCACCAAACTGGAATTATCGACTGCGGAAGGAGGCGGACTATCTACAAATCAATTTGGTTTTAGAAAAGCAAGCTCAACCATAGCCGCCATAGGCATGGTGACCAATATTGCTTCGCAAGCTATACAAGGCACAAGATGGCAGGGCGGCTCGAAAAAGTATTGTTTAGTCGCTACACTGGATGTAAGGAATGCCTTCAATACTGCCAGATGGGACAGAATATTACAGGCACTGGCCGATTATTGTGTCCCTGATTACCTCCTGAATGCAATAAAAAGCTATTTTTGTGGACGAGAGCTTCAGTATTTCACTGCTGATGGGAAGAAAACACACCAAGAGTCTGCCGGAGTTCCTCAGGGATCTGTCTTGGGACCTCTTCTTTGGAACGCCATGTACGACGGAGTTTTCCGGCTAGCGCTTCACCCTGGTGCGGACCTCGTTGGATTTGCTGATGATGTGGCGATAGTATTGGTTGGCAAGGAGATTCGAGCAACTGAACAGACATGTAGCACTTGCATAGCCTGTGTCCAACGCTGGTTATCCTCAGCCGGACTACAACTTGCAGCCCAAAAAACCGAAGCTGTCCTTATTAGCAGCCGGAAACTGGTGGAGACTGCAATTATAACCGTGGGAAACACAACTATATCCTCAAAACGTGCCATAAAGTACCTTGGGGTTATGTTGGACACAAGGCTGTCCTTTAGGGAGCACCTGGAATATATCCATACCAAGGCTGCAGGATCCAACCGGGCACTTTCAAGAATCATGCTCAACACTCGGGGGCCTAAACAGCAACGCCGACTACTACTGATGAGCGTAGCCAAAGCGACAATCCTCTACGCAGCACCCATCTGGTCGAAAGCAATGGCGGTACTAACTTATAGCCGAGGGATCTGCTCTACGTGTCGGCTAAGTGCCATTCGTGTGTGCTGTGCGTTCCGTACTATTTCCGACGAGGCTGCCTTAGTAATAGCAGAAATGGTACCAATCGACGAGCTGGCCAGTGAAGCAGACACTATTTACAAGGCCGTAAAGCAGAAGTCCGCCGACGACCTCTCGATATGTTCGCCACGCGCTGATGCCAGACAGCGATCCATCGACCGCTGGCAAATCCGCTGGGATCGCTCCTTGAAAGGTCGCTGGACCCACCGTCTGATCCCCAATCTTGCAGCTTGGCTCAAAAAACGACATGGTGAGGCTAATTTTTATTTAACACTAATCCTCTCAGGTCACGGGTGCTTTCGTAAGTACCTCAAACGTTTCGGCCACGACGATTCCGATGAGTGCCCATCGTGTGGGCGTGGTACAGTGGAGGATCCCCATCAAGTGGTGTTTGAGTGCGCTAGGTTTGCGCATTACAGGTGTAGATTGGAGGAGGCTATGGGCGGCCCCATCACCGAACTAAACCTAGTAAGCGGAATGCTGGAATCGCTCAGCAAATGGGAGGCAGCCAGCACCTTTGCAGCAGCGCTCATGACGGAGCTGAGAAGGGAGGAGCGCAGCAGAAGGAGCTCATAAAATAGCTAAAGTTGACACCAAGCATTGCCTCGCGGCCGTATCGTGGGCACCCAGTGCCACTTATAGTTTTTGTTTCTTGTTTGTTATTAGTACTAGTATAAGCTTTGCAATAAATGGAATATAAAAAAAAAACCTACTATTCATTCATATATTGTTTTTAATTTAAATCAATAAGTTAAGATATAAGGTTGTCAAAAAAGTATTGCGCTATTTTCATTGAATTTTCAATTGTTCATAAAATTGGTTATAATAATGCGATTTAAGTCAAATATGCGCCGTTTTGTTCGATGACGAGTTCCCAACGAGATGCCAACTTCATAATGCCCCTCTTATAGAAGCTCGCTTCCCTGTTGTCAAAAAACTCGGAGAGCCAATTTTCACAGGACTCTCTTGTGGCCAACTTCCGACTACCAAGCTCGTTCGCCATGGACCGAAATAGGTGGTAATCACTTGGTGCGAGATCCGGACTATACGGTGGATGCAAAAGAACCTCCCATCCGAGCTCCCGGAGCTACTGGCGCGTCACCAAAGATGTGTGTGGCCTGGCGTTGTCCTGATGGAAGAAAATTCGGCCTCTGTTGATCAAAGATGGCCTCTTCTGCATGAGTGCTGCATTTAAGCGGTCCAGTTGTTGGCAGTACAGGTCCGAATTGAGCGTTTGGCCATAGGGGAGCAGCTCATAGTGGATGATACCCTGCCAATCCCACAAAACACACAGAAGAACCTTCCTGGCCGTCAATCCAAGCTTGGCCACCGTCTGGGCAGCTTCACCGCTTTTCGTCCACGACCGTTTGCGCTTCACGTTGTCGTAAGTGACCCACTTTTCATCGCCAGTCACTATCCGCTTCAAAAACGGGTCGATTTTGTTGCGATTCAGAAGCGATTCGCATGCATCCATACGGGCAAAAATGTTTTTTTGCGTCAAGTCGTGTGGCACCCATACATCGAGCTTCTTTTTGAATCCAAGCTTCTTCAAATGGTTTATAACGGTTTGATGACTCATGCCCAGCTCTTGGCCGATGCTACGGCTGCTACTATGCCGGTCTCTTTCGATCAATTCAACGATTTTATCGCAATTTTCGATGACAGGCCTTCCGGACCGTGGCGCATCTTCGATCACCTCTGCACCAGATCGAAAACGTTGAAACCATCGTTGTGCGGTGGAAATGGAAACTGTATCGGGTCCATAAACTGCACAAATTTAATTGGCAGCATGAGATGCATTTTTGCCTTTATCGTAGTAGTCCTGTAAAATATGCCGTATTTTCTCTTTATTTTGCTCCATATTTGCGACGCTATAACTCACGAACGACTAAAAACAAACAACAATAAATCAAACACGTGTTAGCGCGTGAAAAGAGCTTTCCAAAAAGCTCTAGCGTGAACTACGCGCTTGCAAAGACAAGCTTGCGGAAATACCGTAAGACTTTTTTGACAACCTTATATATATTTAAATTTAGAAATTATGATTTTTGTTGTTGTTTTTTTGCGGTTTTAGGAATTACAATTTTAAAATTCTAGGAAAATTAAAAAAAAATTAGCTCCTTTTTTTTAAAGTTAGATGGCTAGAGGAATTAATTAGGTGTCGTTTAAGGTATTACTCATTGAAATCGTGGGTAAGAAATCAACATTTTATAGCTAGGTATGTTTTTTTTATTAAAATAGATGACTCCCTTGTCAAATAACTCCTTTCTGTGCAAACTAATCTTTAACTGTTAAAGCTATTTTGATGAAACTTGGTACAAGTCCGTTTTATTGTTGCATGCAGTACATATGTCGAAACCAACCGGATCGGATCACTATATCGTATAGCTAACAGAGGAACGATCGGTTATAAATCAACATTAAATATGAAAAACTTTTTTGTTTCTCAAGGTAACTCAACCAAACTCACAGATTGTGTTTTCGATATAGCTTTATACAATCAAATTTGAACAAAATCGGACTGCTATATCATATAGCTGATATAGGGCCGATCGGTCAAAAGCCGAATTTTACTCTCTGCCCAGAGTATAATTCGTATATCGTACATTGGTCGTTTCTGACATTTTTTTATGATCAACACTTTACGAAAATCTTGAATCAAAAATGCATCTGATTTTAAAGTCAAACAGCCAGAAAAATGAATTCGGGACGGATTTTCTGAATTGAATGTCAGGATTAAGCAAGGAAATTATAGGTTTTGTGAAAAAACATGTCTGCCCATAAAAAGCTGTTACTTCGCTTTCTTACCTACGATTTTAATCATTATTTTATAATTTAAGAATATATATTTGTTAAACTATTGATTTAAATTAAAAGCAAAGTATGAACAATTAGCAAATACATTCATTACCTTATGGAATCTGCAAAGTTTTTGAGATCGGTTGAGCCGTTCTCAAAAAATAATTCGAAATGTAAGAGCACCTCATGAAAAATTTAAAAAAAAACGGTCATATATTAAAAAAAGTTAAAAAAAAAAATGCATTCAGAAAAAATTTTTAAAGTCGATATATTTAATCTTTGGGTCCATGTCTATCATAAAAATCAAAATTTGGCCGAAGACCAGAAAAACGCAAAAAAAATTTTGCATAGTGTAGTTTGTACATACTCTGACTTTTTTGTAAATCTGATTTGCAGCGATATCAATCTTATATAAAAAATATAGCGCAAGCTAACTTTGGCGCGCCAAAGTTTGGATACCCTTGCAGTGCCCTGTGTAAGCCGTCAGATTTTTACAAAATTTGTTAAATGTTGATTTCGAACCGATCGTTCCTATGGAAGCTATATGATATAGTAGTCCAATTTACACCAAATTTGGTCAGCCTGTTTAAAACTTAATCAAACACACAATGTGTATATTTGGTTGACATATTTTGACAAACAAAAAAGTTTTCATACTAAATGTTGTTTTCGACCCGATCGTTCCTATGGAAGCTATATGATATAGTAGTCCGATTTACACCAAATATGGTCAGCCTGTTTAAAACTTAATCAAACACACAATGTATATATTTGGCTGACATTTTGAGAAACAAAAAAGTTTTTCATACTAAATGTTGTTTTCGAACCGATCGTTCGTATGGCAGCTATAAAATATAGTTATCCGATCCGGCCGGTTCCGACATATGTACTGCGTGCAGCAAAAAGACGGAACTGTACCAAGTTTCATCAAGATAGCTTCAAAACTGAGAGACTAGTTTGCATAGAAACAGACGGACAGACAGATGGACATGGCTATATCGACTCAGCTCGTCGCCCTGATCAAGAATATATATACTTTATGGGGTCTGTGAGGCCTCCTTCAATGCGTTACACATTTCGTGACAAAATTATAATTATAATTATAAGGGTATAAAAACTCTTTGTCCTGACTGATTGATTCACTAACGAGACATCACGCTGTAGCCCAAACGGGTAAAGATATCGAGGCTGCATTTTCACACAACATAGCTAGATTTAATCATCGTACTAAGACGGCGTTTTTCGATATTACACCTGGAATGGGTCAATTTGGGGTTAAAGAAAATTAGTATTGCTTTGTTTTTAAGCTATCAAAACCAAACTCACAGGTTATGTGTATAGTACCATATGCTACATCCTTCGGTCAAGATCGGATGACTATATCATATACATGGCTGATGCAAATAAAACATGAGTATGACATTTTTTGTTGTTTTTAGAGCTATCTCAACCAAACTGACAGATTATTATCTGAGACTGTATCATATAACTGTCATAAGAACAATCGGATTCAGATAAACGTTTAATATGAAGAGCTTTGTTGTTTTTCTTAACCAAACCACAGATTGGAGTTTTCAGTGAGCGTATCGGGCCGGTGGTTGGGAGCGAAGCGAGTGGCAAGCCCCCTATTACAGTATTAAAATTAAGAGCTGATTCTTTTCACTTTTTAATTATAACCATAGACTGCGAAAGTGATCGTTGGGAAAACGCATCTCAGGATTCGATAAAAAAAGAATTCTCGGCATTTCATTGTACATATAGTAGAGCTCTAAGTTCAAAACTCTTAGTTTAAATAGCTATTTGCTTATAAAAAAAAACAATGCGTGTGTTCACCAGGCTAACTTGCTCCCTGATAATTTTTGTGATACCTCCGCTCTATCTGGTGAACGTGACTGATACTGTATCATGATACCAAATTTGAGGTATCATGATACATGAGCATGAAAAAAGTCCGCTACTTTGTTTGTGATTCCGCAACATTTATCGAAAAATGTCAAATATTCATCGGTTATTTATTATTATTTGTAAACAGAACAAAATAAATTGTATCACACTTAATTAATTCGATGTCCATAGAGGGCTCTTTTTTTTTGCAATAAAGTATAGATATACTAATCACATATGTAGTTGATAATTAATAATAATTCGCAGTCCATTGAGGGCTCTTTTTTTTTGCAATAAAGTATAGATATACTAATCACATATGTAGTTGCTTGAGTATAAGCGTTAGTTCGCGGTCCATCGAGGATTCTTTTTTATCTCAAAGTTGTGCTATGTTTAATAACTTTCGCTTGAACAATGCCATTAAGACAAATTTTTGTGCATAAATAGTCGTGGTCCTCATAGAAAATATCCCAGTAAACCCATTCCTCATTTTTGGCTTCCATTTCTCCAAAACTCCCACTTTGTCCTGCTTCACCCGTGCTTTTGTTTTTTTTTAGCTTGATTGCGGAGTTCTATAAATTCTGAAACTTTCGGTCAAGCATTTCATCAAACTGTCTATGACTTTAAAATACAAAATTCGAATGACATAGTAGGCTTTGGCATAAAAATGTATCAGAGCGTTCACCAGAAAGTATCACAAGTATAACATGTTTCTGATACTTGCTCAGGAAGCATGTTTCCTGGTGAACACACCCAATGATTATTTTACGAAAGGCTATTTATCATTTTATCAACAATTATAAATTATATTATATTAAAATGAAGCTCAACACTTTCAAATTCATTTTATTTCGTTTTGCTCCTTATATCGTAGGGAATGACAAATTTTTAGGTTACAGTACAAATTTATTTGAAACATGTGGGATGAGCGTGGAACTCCATCATCAAAAAAATATGATGGAGCGATGTTGAAAATTTCGGTACGGGTAAAACTATAGGTTCATCTAACAGAAGATGTTGGATGTTGCTCAGTGGGAATTGGCTATAAAAGAATATTTTTTTAGAGCTTGTAGAAAGTGTTCTAAATTGGGTTAGGTTTTGTTGTTTTTGACCAACACAAAACACATGACAGATAATTATAATAGTGAATTTCCCCTAGCTGGGATTTTTCGGTTGCGTTAATCACGCTTGCAAATCAGCTTTACAAACAAAAGCGCAACGAACAGAGCGAATCAGTTGCAGCCAGAACTTCGAATAATGAGACTGTGCGCACGTTGATGGCTCTATGCACTGCAATAAATGGTTAAGCCACTTATGCTCGAAAATACATTTTAAAATGTAGCAAATATTGTTGGAAACCTTTAATTAATTTTGCGTGATCGCATATTTGCAAGCTTCATTAATGCCCGGTCCTCACTGGCATGTACTTTGTAAAACATCGATATTTTTCCGAAAAATTCAACTTTCTGTCCTCACTGCACTGCACTTCAATTTCTGTCAAACACGAACAAACCGCAACAGAAACAAAATTAAAATGTACAAAATAGATGATGCTATGATAATTCCGATGATTGAATCAGAGAAGGAGAAGGTGCAAAAGCAACACAATGTCCTCATAAGTCTATGAGTCTATTTGTATTAATCTAAGATCTTCCAGGCAAAACCTTCGACTGAACCCTCCACGAGGATGCCGATTAGTAATAACTCTACAGGGGTTCCAATGGAACTGGAGTTAGCTAAGACATTGGTCTTCTGCATGGGCCCTGGCTAAAAGGCCCTTGTTACGGTCTGAGGTAAAAGGGCCGGACTTAAGGTGTCATGCGACCCGTGCCGATAGTCAGCCTGGCTGGGGGCCCTTTCCAAAAATAGCCCAGTCGCGAATGGAACGGCCGGATACCTGGCGCCCTCCGGTCGTGTCAGCCTTACCTGCACAATGCGGATCTCTGTGCAGGCGGACCTTCCCTCGTGGGTCCAAATATGAATTTTAATACAAATAAAACAAACACAGAAATAAATAAAAAAAATACAGTAAGCTACAGTGAAGCAAGCTCGGCAGTAGGAGACCCAGTACTTTTTGAGTGCAAAGCGTTCACTACAGATTGTTCTTCAATGTTGCGTACCGTACAATAGATAGCGCCACTACGAAGTTAATAAACACAAAAGTCGCTAGCGTCTCTTCTTGTTCCTTTTGCCCGTAACGTTGTTAGTTGAATAAATTCCGCGTTTATCATCCGATTGGAATGAAATTTTCTGAACAGGTTTTGTTCATAGTGTATATTACATGTACCAACAATCAAGGCGCTAACATTAAAGGGGCTTTTTAAATTTTTCTTCGAAATTTTGTATTTCAATTTCCGGGGGCGGATAGGGGCGTGGCAAAAATCTAAAACAAACTTGATCAATGGTAGATATAGATGATCCTACATACCAAATTTGGTGTCTCTAGATCTTATAGTCTCTGAGATCAAGGTGTTCATATTTTCGAAATTTCGAACAGCCATATACTATCCGTTTATTATCCGATCCGGATAAAACTTTCAGGACAGAATTTGACTATTAATCATGTGTGTCAAAAATCATATCGCTAGCATTAAAGGTGCTTTCGTAATTCGACTTTGAAATTTTGTTTACAATTTACGGTGGCAGGGGGGCGTGGCAAAATTCCAAAACAAACTTGATCAATGCAAGATATAGATGAACCTTCATGTCAAATTTGGTGGCTCTAGCTCTTAAAATCTCTGATATATAGGTGTGCAAAAAAGAGACAGACGGACATGGCTATATCGACTCGGCTGTTGATGCTGATCAAGAATATATATTCTTTATGGTGTCTGCCACGCCTCCTTCTGCCTGTAACGCACTTTTATTTGTACTTTTTTAAATTACTGGGTCTAAACAACAAAAATATAATAATCCAAAAAAATTAAATCATAAAAGAGCCTGGCTCAAATTTAAATTTTAAGTCGGGTATTTCAGATCCCTCAGTTTCGGCACTGGCAGTGAATGCAAATTCTGGCCCTTGCTCGTCCCTACAACAGGAGATGGTCACCAAGCCAACCTGTCTCCCCCAAACGCAGGAGATGGTCACCATGCCAGCCTGTACAAGCAATGAGGTCGCTGGTCAAAGCAAACCCGTTTTCCACCCGGGCCTTCGGGTAGAGGGCTCCTTCCTTCCTCCCTCCGACAACCTGGGGAAACAGCAGAGCACTACAAGTGCGGCTGGGCCCGCGGTTGGTGCGGTGTCGGATGGCAAGAAACCCACAGCCAGCAACCCACGCAAATTCACATACGGCGAGAGGAGAAGTGCCGGTCATATACTGGAGCGCCAGAATGCGCTCCCAAATTCCAAGCTATCGGACGAATGGCTAAAAAAGGTAGAGTGGGCGAGAGGCGTACTCCCCTCCTACCAGAGTAAGCCACCCAGGACTCTGGCTTAGACAAAGGGGCAGCGGTCGCAAGAGACTCCGGGCCCGTCTGCTAAGAAGACCAGAGTACAGGTGGGTAAATCCTTCGCCCAAATTGCGAAGGAGAGGATCCTCATAAGGGTCTTCGACAAGAGTAACGAGAGCGGAAGAATCCCGAGGAATCAGTGAAAGTGGGTGGAATCGGCTTTAGCCATCCGCTGCTTCAAGCTGCTTGAGGATGAACCTGGTCCACCTCCCGTCTTTAGGGACGTGGGCTGGTACCAGGGAAATGTGAAGGTAGTATCCTGCGTCGATGAGCGATCGGCAGAGCTCTATAAGGCTGCGGTGTCCAAAGCTGGGGAGGTGTATCCCGGAGCGAATTTGGTTGCAGTTGACTGGTGCGACATACCAGTACGGCCAAGGGCACGGCTTTGGGTACCAGCCTCTATAAAGGAACCGGAACGGATCCTCAAAATGTTGCAGAGATGTAACCCCAGCCTGCCCACACAGTGTTGGAAAGTGGTCAAGGTAGAGGCGACACAGGGGGCCGTAAACCAAGCTATGATAATCCTAAACAAGGAGTCACTGGCACCCATTGAAGCAGCCGGAGGAGACCTGAACTTCGGAATCAGCTCAGTATATAAGTCGGACGCAACAACGGAGGAATGTTCTAACAGCAAGCCTGCTCAGGAGGACATTTCCTCCGAGCTTGAAGCTCCAGAACATCCGGAGCTGGAGGGGTACGCCTCTGACGCGTCGACGATCACTCGTGACCTCAAGGCCCTATGTCGGCTAGCCGATATTGAGACAAGACAGTGGTGGAGGTAAACTCTTCAGATGTCGATAAGACTTCTGCAGATCAACCTCCACCACTGTAAGGTAGCATCCGCTGCCCTCCTACTCCGCCTGGCTGAGGGCGGAGCCGACGTTGTCCTGATACAGGAACCTTGGCTGGTGTGTGGCAAGGCTTTTAGACTCGGGACCCCAGAATTCAAGCTTTTAGTGCCTGAAGTAAAAGGTAAAATTAGAACTTGTATACTAGCTAGGAAACACTTTAGTATTTTCTTGCTCCATAATTTTAGTAACTGCGGTAAGCCTGGAGCTCCAGGAAACTCCTGTAAGGTTGCAATCCAGCTATATGGTCTATGAAGAATTGGACCCCCCAGAAGAGACCGTAAGGAGTCTCGTAAAAGACTGTGAGGTAAACAACATCGGCCTCATTGTCAGGTGCGACGCAAATGCACACCATACCAAATGGGGAAGCACAAACACCAATGTAAGGGGTGAGTCTTTATAAGATTATATTCTTGGAACAGATCTGCTGATCTGCAATAAGGGAAATGACCCTACTTTCATTATTAAAAATAGAAAAGAGGTCATAGACTTGACCCTCTCCTCACACTTCATTTTTGACTTAATACAGGAATGGAAAATATCACAAGAACACTCCTTTTCCGATCAGAGATTCATTGAGTACGTACTAAATATGCGTCACCCAAAACCGAATCAATTAACTAACGCCAGGAAAACAAACTGGCCAAAATACTATAGCACCCTAACAAAAGCTTTCCCTACGGACCCTCCAGAGGGTCCCCACACAATCGATAAACTCATGTTCCTTGTAAACACCTTCACTGAGGCATGGAATTCTGCAAGTAGGGTGGCTTGCCCAGCTAGTAAACCGAAAGGCAAGAAAAAGCCACCTTGGTGGTCGTCCGATCTTAATGCTATCCGTAAAAGAAGCATAGGCCAAATTCCTTGACTCTGAGCAATCTTGGTCTGAGTATAGAACCAGCCTAGCAACAAGGGCTACGAGACGCGCTAAGAGAAGCTCCTGGCGCAAATTCTGCTCAGATATCGAATCCTCGCTAAATCCAATCCCACGCTAGGGTATACCCTAACTCTTACACAAATAGGCGCGGAGCGCGCCACTATGACAGAGACTCAGAGACTCCGGTTACTGGCAATCCAATCCTTACGGGCACTCCTAGATTCTGCTAAACAGTAGATATGTCCCCCAAAAAAACAGACTACTGTATGCCAACTGAGCACATCGACGCTCCCTTTACAGTAATTATACCCCAAAGAGAAGAATGGGGTATAATATTTCAAAATCTACTCCATGACAAAATTTTTAAAACACTTTTTCATGTTTAATGGGTTAAAGTCTTTACGGGAAAAATACTTAGGGCTCAAAGGCAAAATGGCTGTAAGCTAGTGTAATTGAACCGAGGAAATAATAATTTCAAGTAGAAACCCAGAATACAAAATTCAAAGTCTTTAAACCATTTTGCACCATAGACATTGGGTGTGTTCACCAGGCTCACTTGCTCCCTGATAATTTTTGTGATACATCCGCTCAATCTGGTGAACGTGACTGATACTGTATCATGATACCAAATTTTAGGTATCATGATGCATGAGCAGGTATCATAAAAAAAAGTCCGCTACTTTGTTTGTGATTCCGCTACATTTATCGAAAAACGTCAACTATTTATCGATTATTTATTATTATTTGTCATTGAGTAAGTAACAAGAAGAGTGGAATTGACTGGCTAACAGAATTGGCTTGCGGCTGTGCCGCGCCAAGTGGGATTTAACAGTTTCATGTTAATGGAATTCTGTTAGTTAACAGATCAGACGTATGCTTTGCGTTTTTGTTTTGATTTGTGTTTTGCTTGGTGTGTACTCTTTGCACTTAATGGCAGCTTTTGGCGGATGACGAAAAATGCGCAGTTGCCACATCTCGCATCATGATGTTGTTGTTACAAATCTGAATTTAGCTTTTTCACACAAAGCAAAACAAGAAACCAAAACAAAAAACCGCAAAACGGCCATCGAAGTTTGGCGCGTCACACGCTTTAACATGATTCTGTTAGATTCTGTCTATACCCACTTGTACGCGCCAAACTCCACGGCCACTCCAATACAAAATAAAAATGAAAAAAGTGTACAAGCAGAAAACAGAGACACGAAAAATGTTGTCAAAAGTACGTTCTACCTTATGAGTACCTGATACAAATAACTAAAAAAGAGAAGTAATCCGATTTAAGTGAAGCTGATGAACTAGACAGCATTTTAAGTATTCTTCAATGAAATATATACATAATTTTGGCATTTTTCAAATAATTTTTAGCAACATCTAGCAACTTTTTTTCCCAAATCTAGCAATTTTTGATTCCGAAAATCTGGCAGCATGGATACTAATAACGATGAACTTCAAAAAGGTGAATTCAACTTATTCACATACATATTTATTAAGAAAAACAAAATCCTAACGCTCGTTTGAAAACATTGCACTAGCAATTAAGTTATCACTTTTTTGCCAACTCCGCTGATAGCCAATCAAGTCCTTCATATAAACCGTGTCCTTGGGTTGCGCAAGTAGATTGAATAAACCACTGCATCACAAATAAAAAACCATAATCAATCACAATTGATAAGGATATAGCAAGGAGAAGCAAACTACTTACATGGCGGTTTCTCAATTGGTTAAGATGTAACTTATCAGTTAGCTCTGCAGCACTCATGGCATTCGGAAGATCCTGTTTGTTAGCGAAGACCAACAGCACCGCTTCTCTAAGCTCGTCTTCTTGAAGCTAAAATAATCAAAACAAAATTATAAAATTGATGATAAGAAATCGTTATGTACAGATACTCAAAAATAGTTTTGACGAAGAAAAAACTTTGCAATCGATATTATTACATTTTTTTTTAACTCTATTTAAAAATTCACAAGAAACTATTACTATAAAATAGCAGAAAATGTTAATATTCCTTCCAATTATTTCTTTGAATAAGTTTTTGCTTTGTCAAAACATTAAGTTGATTAACTGTGTATTTTTAGGCTTGTACCATATTTTGAAGTTCCTTTTCAGCCTCATTAATACGATCGCGATCATTGGAATCGACAACAAAGATAAGTCCTTGTGTATTTTGGAAATAATGGCGCCAAAGAGGGCGAATTTTGTCTTGGCCGCCAACATCCCATACGGTAAAACATATATTTTTATACTCGACGGTTTCCACATTAAAACCAATAGTAGGAATGGTTGTTACAATTTCGCCGAGCTTCAATTTGTAAAGAATTGTAGTCTTTCCAGCAGCATCCAGGCCAACTGTGCACAATATAACAAGAAACATATGTACATATATACATATGTACATGTATTTATTAAACTAAAGCAATATAAGTTTGTCGATATATGTATACATATGTGTGTATGTATGTGTTAATACCATCACAACACGACCGACCACACTAACTAAATTCAGTTTCGTGGCTAGATTTGTTTTGTCCTTTTAATAGAGGTGTTATTTGACATTGCTCATTGGCGTGGCAAGTAGTTTATGGATTGCATGCATTTTACGTCAAAACCTACCCATCAGAATGCGCATTTGTTTTTTGCCAAAGAGTCGCGTCAGCAAACTGGATATTGTCAATCCCATTTTTGTTTTCTTTTCACTCAACCAATTAAGAAAATCTTGCCAGAATCAAAGAATTTTACACAAATTTAGACAGAAAAAATTGACGTGTAACTATTGCAGATATGCTGCTATCGATATTTTATAATTTTATCATTGAGTAAGAAACATAAAGAGATGAATTGACTGGCTAACGGAATTGACTTGCGGCTAAGCTGCGCCAAGTGGAATTTAACAGTTCCATGTTAATTATTATTATTCGCTACAATTTTCAATAAAACGCAAAGCCGTTTCAGGAATCCTCCTTTTAATGTAAGCAGTCTGATCTATATTATGAATTATAACTATATATACAGACTTGTAACTATTTAACTAAATTTTGTTTTCAAAAATTTAGTGACTATTTCAATCGTTTATATGCAGCATTAGCAAATCAAGTAAAATGTAATTAAATAGAAAATTAAATCTAGTTTTATTTTATTTTATAATTATATTGTTAAAAATTGATTAAATTATATTGCACGCACTTACTTAATATTATGCCATTTCACTTTACTCGCACATAACACCCGATCAGCGTAGGGTAAGCGCAGGCTGAGGGCATTGCTGCGAATCAACTTTGAAATAGACAAAATTCAGATTTGTAACAACAACAACATGATACGAGATGTGGCAACTGCGCATTTTTCGTCAAACGCCAGAAGCTGCCCCTGAGTGCAAAGAGTAGACACCAAGCAAAGCACAAATCAAAACAAAAACGCAAAACATGCGTCTAATCTCTGTTAACTAACAGAATTCCATTAACATGGAACTGTTAAATCCCACTTGGCGCGGCACAGCCGCAAGCCAATTCTGTTAGCCAGTCAATTCATCTCTTTATGTTACTCAATGGTTTTTCACCAAAAAACCTCGAAACATCGATGCACGTTAGGGCTGGCAAACTATCGATATTGGCGCCATTCAATATTTTCGATATTTTGAGAGGGTAATGTTGATAGTATCGATAATATCGTTTAAAAATATTTTCTTCCAAAGACGTCGTAATTCAGGTTTTTTTCTTATATACAAAATATATTATACATTTATCCATCGTAAATATTTATTATTTTGAGCTTCATTTCTTTCTTTTAAAAACTTAAAAATGTACTTATATTAATTAGTCGGAGATCATATTTTGTTTGACCTAACTGAACAAATTTAGTTTCGATCCAGTTTCTGAAATAAATTCATGTTGCGACTTTGTTTAACTTAAATTAACAACTTTTGTAAGGACTTATAAATTTACAAATTTGAATTAGTCTGGAATCTAAGAGTTTTTTTGTAGAAAGACAAGCATGATCTGCTTTAAGGGAAGCACGACGATTACTAATAATAAGACCAGTCTTACCAAACATCCCTTCTGATTCCGTACACGTTGCAGGGATTTTCCATTAGCACATTTCGCAGAGTTTCGCATGATAGCAAGTTGTAACGCGGATCCATCACATGTGACAACTTGCGAAAACCAGTGTCCTCAACAACAGAAAAGGACTGCATATTTAAGGCAATGAACTTCATACCGGCTCTATCAATATCCTTTTTGCGCTTTGAGCTTAAATCATACGATGTTAAAATAAATGAGCGAATCTGGCTCGACGCTGGAACTGGAAAATCAGTTGCCTTCAAATTGTGATGCGCACGTTTTAAATGGTCGAACAAATTTTAAGTGTTGCCGCTGGTCTATTTTTCTACTATTATTCTATGATTATCGATAGTGGAAAAATTCAGGTCGGCTATCGATGTATCGATATCGCCATCGATAATTTGACAGCTCTAATGCACGTAATACTGTTTTTACACTGCCGGATCATTGTCGAAGGTGCGGAAAAATGATGCGCGTCGTTTACACTGGAGCCGCATCTTTTTTTGACAATGTAAAAACAGTTTTAATTACCACGTTTGTTTACCTTAGTAGGCCGAATAGTTGAAAAATGATGCCGGCCTACTAAGGTTAACAAACGATACCCCATCGATACCCCGAAAAATTGCAGTATTAAAAAAAAATACTAACAGAATACGGCAACACTTGCCAATGATGCGTCGCATGATTTAAGATGCGGCCGCATCATTGTCTTCTTCTATCCACAGGGTTCTTATGGGCATCATTGCCGCATGTTCCGTTTAACGGAAAAATCCAATGATGCGGTCCAGTGTAAACACAGTATAAACAACGCTTTCAGCTCTACTCTTCAGTACACAAGAGCTAGGCGCTAGAGCTGAAAAATATCGATATTTTCGTGTATAGAGGTTTCGAGGTTTTTGGTAAAAAAAAAACATCGATATATCGATATATCGGGTTGAACCTAACTCATTAAAATGAACCAGCATATATGTTTTATGATTTGTTGTATAATACAACATGTATTAAATCAAAAATATTACTCGATTTAATAAACTAAAGAGCAGAAGACACAAAACTAAGTGTTTTTTGCATACCAAAAGTATATATATACAATTTTTATCGGAGATATTGAGTGTAAAAACTCGTTGGAAAGGTGTTACTTTTTTTCTTTCCAACGACGTATTATAAACTTTTGTAGGATGCATGGTTTGAGCCATATGATTTTTTAACTCTATAAACCTAAAAAAACGGTTCTCTTACCGATAAAAAATGTGATATGCCACAATGTTACGCTTAAATATATTTACAACCTACACTATGTCCCATCCCAGAAGTTTTTTGGCTGTAGCACAGTGTTATTTATAATAAATATTTAGCTTTGATTAGTTAGTTAGATTAGTTGACACTTCCAATAGGTCTAGCTGTTATTCTTCACACGCAATTGTCACCATTAAACGCTTGTCTGAATACTGTAAATACAATACAAAATGCAGTAAGCTACAGTAGAGCATGCTCGACAGTAGGAGGCCCAGTACTTTTTGAGTGCAAACCGTTCACTATAGACTGTTCATCAATGTTGCGTAACATTCAATAGATGGCGCCACTACGAAGATAAGTTAATAAACACAGAGATCGCTAGCGTCTCTTCTTCTTCCTTTTGAACGTAACAGTAAAGTTAAATAACTTCCGCGTTTATTATCCGATTGGGATGAAATTTTCAGGAAAGGTTTGGACTTTAGTGTTTATATTTGCGCTAGCATCAAAGGTTCTCTTGTAATTCAACTTCAAAATTTTGTAGTTTCAATTTCCGGGGGCGGAGGGGGCGTGGCAAAAATCTAAAACAAACTTGATCAATGGTAGATATAGATGAACCTACATGCCAAATTTGGCGTCTCCAGCTCTTATAGTCCCTGAGATCTATCCACAAAAAGGGACTTACAGACAGACAGACAGACGGACATGGCTATATCGACTTGGCTGTTGATGCTGATCAAGAATATATACTCTTTATGGGGTCTGCCACGCCTCCTTCTGCCTGTTACACACATTTTTTTTGGACAAACTTAATACTTAATACTTAATAGACCCATTTGTACTTTTTCAAAGTACTGGCCTTAAAAATATAGCGCCAGCTTGCTGGCGCGCCAAAGTTTGGATACCCTTGCAGAGCCCTGCATAAGCCGTCAGATTTTTTACAAATTTGTTAAATATTTAGGGTGTTCACTCGACTCTCGCAGCGTCGCAGGTAGCAGATGTGAAACATGTCACAACAACAACTCGTACTGAACAATTTCATGCGAGAGTGCTAGATCCCTGCCTATGTATACGAAAAGTGTTTCCCATCTGCGCAAACTAGAGATGTGGAAAAGCACGATGAATGTCAATATACTCGATAGATGTTTAGTATTTTTTAGTATATTCGGTATATTTTAGTGCTAAATGTATGACAACTTTTTAATGGAGTCCTAAATCAAAAAAAGTTTAATCCAGATAGCGCAACTAGCAACAATCGACTGGATATTGATAGGGAGAATCTTAAGCTATGGCATCAAGAAATCTTATTTTTGAAGGAAATAGAGGAAAGCAGAGACTCTTGAAGAAAACAAGTTAAAAATGAGCAAGCTAATGCTGCATATGAATTTAAGTACAAGCAACTGGAGCTCGAACGGAAGGAGCGAATATTAAACCATGAACTTAAATTAAATATAAAAATTAATAATAATAAATTAAAATTTAAAATTAAGTTTTATTTAAACATAAACACTTTTTTCTTTTCCGACTACAAATAGTCTACACCACTGGGCTCGGCCTCATCACTTTCCAACCCTTCATAAATATATTTCTCGACATCTTCTAAAAGAATGTTGTGAAGAGAGCAGCGTTCAAGTATCCAATTGCAAATGAATTAATTAGTACTTTCTTTAGGCTGCAAAACTTTCCGTTGAGAACCCTAACAGCAGTTCTCTACTCTGACTCGATATTGGCTGTGTCTTCTGTTGAAGCGGAGCTGTACCATACTCCACGTTCATGATCCGGGTCCATGATCCGGGAGGTATTACTTACATTCTCTTAGATGGCATTTTCTTGAACTAAAATTGTGTTTATGTTTAAAAAGTAAATAAGCAGATTTTTCAAATGTCAAAGTAGCTCGAATATAAATATCTAACTGTGCACACTTGCTACATAAAGGTTGTTCACAAGTTAGGTGTCGCAAGTTTAGCTATGTCTCTAAAACAGCTAAATTGGCAATGAAAGCTATTGGTATCATTTAAAAAATTACTAAACTAACTACTCAGGCTTGGCATCATGCTCGGCGTCTTCCTCGGCTCTGGAATTCTCTGGGAGACATTATTATATGACGGGATGTGCCGCAAAGATTTTTGTACTCTTGCAGAGGGTATTATAATTTTGTTACGAAATCTGTTCCGCATTGAAGGGAACCTCACAGACCCCATAAAGTATATATATTCTTGATCAGGGCGACGAGCTGAGTCGGTATAGCCATGTCCGTCTGTCCGTGTGTGTCCGTCTGTTTCTATGCAAACTAGTCTCTCAGTTTTGAAGCTATCTTGATGAAACTTGGCACAGGTCCGTCTCATTGCTGCACATAGTACATATGTCAGAACCGGCCGGATCGGATAACTATATCATATAGCTGCCATAGGAAAGATTGGTTGGAAATAAACATTTAGTATGAAAAACTTTTTTGTTTCTCAAGGTATCTCAACCAAATATACACATTGTGTGTTTGATATATTTTGAGAAACAAAAAAGTTTTCATACTAAATGTTGTTTTCGAACCGACCATTCCTATGGCAGCTATATGATATAGTAGTCCGATTTACACCAAATTTGGTCAGCCTGTTTAAAACTTAATTAAACACATAATGTGTATATTTGGTTGAGATTACTCCAAAAACAAAATAAATTCATACTAAGCAATTTTGACCTTTTACCCCCATTTTAACCCCTTTCAGTGGGGGCTCGATATCTTAAGCCGTTTGGCCTACAGAGTTGCATATCAAAATTTTGAATAACGGTAAAAAAAAATGTTTTTCCCGACATTACTCCCATAGCTTCGTCAAATATCCACTGATTATCATTTTCTTAACGGTTTCTCGTTTGTTTTTTTTTTTTTTTTTTTTTTTTTTTATAAATTTTTTGACTTTGGTGATGCTTTTGAACACTATTTTATTAGAAACCCCTGAAGCTTGTTTTATTTTTTAAAAAGAACACATACGTGTAAAACGCATGTCTATTTTCTAAAATCGGTCAGTATTTAGCAATGTTATAACAAATTTTTGAAAACAAAATTTGCGCAATATGCTGATGAGCTGCGCCATTATTGCACTGTCGACCCAAATTATGTTGAGCACTCATTCTCTCATTCCACTCGTGTTTATCATTAGTCACTTAAATATTACTCGATTTAATAAACTAAAGAGCAGAAGACACAAAACTAAGTGTTTTTTGCATACCAAAAGTATATATATACAATTTTTATCGGAGATATTGAGTGTAAAAACTCGTTGGAAAGGTGTTACTTTTTTTCTTTCCAACGACGTATTATAAACTTTTGTAGGATGCATGGTTTGAGCCATATGATTTTTTAACTCTATAAACCTAAAAAAACGGTTCTCTTACCGATATTACAAATTTCGATGTGCAACGAAAAAATGTGATATGCCACAATGTTACGCTTAAATATATTTACAACCTACACTATGTCCCATCCCAGAAGTTTTTTGGCTGTAGCACAGTGTTATTTATAATAAATATTTAGCTTTGATTAGTTAGTTAGATTAGTTGACACTTCCAATAGGTCTAGCTGTTATTCTTCACACGCAATTGTCACCATTAAACGCTTGTCTGAATACTGTAAATACAATACAAAATGCAGTAAGCTACAGTAGAGCATGCTCGACAGTAGGAGGCCCAGTACTTTTTGAGTGCAAACCGTTCACTATAGACTGTTCATCAATGTTGCGTAACATTCAATAGATGGCGCCACTACGAAGATAAGTTAATTTTTTTTTGGACAAACTTAATACTTAATACTTAATAGACCCATTTGTACTTTTTCAAAGTACTGGCCTTAAAAATATAGCGCCAGCTTACTTTGGCGCGCCAAAGTTTGGATACCCTTGCAGAGCCCTGCATAAGCCGTCAGATTTTTTACAAAATTTGTTAAATGTTGATTTTGAACCGATCGTTCCTATGGCAGCTATATGATATAGTTGTCCGATTTACACCAAATTTGGTCAGCCTGTTTAAAACTTAATCAAACACACAATGTGTATATTTGGTTGAGAAATATTGAGGGACATACAAGTTTTTCATACTAAATCTTTATTTCCAACCGATCGTTCCTATGTCAGCTATATGATATAGTCATCCGATCCGGCCGGTTCCGACATATGTACTGCGTGCAGTAAAAAGACGGACCTGTACCAAGTTTCATCAAGATTGCTTCAAAACTGAGAGACTCAGACGGTCAGACGGACAGACCGACTTTGCTATATCGACTCAGCTCGTCGCCCTGATCATGAATTTATATACTTTATAGGGTCTAAAAGGCCTCCTTCAATGCGTTACACATTTCGTGACAAAATTATAATACCCTCTGCAAGGAAATAATAAACATGGATGTGTATTCTGCCTTCAGACTGTTAAAATTTCTTCTTGGCTATTGTTTGTGCCATCATAACCCAGAAGGAAATATACCGCTGAAAAATTTACCCATTTGGCGCAGCCCGACTCTGAGGATTGCACGTCGAGTTCGTGTAAAAGTCTCATTCGCTTGTGTTAGTGTATCCGAGGTAATTCGGTAGGAAATCCCCACTTCCCTACGGCAGGTTCCGCTACGAACGCAAACGTTTTCCTGAGTTCGACATAGACTTTTCTGCTGTTGGGAAATTCTAGTTGGGAATTCTTGGAAATTCCATTTGTATTCTGATATATAATTCTGGCTGGCATTTCTCCCTTCCTAGGGATCAGGTGCTGCAGGAGCAAAAGCGTATACATACATATATTTTTTTTCAACTTTATTCTTTAGTTTTATTTAATAAACATTTTCATATATGAGCTTAATATTAATTTTAATTAATTAAATAATACTGAAAAGAGATGAAACGAAAATGTAACCTCGACTCGACCTCGAGTCAGCTAAACCATTTAAATTTAAAAATTTAAATAAATCTAAGCAATTAAAAAGGTCGCTAAAACTCATAAAATCGAAAATGTAAATACACCCCACATATTGTCCAATTTAACAATATGTACCTGAATAAAACAATTACACAAGAAAATTCAAGAAAAACTATGACTTACCCTTTTTCAGTCAACACGCGTTCAAACAGCACTGCTGCCAAAAGAAACTTTGATAGAAATACACAATAAATGGGTTGTCAACCTAACAAAATGTAGCCGATCGCGTACTCTAGACTCTAGGCTAAGAGTAACGCAAACGTATTGGCAACCCAACAACAAAGAAGATTTCCTAGCAGAATACTATGCAGTACAGGCTATTCCAAACTCAGCAAAGCGCTTGAGTTCGTAGTGGAAGCTACCGTGGGAAATTCAAACCTCTGAGCAAGAATTGCAAGGGTAGTCAAAAGTATTTACACAAAACTAAAGTTGAATCTTCTTGTCCCTTGAAGTTACTTCATGTACATTTTGGTATCAATGGAAAGGTCTTTTGAATTCCGTTTGAATGATTAAAAAATGTTCTTAGCCCATTAAGTACCCATTGAATTTTGGGAATGTTTGAAAAATACTGGTTGCTTTAATTTTTTCAAAAGACCTTTCCATTTTGACTACCCTTGTATAAAATATAGTTAAAATGGATAACAAAATATATTATATTATTATTTCCATTTCTGGTGTCCAATGCACCCTTTTGGTGCTCCTGCTGCTGGCACTTGGTTAATTAGGCGCTTTGAATAAAATTTGCAGTTAAATTATTGAAACCAATTTTAAACTTTATGAAATTACATTATTTGGCGGTCATTTCAAATTGTAGTTGCTTCTTACTGTTTTTGTCATTTTTTATTAACGAGCATCTCGATAGAAGATGTTAGATGTTGATGATTGGGAATAGCCTAGTAGTCAAGATTCCAACGTGAATGGCTGCGAGTGCGTTTGCTGCTGACAAGCAGAATTAACAAAAGTTTAACCTTGCTAATCGCGATTTGCCAAGCTTGCGCAATGCAAATTAAATTCATTAAAATTCGCTAACGTCGTACACATATATATTTAATATCTACGCTCAAACAACACCCGCAGCATATTCAATGCAGCAGCTAAACAGATTCTGAGACAATCAGCCGAGCACACACAATATATTTTTCCCGGCAGCCGCTCAAGACTCAGCAGCGCGGCCTAACACCTCACCAGCGCAGGCAGACATTTTATATCGAGAGGGTTTATAGCCAAGTAAGTTTGATAAACACTAAATTGGGGAACCGTCAAAAAATAGAGGCGTTAAATTCTATTTTGACAATTAAGTAGATAAATGAATATATTATAAATTATTTTAATTATATGTATCTGTATTTTTTATCTTCTGAATATTCGGCTTGCGTCGGAACAAATTATGTTGATACTTATATTTTAGATTACCTGGCAAATACTTAAAGTTAATAGTTAAGGAAGTGAAAGTCTTCGCAGATGCCTTCAAACATATATATTAAATAACTAAAAAAAAATATATCGCAAGCTAACTTTGGCGCGCCAAAGTTTGGATACCCTTGCAGTGCCCTGAGTAAGCCGTCAGATTTTTTACAAAATTTGTTAAATGTTGATTTTGAACCGATCGTTCCTATGGCAGCTATATGATATAGTAGTCCGATTTACACCAAATTTGGTCAGCCTGTTTAAAACTTAGTCAAACACACAATGTGTATATTTAATTGAGATATTTTAAGAAACAAAAAAGTCTTTCATACTACATGTTGTTTTCGAACCGATCGTTCCTATGGCAGCTATATGATATAGTAGTCCGACTTACACCAAATTGGGTCAGCCTGTTTAAAACTTAATCAAACACACAATGTGTATATTTGGTTGAGATATTTTGAGAAACAAAAAAGTTTTTCATACTAAATGTTGTCTTCGAACCGATTGTTCCTATGGCAGCTATATGATATAGTAATCCGATTTACACCAAATTTGGTCAGCCTTCTTAAAACTTAATCAAACACACAATGTGTATATTTGTTTGAGATATCTTGAGAAACAAAAAAGTTTTTCATACTAAATGTTTATTTCCAACCGATCGGTCCTATGGCAGCTATATGATATAATCATCCGATCCGGCCGGTTTCGACATATGTACTGCGTGCAGCAAAAAGACGGACCTGTACCAAGTTTCATCAAGATAGCTGCAAAACTGAGAGACTAGTTTGCATAGAAACAGACGGACACACGGACAGACGGACAGACAGACGGACATGGCTATATCGACTCAGCTCGTCGCCCTGATCAAGAATATATATACTTTATGGGGTCTGTGAGGCTTCCTTCAATGCGTTACACATTTCGTGACAAAAATATAATACCCTCTGCAAGGGTATAAAAATGCTCGGATTTTCTGTCCTTTTTTTAGTTTTTCCGACATTTTTCCCTGTTTTTATACCCTTGCAGAGGGTATTATAATTTGTCACGATGTTTGTAACGCACTGATGGAGGCCTCACAGACCACATATATATATTCTCGATCAGGGCTACGAGCTGAGTCGATATAGCCATGTCCGTCTGTCTGTCCGTCTATTTCTATGCAAACTAGACTCTCAGTTTTTAAGCTATCATGATGAAAGTTGGTACAGGCTCGTCTTTTTGCTGCACGCAGTACATATGTCGGAACCGCCGGCTAGGATCACTATATCATATAGCTGCCATAGGAACGATCGGTTCTGAATCACATTTAGTATTATTTGTTTCTCAAGATATCTCAATTAAACCCACGAATTGTGTGTTTGATACAGTTTCATACATCTTTACCAAAATTGATTCAAATCGGACTACTATATTATATAGCTGCCATGGGAACGATCGGCTCTGTATCAACATTTAGTATGAAAAAATTTTTTGTTCGTCAAGATATCTCAAGCAAACTCACTTTTTTTCCGGAAAATAATTGGCATTATTTGGTGAGTTTTGGTGAGTTTGAACAGCTGATTTGCACGCGTGCAGGCCGTTGCCCATCGCTGAACTTGATGCAGTCACTAAATAGAAATGCTCAGCAAATTAATATTAACAATCTTCATCTCTGAGCTCTTTGCACTCAAACTTGAAGTTTTTAGTTAGATGTTCCAATGCACTAGGGGGCATTTGACCCGTTGGAGAGGCCAAAACCTATGTTCAGATAGTCGCCAATTAAAAAAAACTTTCAATGCAACGCGTTCTCAAGATCTGTAATCTTGCTTACCAGAAATTGCAATAGTTGGCGCCAGTACGAAGTTATCAGCTGATAAACACAGAGGTCGCTACTGCAAAGCACGTGCTTTGAAACTATACTGTTTTGAGCGCATTTTAAAAGTGTCCAATATTAATAAATTTAACAACATTAGTGAAAAATTTTGTAATGAGCTCTAATCAGTGTGGCTTGAACTATGTGTTTGTGAGTGTCAAATGCAGTAATAAGTCGTGTTGTTCATTTAATAAAGTAAAAGTGTAAGTCATCTAAAAAATAAAATTTTTTTATCAATTCTCACTTTTGAAGAGAATTTCAAAGTGAGTCCAGAGGAGTCAATTGATGAAATATATTGTGTGTTGTAGAGAATTTAATTCTTGTTAAAATGCTGGTAATTAAAAATGCCCCTTTAAATTTTTTTGTTTGGCAATTGGATGAGGCGATAGGAAAAACGGCAAAAGTGGACTTTTACACACATTTGCACAAACGTAATAGACCCATTTTACTTTTTTAAAGTACTGGGTCTAAAAATGTATTGTAATTAACATTTAGGTTATATTAAAACTCCAACAGTGTCTATTTCTTACTTTTTAGACCCAGTACTTTAAGAAAGTACAAATGGGTCTATTAAGTTTGTGCAAAAAAAAATGTGCGTAACAGACAGAAGGAGGCGTGGCATACTATAAAGTATAAATAGGAGTGCACATCTTATTAAAAAACATAAGATACATTTACACAAAAAAAAATTAATTCCGGTCATGGTTTACTTAAAATATGTATGTATGTATGTACACCTAAGTATAAACGCCAGCACCAAAGTAGACAAAGCTCGGCTTTATTTTATTTTTCACAGTTCGCGTGGCAAGTCACATCTATACATTACAATAGAAAAAAACTTGAAAATCTACAAAACACAATTTCGCCTATAAATAGTGGTGCTACTGGGCCGGAGTTTCAATTCGGTCTTCACTTTCGCTTAAAGCGGACTTGTTTCTTGTTTCTGATCGGTCGGCTGTCGGAATCTTCAATCTTACTTTTGTTGCTGTCTGTTGTTAGTGTTAACAAGTAGCAGTGACACAAATTTCTCGGTATTTTGCTTAAAAGAGCTAGCAATGAATGCTACAATTTCAATTCTAGCATGCTTCGCCATTGCAATTTTTTTGGCCCCTAACTTCAGTTCGGCTGCTGAAAAGACAGTCTCAGACGAATCTAAAAATGACGATGAAATCAAAATTTATAAACGCCTAATTCCTGCCGATGTTCTTAGAGGTGAGTCAGAGGTGTTTTCGTGAATCTGCAATACTGTAAAATAATTCCTTACATGTACATGCACATGAAAGTATTTAAATACATTTTTATTATTTCTTATGTATGTATGTACATATAAATATAATGAATATATGTGGCAATAAAACGATATATATATATATATGATAGTTTCTTAGCAGTTTTCAATGTGGTGCGAATCCAAAGCCAGTTTGTCAGTTTGGCGACGGACAGATACATGTACACAAATAAACCCCCAATCCCATTCACCAACACAAATTTAAAGCGCAGCAATTTTAGACTCGCTTGAGCTGTTTTAAAATCATTGAGTTCAACCAGCGTATAATTCACTTACTGTCTGGGTATGTGGACCAAGGCCACTCAAAAGGGAATGGAATGGGCAATCGGGAATTCTAAAATTTTTTGTTATTCAAAATCCAACAATAATTTATTTCATAATTTACAAGATTTGTTGTATATTAATATCTGATCTAATTAACTCGCAACCGAAGCAGGTTCGCTGAAGCACGCACACACCCGCCCAATACTAGTCCAAAACCAAGTCCAACCCGACTTAACACAAAACTTAGGATTGCCAAAAAAGAATGTATCATGTAACCATAACCGCACCCGGCTAAAATTTATTTTCCCAATCTGAAACCATTGCAATGCGTTGACGCCTCCAGTGGACCCGTTGGGACACTGCAAAAACCCAATACATGTCCAATGGACATTGTCCATTTCTTATCTGTGCATAGGCTCTTTATACGGCCACCAACTGTTTATTGTTACTAATTGACTGACAATTGGATAAGGTTGGTTTTTGTCTTTCAACGACCAAATGAGACATTTATAATTTACTATTTACCGAGTATTTCGGCAAAAGGTTCTATTTCGGGTTTGTCCTTTCGGTTCTGGTTCTTGTATCGGTCCATACCGGTACAGCAAATTAATTTTTAAAAATTTTTAAATGTAAAGAAAATCACGCTTTATCAACAAATATAATTATGTGTATGTGTAAACGTACAAATGCAGCATGCCTTTTAGCAAGTCTTACATAAAATTCGAGGCATTTTTATACCCCTTGCCGCAGAGGGTATTATATTTTTGTCACGAAATGTGTAACGCATTGAAGAAAGCTGCTTACTGACCCCATAAAAGTATATATATTCTTGATCAGGGCGACGAGCTGAGATCGATATAGCCATGTCCGTCTGTCCGTCTGTCTGTCTGTTTCTATGCAGACTAGTCTCTCAGTTTTGAAGCTATCTTGATGAAACTTGGTACAGAGAATCCGTCTTTTGCGCGCGCCAGTACAGATGTCGACAACCGGCGGACTCGGAGGAACTGTTATCATATAGCTGCCATAGGAACGATCGGTTCGAAAACAACATTTAGTATGAAAAACTTTTTGTTTCTCAAGATATCTCAACCAAATATACACATTGTGTGTTTGAATAAGTTTTAAACAGCCTGACCAAATTTGGTGTAAATCGGACTACTATATCATATAGCTGCCATAGGAACGATCGGTTAAAAATCAACATTTAACAAATTTTGAAAAAAATCTGTCGGCTTACACAGGGCACTGCAAGGGTATCCAAACTTTGGCGCGCCAAAAAGTTAGCTTGCGCCTTATTTTGCCTACAGTGCAAAACTATGCTCGTACGAAAAGAAAAAGAAAAAAATTTTAAATTTACCGAAACCTTACCGTTACGAACCTTTCGAATTTCGGTTCTTGAAAAATAATTTATTTCGGTTTCGGTTCCGGTTCCGGTTCTACATTTGAAACGGTTGAAATAAAGGTTAACGGTTCCGGTTTCATTCCCTGGTTTAATTATATTGCTCGCAATGTTTTAAATGCAAAAAAAGACAATTTTAAGCAGAGAAATTGAAAAATTAAAGCAAATTATGCATTAGCAAATGCTTGCTAATCTGAAAATATAAATATTTTATTATATTTAGACATATTACTTAAAAAAAAATAAAGGTCTATTAAGTTTCTCCAAAAAAATGTGCGTAACAGGCAGAAGAAGCGTGGCAGACTAGCATCAATAGCCGATTTGATATAGCCATGTCCGTCTGTCTGTTTGTTCCTTTTTTGAACACCTAGATCTCAGAGACTATAATAGCTCGAGACACCAAAGTTGGTATTTAGGCTCATCTATATAGTGCATCGATCAAGTTTGTTTTAAATTTTGCCACGCCCCTCCGCCACCCTAAATTTAAATACAAAATTTCGAAGTCGAGTTAAAAAAGCACCTTTAATGCTAGCGCCTTGACATATAATAAACACTATGGCCCAAACCTGTCCAGAAAATTATATTTCAATCGGATTATAAACACGGAAGCTATTCAACTAGCAATGTTACTGAAAAAGGAAGAAGAAGAGACGCTAGCGACCTCTGTGTTTATCAACTGAAATCTTCGTAGTGGCGCCATCTATTGCAATTTCATGGTACGCAACTTTAAGGAGCAATCTGTAGTGAACGCAACGCATTCAAAAAGTACAGGGTCTTTTACTGTCGAGCTTGCTCCACCGTAGCTTACTGCATTTTTAAACCCAGTACTTTAAAAAAGTACAAATGCAAAAAAAATTTTGCGTAACAGGCAGAAGGAGGCTTGGAAGACCCCTTAAAGTATATATTCTTGATCAGCATTAACAGCCGAGTCGATATAGCCATGTCTGTCTGTCTGTCCCTTTTTGTGTCACCTTGATCTCAGAGACCATAAGAGCTAGAAACACCAAATTTTTTTTTTTTTTGCACAAACGTAATAGACCCTTTTGTACTTTTTTAAAGTACAGGGTCTAAAAACTGCTATACATTTCCAATCAATACAAAAAAAGTTCAATTTTTTCCCTTGTGCAATACTTGGCAGTAAATAAAATTTATTGTTTTTAGATTTTCCGGGCATGTGCTTTGCATCGACTCGCTGTGCTACAGTTGAACCTGGAAAATCGTGGGAGTTAACACCATTTTGCGGTCGCTCAACTTGTGTACAAAATGAAGAAAATCCAGCAAAGTGAGTAGATCAAATATAGTTAAAAGATGGTAACTGGATACTTATCATTTCTTCTTAATTCTACAGACTCCTGGAACTTGTCGAGGACTGTGGGCCTTTGCCTTTGTCGTTATCGAACGATAAGTGTAAGCTGGATATCGAAAAAACAAATAAGACGGCTCAGTTTCCCTTCTGCTGTCCTATCTTTACATGCGAGCCAGGTGTTAAATTAGAATATCCTGAGGTAGAAAAGGAAATTGATAAAAAGCACTAGAAATTTATTTTATCGGCTTTCGTTTCAACCTAAGCACGTCTTTTAATTCCTCACGAAGTAAAGTATTTTATAACATTTTCCAAATTCTCTATAATTGAATTTAAAAAAAGTAGACAAGTAATTTCCATTTTCTAATTTGAAATTTATTACAAAATAAATTAACTTTTCAGCCATATGATATATATTATTTTGTCGAAATGCACCCATGTCTGTAAAGGTTTATATCAACGTTTTCACACCGCGTTCAAGAGATCTTAAACGTTAAAGAAAGTATAACTTGTAATTATTTGAAAGTTTCGGTAAATTAAAATTATTCAACGCTTTAAATTCTAAGAAAAAAACTTGTCAAACTTCATACTGAATAGCTATAATTTTATAACGAATATATATGTATGTAAAATATTTACAACGTGTGATTCTGTTATCGCAATTTGGTTTTGTGTTGTTTTTATATGTTAACTAGGGGGTTTGCCCCCTGCTCGGTTTGCTCGCTAACCCCCGGCTCGCTACGCTTGCTCTCGGGGAGAAATGTGGGTTGAAAATAGGGAACACTTCTCGCAGCTATAGCCAGAACTTATGTCATTTCTAATTAGATAGCGGGAAATGTAAATTCAATTTTTCCCTCCAATCGGACTTAAAATAATATTACTTTGTATAAGCAGTGGGCAAGCCCTCTAAAAATCGCTACGCTCGCCAACCTCCGGCTCGCTACGATCACTGAAATCTCGGGAAGAAATGTGGAGTGAAAATAGGGAACACTTCTCATAGCTATAGCCGGACCCTTTGTAATTTTTAATAAGAAAGCGGGAAGTGTAAATTCAATTTTTCCCTGTAATTGGACTTAAAATAATAGTAATAGTACTTTATATAATATAGAGAATTTACATTTTCGCTGCTCGCTGTTTTAAAGTTTTCGCTGCAATTGGATTATAGCAGCAAGAGCGAGTAACAGTGTTATATACTGCAAATTTATTTTGAAAGTCACAACACCAACGAATCAATTAGGACAAAGAGTTTTATATATATAAATTTGAACTTGTTTTGGTTGTTTAAGCCTAGTACCCAGCACTGAAAAATCGTGTACGCTGACTAGCAACTCCATATAAAAAATATAGCGCAAGCTAACTTTGGCGCGCCAAAGTTTGGATACCCTTGCAGTGCCCTGTGTAAGCCGTCAGATTTTTTACAAAATATGTTAAATGTTGATTTTGAACCGATCGTTCTTATGGCAGCCTCCATATGATATAGTAGTCCGATTTACACCAAATTTGGTCAGCCTGTTTAAAACTTAGTCAAACACACAATGTGTATATTTGATTGAGATATTTTAAGAAACAAAAAAGTCTTTCATACTACATGTTGTTTTCGAACCGATCGTTCCTATGGCAGCTATATGATATAGTAATCTGATTTACACCAAATTTGGTCAGCCTGCTTAAAACTTAATCGAACACACAATGTGTATATTTGGTTGAGATATCTTGAGAAACAAAAAGTTTTTCATACTAAATGTTTATTTCCAACCGATCGTTCCTATGGCTGCTATATGATATAGCTATCCGATCCGGCCGGTTTCGACATATGTACTGCGTGCAGCAAAGACGGACCTGTACCAAGTTTCATCAAGATAGCTTCAAAACTGAGAGACTAGTTTGCATAGAAACAGACGGACAGACGGACAGACAGACGGACATGGCTATATCGACTCAGCTCGTCGCCCTGATCAAGAATATATATACTTTATGGGGTCTGTGAGGCTTCCTTCAATGCGTTACACATTTCGTGACAAATATAATACCCTCTGCAAGGGTATAAAAATGCAGTAAGCTACAGTGGAGCAAGCTCGACAATAGGAGAGCCAGTACTGCCAGCATTCACTAAAGATTGTTTTTCAATGTTGCGTACCATTCAATAGATTGCGCCACTACGAAGATATCAGTTGATAAACATAGAGGTCGCTAGCGTCTCTTCTTCTTCCTTTTGCCTGTAACATTGAATTACTTCCGCGTTTATCAACCGATTGGAATGAAATTTTCAGGACAGGTTTGGACTATACTGAATATTATATATACTAAAAAGGCGCTAGTTTTAAAGGTTCTCTTGTTATTCGTCTTTAAAATTTTGTTTACAATTTCTAGGGGTGGAGTGGGGCGTGGCAAAAATCTAAAACAAACTTGATCAATGCAAGATATAGATGAACCTACATGCCAAATTTGGTGTCTCTAGCTCTTATAGTCTCTGAGATCTAGGTGTTCAAAAAAGGGACAGACAGACAGACAGACAGACGGACAGACATGGCTATATCGACTCGGCTGTTGATGCTGATCAAGAATATATATACGTTATGGGGTCTGCCACGCCTCCTTCTGCCTGTTACGCACATTTTTTTTTGCACAAACTTAATAGACCCGTTTGGACTTTTTTAAAGTACTATGAACCCCAACTGAAAGTTATTATTAAACTATACATTTATATAAATCTTCATTAATGAAATTTAGAAATAAAATAAAATCCCCTTTTCCCCTTTCTTACCATTTAATACACAGATAATCGCTCATTTACGACAGTTTTCATTGCATTTGTTTCCTCTTTTGTTTATTTTATGTGTTGTATTGGCAACTCTGATTTAGCTGCCTACCAGCGAAAAATAAGACAATTTTTTTTCGCTGCTGCCACAACTTTGCTGGGTACTAGGCTTAAGTCAGAATCGGAGAGCAAACTAAATTTGGCAGTAAAATATTGATCCGACATTAACCCTCAAGAACTGTCAAGTGAAGCAATTAACGGGTGATTACTAAAAATCTGGACTGAATTTACTAGAACACAAAATCGAGCTTGATCGATTTGACTTATTCAGTATATACATACGTTTTTAAATAGGTTTAAGTGTTAAAAACAAAACTTTATTTGTATTTCTTTTAAAAATGGCCCATGATCGGCTAACCGGCGGGTTTATTATGTGTATGTGCTCAGTCACGTTGTACGACATTTTTGTCGATATCATTGATACATTTTTTAATCCAACGAATCAATTGCTTAACATTTTTGGCTTCCATGCCTTTCTTATATTTTATATTAGCGTCCCGATGATGATTTCGAATAAACGGAGTCAAAGTTATGCTTAGACACTGGTACACTTCCTGGTTAATGGCTAGTCCACTTGGGCTGAAAAATGGTTCTGAAATTCCGTTGTCCGAATCGGCCATCTTTTTAGTAATGATATTATCGCCAAAAAAAATATCTATATTATCGATATTAGAAATATCTGGGTGCAATTTCAAACTAGCTTCGTTTCGTTAGTTAACACATCGGCTGATAAGTCCGTAGGATAACACATAAGGGGCGCTACTAGTTCAAAACCCATATTTTTGGAAAGAAGCATCTTTTATAGGGTACTAGCCAAAGTTTCGATTAAATCCGGTAAACGGTTAACAAGATACAGGGGTTTCAGTGATGCAACTTTTAAGACTTTTGAAAATACCGATTTTAAAAATTTTCTTGTGTTTATTTTTAATTTTTTTCTTGTGGAAAAAAACCGCTCAAGCCAAATCTTTTGAGTGCTATTTGGACCCTGCTCCATCAAGAAAATTGTAAGGAAGTGGTTCGGTGACTTTTCAGGTGGTCGTATGACCACCGATGTTGCTGAACCTCTTGGTCGTCCAAAAATGGTGGTAACACCGAATAAAAATAAAAAAGTCAAAATAATCGGTTTAGAAAATTGTAAAGTGAGTTTTCAGAAGATAGTTGACACCTTACAGACTAAAAAAAAATTCATCGCTTCATTTGCATGAATATTTGTCCATGATAAAGCTCTGTTAAAAGTGGGTGCCGCGTTTGCGGTCCAAGCAGGATAATGCGCCATTTCAAAAAACGTTTCTACCATGGCGAAATTACATCGAATTGCTTTAGCAGCTTCCATTTTGAATAGATCTGGCTCCAAGTAAATTTTAACAGTTTGCAGACCTAAATAAAAGCTGACCGGGAAGAGATGATGCTCAAATTAACAAGTAATCACTTAAAAAAAGGCCTGTTTTGAGGCCTAATATAAATCTTTTTTTAAAAATGTATCGAAATGTTGGAGAAGCGCTGGATTGAGTATATCGCCCTTGAATGAAGTAAGGTTCATGAGTAAAATGGATTTTTGCCAAAAATTGGTTTTTTGATTTGTATCCTACGGACTTATCAGCCGATGTGTTATATATCATTATAGGTTTTGTGCATTGTGATAAAAGCATAGTGGCCAAAAATCATAAGCTTTGCGCTGATTTAAACCACCAAACAATTTTCGGTTTTTTTTAGAGATCAGTATTATTCGATATAATGAAAACTAAATAAAACTAATTAAAGTTCAACTTTTAGAAACAAAAATAATAAAATAAAAATTCAACAATTCGAACAATCGAATAAACGAATTAGGGCTTTACATTTATTTCCCATAGCTCCGTTTTTAAGGATTTTATAAATACCCGCTCATTTATGTGGTCGTCAGTCATTCTACTCCTTGAGTCGCATACTACAACTTTTATGATTAGCTGATGCCACACGCTCCGATGAAACGGTAAATAATATCGCACAAATATCGTACAAAATTATTGATATCGACGATTGTATCAGAAAAAAATATCAAGCAAAAATATATCATCACGAAAAAATATTTATCGATATTTCGATATTATATCATATATTATGATCGTCATCCAAA
This sequence comes from Drosophila neotestacea, assembly GCA_035044365.1. Lineage (NCBI taxonomy): Eukaryota > Metazoa > Arthropoda > Insecta > Diptera > Drosophilidae > Drosophila > Drosophila neotestacea. The sequence continues at coordinate 161,788 of JAWNMD010000135.1, read as the reverse complement.
TGAACAATTTTTTATCATCATTTTTGCACATCTAACGACATTAAATTTTATCGATGTTGCTTTGCTCTTCTGTAAAATGTGGTTACCCCTAATTCTTTCTGGCTTTAATATTAACAGATTTAAGTGATTTACAAATTTGAGACGGTGACCTTTTAAATTTCCTGGCGACCTATATTTGGCTAATGCCAGCTTTAAAGTTAAATGCAGTCTTTTCGGATTTCTTCCGTATTTTGGACACACTGAATCATTTTCCTTCCGAATTTTTCTTCCTTTCAATGCTCAATGAGTTCAATATTAGGGAAAAAGTGCTTTGTGGACCAATCTCTTCCATAAAATGGTCTACCGTGAAATTCTTTCCGAATAAAATGTGATCTTCGTACAAACCTACAAAGCGTTCGCGAAGGTTGTTTTCCGCTATTCGCGAAAATTTGAAGAGATATATCATTTTGTTTTAGTTTAACATAAAATTATAAAAATATGGAAATGGCCTATAGGATATTTTTAACAATTCCTGTTACATCAGCGTCAGAAGAACGTTCATGTAGAAAACTTAAATTAATTAAGAACCATATGCGATCGTCAATAGGAGATGAGAGACTTAGCATACTTAGTTTGATATCTTTTAAATATATCATAGCAGAATCTTTATATATTGATTAAATAATAGAAGAATTTGCATTTTTAAAAGCTAGGAAAATAGGAATTTGCGTTTTAATCTTAATCCATGCTTAAAAATTGTTGGGGGCGCACAGCGTAAGATTTTGCAAAACTAGGGGGACTTAAATCAGTAGCAGTCGTATTTTTAGAGCTATCGGCTTGAAATTTGAAGGGAATGTACAAATATCCTCAAAGAAATTTTTGAACTAAAAATGAAAGTGGGCGTGTCACGTTAAAGGGCGTAAAATACGCAAAAACCAGGCATTTTTCGTTTTTTTTAAATTCAAATTACAATTTTCAAAAAAATTCTTTTTTTTCAAAATATATCAGGTGAGTATTTTTGGGTCTAATTTTAGCTACTTAAAAAAAATGTCTTTTTATAAATATGAATAAAGAAAAAAAAATTTTTTTTTGTTATTTGATCATTTTTGTTAAGAGCAAAAAGTTTCCGCTATAACTTCCAAATTACTTGCCCAAAAATTAAAAGAATGGTTTCATTTTAAAGGTAGTTAAATAAATAATGGAAAAAAATGACTTTTATATATTTCACTTTTTTTTGATTTAAGAAGAAAAAAGTCCAAATTGGATACACAAATTTTGGGCAAACTGTCAACTGTTGCTCGCTGTCAAGTAACGCATGCCTTATGTATCTTATAAAGAACATAAATAAAGATATTTTTAAATATAAAATTTAATAATAATTTTCATTTGTTGTTCATAGTCTGCCGATTTTGTCTTTGTACATTACTCCATTCGGTCTCATTGACAAGCAGAATGGATTTCGCTCTACTGGATACTATGCTTAAAGCCTAGTACCCAGCAAAGTTTTTGCAGGAGCGAACTTAAAGTGCCTAATATTTCGCTGGTAGGCAGCTCAAAGCAGAGTTGCTAACACATCACATAAAATAAACAAAAGTTGATTGGTAGCTCTGTTGCTGCAGCCGTTTGTTAATTCAAAAGACGAAATAAACGCATTGAAAAAAATGCAGTAAGCTACAGTAGAGCATGCGCGATAGTTAAGACCCAGTACTTTTTGAGTGCAAACTGTTCACTATAGATTGTTCTTCAATGTTGCATACCATTCAATAAATGGCGCCACTACGAAGATTATCAGTTGATAAACATAGAAGTCGCTAGCGTCAAATTGCTGGCAAGGATTGGATGGACAGATGTTATTCCACCTTACGACGCCCTCCCATCCTATAGTCGGCTGCGATAGTTTGTGCCGACTCCCTAATTCAGACTTTACCCAACCTCACCACATACCCATCTCACCCTTAATAATTAGTTAACAAATCATTTCGTTCTCTAAATTAAACATCTTTAATTATTATCATTATCTGCTATCATGCTATCGGCTATATATTACTTAATATTATTTCCTATAATTTTACTATTTTAATTTACTTATACCGATAGTTGACATAAATCACTAACATAACATAACCCAAATGACCAGTCTGGCAACCCTCAACAGATGTTTGCGAGAAAACGTTTGCAAATATATACTAAGTGCAAATTAATTTATAAATATGTATAGAAATTAAATAAATAAATAATATAATATAAAAATTAAATAAATATAAAAGTTGTAATTAGTAGATATATATATGTGTGTATGGTTAATGTTCTATGTATATAGGTGTTTTCAGTGTTTTTACAAAACTTCCCTAACCCTACAGAGCTCTTTGGGGTCAGAGGGGCATATGGGCACACAGTGAGTGTGTCAATGTTTATTGTTGTATGTTTATGCAGGTACGTATATTCGAAAGTACACACGCACATATATCTATATATATAAAACTCTTTGTCCTTAGTCATCACGCTGTAGGCCAAACGGTTCAAGATATTAAGATGAAATTTTTACACAACATAGCTGAGACATAATTATCGTGCAATAAGACGGGATTTTTTGATATCCCCACTGGAAGGGGCTAAAATGGGGGGGTCAAAGATCAAAATTGCTTAGTATCAAATTTTTTTTTGTTTTTTGAGCTATCTTAACCAAACTCACAGATTATGTATTTCTTACTCACAGCTACATCCTGAGAAAATTTGGTCAAGATCGGACCACTATATCATATTGCTGCCATAGGAACAACCAGATGCAAATTAAAACTTTGTATGAAGATCTTTGTTATTTTTTGAGCTATCTTAACCAAACTCACAGATTATGGATTTCGTACTCATTGTAACATTCTGTAAAAATTTGGTCAAGATCGGATAACTATATCGTATAGCTGCCATAGGAACAGTGGCTTTTAATGCTATTAATAAACAATCAAAAGAAGATGGCCAGGGGGAGGGGGGGGGGGGGTTTACGATTCATTGGTGTTGCGACTTTCAAAATCAATTTTCAGTATGTGGCACTGTTACTCGCTCTTGCTGCAATAATCAAATTTCAGCGAAAACTTTAAAACAGCGAGCAGCGAAAATGTAAGTTCTCTATATTATATAAAGACCTATTATTATTATTTTAAGTTCAATTGCAGGGAATAATTGAATTTATATTTCCCGCTTTCTTTTTACAAATGACATAAGGTCCGGCTACAGTTGTGGGAAGTGTTCCCTATCTTCACTCCACATTTCTGACGGAGATTTCAGCGAGCGTAGCGAGCCAGGGGTTGGCGAGCGAAGCGAGCAGGGGGCAAACCCCCTAGTATATTATATTTACATGAACGACTTTAATTAATTAATTTCTATTTATTTGCAGGTTAATTTGAATATATATGGGTCGTCTCCACAAGGTAGTAGCAGCTGCGGGACGGGGATTTGCACACCTATGCAAGCAGTTAACTGTTGGCGGCTCCTTGATAAGAGCAGTATGTGCTGCGGGCTGCACCTAATAGAAGCAGTATGCGCTGCTGGCTACGCCTGATAAAAGCAGTATGCGCTGCTCGCTACGCCTGGGCTGGAATGACTGCTGGTTGCTCCTGCGCTGGAAAGAACTGCTAGCTGCGCTTAGCAGGAACGACTGTTGGCTACGCTGAGCAGAATTGACTGCTGGCTACTAAGCTGCTCGCTGGCACGGGATCACGGGCGGCTGCAACTTGGCGCGAAAAGATTTGGACATGCACCAATGTGTCTACAGGGACGGAATCACTTTGGATCCGGTGACTGTGTCTATCGGCGTGCCTTTGGATGGGCCTTGGATGGCTGCCGGCGTATGGGTTGGTTATTTCCCGGTGCGCTGTCTATGCGTAGGCCTGTGTTGGGTGAGCTGCACACAAATTATGACCTTTATGTCCCTCAACCTAACCTTCCTAAAATTGAGTCGTTTTGGTAGCCTTTGATTGGTTCCGCTGTTGCTAGGTGGCGCTGGCAACACCTGAATTTCTATCGATATATTCGATAATCAGGGGCTACCATAACACCACACCACCACCGAGAGGGGGGAGGGAATAGACAGATGGAAGTCCTGTGTACTTCGGCGCCAACGTAGGCCACCCCCCACACCCTGAGATTAAGAGTCCCATGCTCTACCGACGGAGCTAGCCGGGCCATTCTGACTCCTTTTCTTCACACACTGTCGTCTGATCCTCGGTCACATGCGAGCGGATCGCTGCCAGCACCGACTGGTTGACCCGCTCTGAGGCGTTAGCCTGTGAAGAATAATAGGCAGTCCTGAGATGCTCTATCCCATGGTTCTGCATCAAGACTGCAAACTTCTCGACGTGAACTGTTTCCCGTTATCGGTATTTATCACCTCCGGTACTCCAAACTGCGAAAATATATCATCCTTTAGTATCTTCACAGTTGCTAACGCCGTCGCCTTGGGGATCGCTCTGAGCCTAACGTACTTGGTAAGATGGTCAAGTGCAATGAGTATATATGCATTGCCAAGACGAGACCTCGGATACTTGCCCAGGAAATCCAGATACACCTTCTGCATGGGACGGTGAGTGACCACTTCCTTACCCATCGCCTAGTTATTTGGGTAGTGTGCTTCGTCTCCTTGCACGTGTCGCATCCCAGTACGTACTCCCTCACTTGCACTGTCATCCTCGGCCAGTAATAAAACTGCCGTGCTAGCGTTTTGGCCACACCTCCATGCATCCGGTTTTCTCCTTCGTGTGCCTGCTGAATGAGAGTACTCGCGTTGGCCTCTGGAATCCACAACTTCCACTGGAATTCCTCGCTGTCTACACGTGCAAACTGCATACGTTTGAACAGGAGTCTTTCCTCGACCCGCAGGTCTAGGAAACGTTCCTGTTGCTCCTGCACTACCTTCAGCCGATCCATGTACTCGTCACTCTCAAAAGCCGTCGTCTCGAACTCAAAAAGATTGAGCTCGTCCAGCTCAAACGGTCGAGACAGCATATCGGCTACGACGCTGTCCTTCCCTTTCCGGTGCTCCACGCTGAACTGAAAAGATTGCAGACCCAAGGACCATCTGGCCAACCGCCCACTCAAATCCTTCAGTGTCATCAGCCACTGCAAGCTGGCATGATCCGTTATGATGGTAAACGGCATTATTTCCAAAATTATTACAGGAGTCTGTAGGATTGTCTTCACCTTCTCTGGATCCGTTCGCAGCGATACCCCGCCGATTATTTACCCCAGATACCACAAATATTTAAAGCAGAACATAGACCTTTTCAACACAATCGTCAAGTTCGCAAGCCTCAGGCACTTCGCCACCTCGGAAGCCAGTTCCATGTGCTCCTCAAAGGTCTTTGATATCACCAGCGGATCATCCAGATAGACAAAGACCTTACTCCCCAGCCTCTGGGGTATCACCCGGTCCATCAGACGACACAACCTCTGTGCAGCGTTGCACAAACCAAACGGCATCATCCGAGACTAGTAGAGCGGTCTCCCGGGGATTGTAAACGCCGTGTACTTCCGACTTTTCGGGATTGAACTCGAGTTCAATCTGCCAGAATGCGTGCTTCAAATCGACGCTGCTTATGTATACTGTGTCGTCTACTCGGCCTTATATGGACTCGATGCTCTGCAGCGGGTAAGCATCCTTTATTGTGACAGCATTCAGCTTTCGAGCGTCTAAACAAAGCCGATTTTTCCCAGGTTTCCGCACCAAGGTCATCCGGTTACTCCACGGGCTCTCGCTGGGTTCTATCACCCCAAGTCGCAGCATTTCATTCACCTCTGCAAAAAGCAACTGCTGCACCGCCGGAGAAACTGGAAAGAAGCGCTCCTTCACGAGCCGGATGGTGTGCTGCTCCATAGATGGAACTGATCCAGTAGACGCGGTTACTCTCCTCTGCTGAGACTCGTCCAGGATGTGCGGTTCGACGGGTTCACTCTTCGTCATGAACTCGGACTCCACCTGGTCCAATGCCTCGACTCCTACGATGTGTGGTGCGAGCTTGAACTTTCGCCAGAAATCGATGCCCAAATACAGGGGCTGCTAGAGCGAAGTACACTTCGGCATAAGCGCGCTTGTTGCCACTCACCACCATCCTGACAGATACACACACACGTCGGCGCTCTAGACTTCTCTCGTTATAACGCGACCTGGCGTTGGCTTATGCTTTACCGTAGACCCCTGCTGAAATATCCGTGCGCGGGCTTCTTCATAGGCTGCCTTGCGAACTGATAGAGGAAACCAAGCGGACCACCTGGGCTTACGTAAGTGTGTGTCGTTTTTTTTTTAACTATTTTGATTTTTACGAAATTAGTATCCTTAACCTTAGAACCTACTGCTAACATGCAATGGGAAGCCGGCTCTACTTCGGGGTCAGGACCACAGGACATGACTCCTCCGCTTGCGTCCTACCCTGGCGACTGTTTCCGGCCTGGCATCTCGGGCACTTGGTCACCACCACATCAGGCAATCCACACCGGTAGCAAAAGATTTTGCGCACCAGCGACTCACAGTCCCAGAAAGTGTGTCCTTGCTCCCCATCTCCATCAGATAATCGTCGATGCTCTCTCCGGATCGCTGCCGACGCTCTCGGAGCTCTTGTTTCTGCTCGAAACTGGTCCTTCGTGTCGGAAAATGTTTTTCGAGGGAATAACGCAGGTTGGGCCTGTTCATCGCTTCCACGGATCTCGCCTGCATTCAGAACCAATCCTTGGCCCGTCCGTCCACTAGCAGGTGGAAATCCCGAATCACCTCCGTCCAGATAATTGGTAAGCATTCTGCATATATATGCACTCGAAATATTAACTCCTTTATAGGCATCGTTTTAGGGACATCAAACGTGAGTCCCCAGCGGTGAACCTGGACGTACTTCGAGCGTCCTGCCGAGTGAGGTTCCGGGTATCTGCCCTCGTTCCTCCTACGCTAGTCCTCGTATGGTCGTCCGTGGTACCCGGCCTCAGCTCTCTGTTGTGCCTCAAATTCCCTGTTGTCAATCAAACGATCAGGATGGGATAAAACCGGCTCAGGCACTGATGCGGGGAATGGGGCCATTGGCGCCTTGTTCCCTTGCTGTTCACCTCTCACCATACCCTGGATTTCGAACATGAACTCCATAATTTTAATAATTCCGACAGCTGGGTGGACATCGCCGTCCCATAGGTCTCCTGTGCTTGGAACAGTGCCACATTGATCGCCGATTGGATCTCGCTAGGGATCTCGTTCGGAGCGCTCCGATTTGGCAATTCGGAGTATCGCTGCTTCAGGATTGCGCCTTCTCCTGTGCCCCTCCCTTATTCCGAAGGAAGTCGAGATTACGCCTAGTCTTCCTATCTACCGACTGTCGGCATTTATCAGCGAAGGTCATGCCCCTACCACGCTGCACCAATTGCTGGACCTCCCTATATTTATTCGGCAATATTTCTTTTTTTAATCGTGCTCTGTCTTACCATTTAATATTTCCTATTGTAATTATTTGCTATTATGTAACATAAATACAAAAAATAATATACCAAAATGGACGAGCTATTTAAATTATACCCCCTATAAAAATTTATATAAGAAACCTACACAAAACGGTTTTTTCACTAAGGATTGGTAGCGATTCTAGACGCTGACAGGACTGGACAACAAACGCAGTGGCATGAAAATCCACCTGCGCGGACCACAGTCCTGGTCATGAACAGTAATTCCTACCGTGCTTCTATTTTTTTTCTTAAATGGGAATTATTAGAAAAAAAGAATTTCATCCGGTCTAAAGACGGCAACGCAGATTTCGACATAGTGGTTCCTTTTTGGGTCCAGCCCCTAGGCCTGACTACTAGTGGTCGATATTTCCACACCCAAACGCAGCACTGGACATCGCAACCGTGGCAGCAACAGACTTTAAGGTCCTCCCCGCGGTCCAATCAAAGCTGGGTGTCCAATGTGCGCTGGGCAAGAATAGCGAATTTGCTATTTCAATTTATAACAAAAAACACCGCCTGCTTCAGACGGAATCCTACTCTCCTCATAATTTCCTTTGGGCGCCACTTGTTATGATCCGACTAATCTGTCGCAGCCAAGTATCGATTTGCCGGCTAGCTATCGGTATTACCCAGGGATGGGTTCGACCCCGATACTGGGCGAGTATCGAAATTTGAATTACCGATTGTAATGCCCAAATAAACCCCTGGCGCGCTGTGCCAGTCAATGTAAACCTAGCATTACTTTCGGATAAATAATCGGACTTCGGTCTCATAACGCCTATACGGACAAATTGGATTAGATGGACAGATGTTGATTCCATCTTACGACGCCCTCCCATCCTATAGTCTGCTGCGATGGTTTGTGTCGACTCCCTAATCCAGACTTTACCCAACCTCACCACATACCCATCTCACCCTAAATAAATAATAAGCAAATAATTTTTGATTAAATCTCAAATTTAACAAATTTAAGTAATCGAGCTATTCTTATTATTTAACATTATATAGTTCTATTATTTTATATCTCGCTACTCAGTGTTAAATCGCAGCATTTATTTTTTACGATATTTACCAACAAATATATCGAAAGGAGACTCACTAACGATTCTTATAAAAACCAGCAGTCTGGCAGCCCTTGAACAGATGGGCGCGATAAAACATAAACAAATATATATAAAGTGCAAATTAGTGCAATACATTAGAATAAGTAGAATAAATAATTTTATGCAATAAATAATAATATGAAAAGTGTAAATAATAGTGTTTTAATTATTATAAATATAAATATGGCAATAGATTTTTGTATAAATTCAAATGTATGTGTGTGTCGTGGACGTTCAAGTTTATGTCTTGTGTTATTTCGGTGTTTTAGGTTTTATAACTTTTCAGGATAACACAAGATTTCCCTAACCGTAACAGAGATCTCTTGGGGTCGCAAGGGACTGTGGACGGATTTTCAATAAACAGGAGATTATAACATGTACATAAACTGGTAAATACACAGACACAAATGCATTTACAAATTTAATTCAATGACATTGAAATTCAACTATTCTATGTTAATTTGCAGATTAATTTAAATATATATGGGTCGTCTCCTCCAAAGGTAGTAGCAGCTGCACACCTATGCAAGCTGCTCACGGCTGGCGGCCTCTTGTTATGAACAATATGCGCTGCTGGCTGCGCCAGATAAAAAACAGCATGCGCTGCTGGCTGCGTCTGCGCTGGAAGGACTGCTGGCTGCGCTAAGCAGGAATGACTGCTGGCTGCGCTGAGCAGGAATGACTGCTAACTATGCTGAGCAGGAATGACTGCTAACTATGCTGAGCAGGAATGACTGCTGGCTACAAAGCTGCTCGCTGGCACGGGATAGCGGGCAGCTGCAACTTGGCGCGAAAAGATTTGGACATGCACCAATGTGTCTACAGGGACGGAATCACTTTGGATCCGGTGACTGTGTCTATCGGCGTGCCTTTGGATGGGCCTTGGATGGCTGCCGGCGTATGTGCTGGTTATTTCCCGGTGCGCCGTCTATGCGTAGGCCTGTGTTGGGTGGGCTGCACACAAATTATGACCTTTATGTCCCTTAAGATAGTCGCTTCCTTTTGGCCAGGTGCGTGTGGCGAAAAACGGTCGCAGCAACGTTTTTAAAGTGTGCTGTTACACTGCACTGTCCCAGACATGCCCGTCAGCAGCTGTGGCACCTGTTGCCTTACACGTGATTCAAAATCGACTATTTCTCCTAACCTATGTATCCCTAACCTTCCTGCAGCCTGTCATTCCTCTACTCCACCAATACCTTTTTGAAGTTTTGCTCCTACACATTTCTCAAAATTAAGTCGTTTTGGTAGCCTTTGATTGGTTCCGCTGTTGCTAGTTGGCGCTGGCAACAGCTGAATTTCTATCCATATATTCGATAATCAGGGGCTACCATAACAAACACATCACATATGAATGTTATGTAAACAAAATTTTAACAGGGGCCCATTCTGTTAAGTTAGCAGCTCTGTAACAGAGCTACTTTAAACCAGTAACACGTGTTAATGTTAAACACATTTAGGGTGTTCAGTCGACACTTACATCGTAGCAGCTTTTCAAGTAGGGATGTCGAATATTTTTAAAATATCGTATCGATGATATTTACTGTTTTAAAAAATATCAAAACGATATTTAATATATCGCTTTAAAATATCGATATATCAATATTTTTGATATTTTTTCATTTTTTCCCAAAAAATGTAGTACTGTGCCCCACAATAGCATTTCTGGTAATCCTTTAGAGTATTCGGCTCTGTGCAACTGGTCCATTAATGCAGGACTGTGCTTGAAAAAAATCACAATTCTCTTCACTTTATCCAAAATGTTGGAGAATGATGTAATCTCCTTAAGTGTGTCATTTACCACCAAGTTGAGTGTATTCGCAAAGCAAGGGGCATGTTTCCCATTTCCAAGAAAACATTTCGATGCGGCTTTCATATTATTTGCATTATCAGTGGTAAAAGTTGTCCCCTTAGACCGATCAATATGGAATTCGTCGCTCGCGTTCTCTAATAACGAACTTATAATCTCGCTGGTATGGGACTAAATAAAATGCACAAATTTTTTTTTTCAAATTGGGCTATAACAAATAAGTGACAAATAACCAACATGGACAGAGCAAATGACAAACACAAACACACAAAAGGCATAGCGCAAGCTAATTTTGGCACGCCAAAGTTTGGATACCCTTGCAGTGCCCTGTGTAAGCCGTCCGATTTTTTACAAAATTTGTTAAATGTTTATTTCGAACCGATCGTTCCTATGGCAGCTATATGATATAGTGATCCGATCCGGCCGGTTCCGACATATGTACTGCGTGCAGTAAAAAGACGGACCTGTACCAAGTTTCATCGAGATAACTTCAAAACTGAGAGACCAGTTTGCATAGAAACAGACAGACAGACGGACATGGCTTTATCGACTCAGCTTGTTGCCCTGATATAGAATATATATACTTAATGGGGTCTGTGAGGCCTCCTTCAATGCGTTACACATTTCGTGACAAAATTATAATACCCTCTGCAAAGGTATAAAAACACTATTGACGATCACGATTTAACAAAACACAGCTAAAATACATATGTATATGTAGATAATAAACTAACCTGGTCCATTCTAGCCGCGCTTAAACAAATTGACTCCAGACATTCCGCATTGATGAAATGCTCTGTAATGGTTAGAAAGGAGCGCGTAAAGTTCGTGATTTGTTCGTGATTTGAATATATCAAAAATAAATATTGATTTTCGATATTTGGGCAAAAGAAATATCACGATATAAATATATCATTTAAAAAGATATATATCGATATATTGATAATTTGATTATTATCGACAACACTATTTTCAAGCTTGCGACACCTAACGTGTGAACAACCTTTTATGTAGCAAGCGTGCGCAGTTAGATATTTATATTCGAGCTACTTTGACATTTAAAAAATCTGGTTATATACTGTTTAAACATAAACACAATTTTAGTTCAAAAAAATGCCATCTAAAAGAATAAAAGTAGTACCTCCGCTTCAACAGAAGACACAGCCAATATCGAGTCAGAGTAGAGAAGTGCTTTAGGGTTCTCAACGGAAAGTTTTGCAGCCTAAAGAAACTACGAATTAAAGGACACAAGAAGCGAGGTATTCCTCTGCAATTCACAACATTCTTTTAGAAGACGTCGACAAAGATATTTATGAAGAGTTGGAAAGCGATGAGGCCGTTTAAATAAAACTTAATCCTAAATTTTAATTTATTATTATCAATTTTTATATTTAACATCAAGTAGTTTAACAGAAGGAGCTGTTCGAGCTCCTGTTGCTTGTATTTAAATTAATATGCAGCACTAGCTTGCCCCATTTTTAACTTGTTTTCTTCAAGAGACATTGTGCCTTCCTCTATTTCCTTTAAAAATAAGATCTCCTTATGCCGTAGCTTAAGATTCTCCCTATCAATATCCAGTCGATTGTTGCTAGTTGCGCTATCTTGATTGAACTTTTTTCTGATTTAGGACTCCATTAAATAGTTTTCATAAATTTAGCATTAAAATATACCGAATATACTAAAATGTACGAAACATCTATCGAGTATATTGACATTCATCGTGCTTATCCACATCTCTAGTTTGCGCAGATGGGAAACACTTTTCGTATACATAGGCAGGGATCTAGCACTTTCGAATGAAATTGTTCAGTACAAATTGTTGTTGTAACAAGTTTCTCATCTGCTACCTGCGACGCTGCGAGAGTCGAGTGAACATGGCGTCATTCAATAAAGTCATTCGGGGCCTTATGGGAATTTGTACAGGCCGAATTTGTCATTCGATTCGGATGACGAAATTGTACTGAATGACGGCGAACGACAGTGCTCGTGGAAAGCGGCTATTACATCAATTCAACTAACGTCAACAGTGAATTTGTAAAATTTTGTGATTTGAATAAAAAATAAAGTTAATATGGCCAGTAAATTTGCGCTCGTTGTTGCTCTTGCAGAGAATCACAAGAATTCTATGCTGAAATTAATGAGGGAGTTTGAGGAAGCTGACAGCAAGAAAGCGATGAAGTTGGCTCAGCTTCAGGCTAAAGAGACCAAAGACGACGACGACTACTTGTTGTTCTTGGCAGAATATAAATATTCTATGAAGTGTTTGGACGTTGGTAAGTGAAAATATTTTATGAAAAAAGATATGAGGACATATTGATAACATTTAATTAAAACACATTATTTATATATTTTATTATGTTTTTGCGAACCCCTCTCAGATCTTCAATACTGTCTGCCCTCAGATCAATCACCATGTTGTCCGTTTCTGTGGTCCAATGCACCCTTTTGGTGCTCCTGCTGCTGGTACTTGGTTTATTGGGCGCTTTTAATAAAATGTACAGCTAAATTATTGAAAACAATTTAAAATTTTATGAACTTACATGATCCGGCGGCCATTTCAAATTGTTCTTATACCCTTGCAGAGGGTATTATAATTTTGTCACGAAGTTTGTAACGCATTGAAGGAGGCTTGTCAGACCCCATAAAGTATATATAATCTTGATCAGGACGACGAGCTGAGTCGATATAGCCATGTCCGTCTGTCTGTCTGTTTCTATTCAAACTAGTCTCTCAGTTTTTAAGCTATCTTGATAAAACTTGGTACAGGTCCGTCTTTTTACTGCACGCAGTACATATGTCGGAACCGACCGGATCGGATCTCTATATCATATAGCTGCCATAGAAACGATCGGTTCGGAATCAACATTTAGTTTGAAAAACTTTTTTGTTTCTCAATATATCTCAACCAAACTCACAGATTGTGTGTTTGATACAGTTTCATACATCCCTACTGAAATCGGACAACTATATCATATAGCTGCCATAGGAACGATCGGCTCAAAATCAACATTTGGCAAGAAAAACTTTTTTGTTTCTTGAGATATCTTAACAAAAGTCACAAATTTTGTGTTTGGTTCAGATTTATGAATTCTGATCAAATTTGGTGCAAATCGGACTACTATATCATATAGCTGCCATAGGAACAAACGGTTCGAAATCAACATCTAACCAATTTTGTAAAAAATCGAACGGCTTTGAAAATTTTGTCACGGGTAAAAGTATAGGAACATCTCGACAGAAGATGTTAGATGTTGATGAGTGGGAATAGCCTATTATCTGTTTATGTGCACTTTGTTTGGATTGCGCTTTTTATTGTCATTTTTTGCTCGCGCTCGCACATAAAAAGGGTTTCCAGACAGATCGTCAAATATCATTTAGTGAGTTTTGTGTTAGTCGTTTAGTCAACTATCGTATGCATATATTTAGACTTTAAAAAAATACAAGAAGGTCAATAACCTGAGTGCAAAAATGCGTAGCAGGCAGAAGGAGGCGTGACAGACCCCATAAAGTATATATATTCTTGATTAGCTCCAACAGCCGTGTCGCTTTTTTGAGTTCCTAGATCTCAGAGACTATAAGAGCTAGAGACACCAAACATGCACATTCGCCTATGTATATTTTGCATTGATCAAGTTTGTTTTAGATTTTTACAACGCACAAATTTGGATAACAAATTTTTGAATTACAAGAGCACCTTCAATGCTAGCGCCTGTCTTGAAAATTTCATTCCAATCGGATGATAAACGCAGAAGTTATTCAACTAGCAATGTTACGATAAAAGGAAGAAGAAGAGACGCTAGCGACCTCTGTGCTTATAAATTGATATGTTCGAAGTGGCGCCATCTACGGAAATTTCTAGTACGCAACATTGAAGAACAATCTTTTGTTTCTTACCACTTTTTGCTCTTTCCCACAAGTACAGGGTCTCTTACTGTCGAGCTTATATAGAATATTAGATTTGTCAAAACAATTATAGAATCGTCTCGGATCCTCAGCAAACCGATGCCGGCAACGACACAAATAATCGTTGTAAAGTTGAAAATTAAATGAGTTAAAATTAAAATAAATATTTAGCAATAGATTAACGTGAAAAAACGACATCGTTCCCTGTACGTTTATACCTGTACGTTTATAAGTAATTGATAGCTCTCGGGTAAACCATGGGAGCTTGTTAGACCTCACAAAGTACCTTCGACGAACGCATTGATCAAAAAAGCGGAGCAAAATGTTGTAACATAGAAACAGACCAAATTCTAAGTTATTGCTCGCAAAAAACTGAGACCTGTCATGATTTATAATGTGATTCTTTAATTTGTTAAAATCGGCTTATCTAAAACAGCGAGGTTTAGGCTCTGCTTTAGGGAGCACAGTTTTTGCTCAAGAACAGGTAGATCGAAAATCATTTCTAACGTAGGGTGAAAAGAATCTTCGGGAAGCACAAACAGATCCATTCTACTAACATTACTAACTGAATGATCAGATACAAATATTAGGTCCAGAAGACGGTTGTTACAATTACGAATATTGTTTATTTGATAAAGTGAAAGATCTAGGATGCTATTTACAAACTTATGGGAACTAGTAGGAACTGCCAGATTATCCACAATAGAACAAGATATATCAGGCTAGTTAAAGTCTCCCAATACACACAAATAATATCTACAGTGAAACCTCTCTTGGGCGGACACTCATGGTCGCGCAATTTGTGTCCGCTCAAGGGGAGTGTCCGCTTAAGGGAACAATTCTATCTTGCTGGGTTTTTTCCCCAATTTTAATAGTTTCTTCATTACAGCGTTTATTGTAATAATAATGACTTTAAAAATAAGGAAAATTAACTTCTAATTAATTTACTAAGTAATTAATCATATAAGTGTTATTAATAACAGCGATTCTATAATTTTAATTTATAAACTATTTTAGTTTGTCGCGTTTTTAAGTCTTTTTTCAATTATGCAGGACTGCAAATGACTTTCCAAATAATTTAATATATTCCAACGCCTTGGTGTCATCTTTCAATTTTTTGTTACTATTGCAACATTTCTATAGGGTATTTAAAATATGAAAAAATGCATCCTTTTGGATGCGCCCAAGACTCTTAACTTATGTCGATCTATTTGCTTTGCATACACACATATTTTCATATTTTGAATACCCTATAGAAATGTTGCAATAGTAACTTGAGTTTAATTTTGAGCAAAAAATAAAACTCACAAAATAATCATTATTTTCTGAGTTCTATTTTTTTGCTCAGCCCTAACGATTATTGGTTGAGTTTTGAAATATAACTTAAAATTAAGCATTATTTTGTGAGAATATTAATATAATTTAAAAATTTATAATAATTGTGAAAATGCATAGTTCATTATTTGAGAACAATTTTGGTATATTTCTTGATTTCTCAAAGTTACTAGAAGTGTATGATTTTTTTGATTGAAAAAAAAAATAATCATTATTTACCGTCCCTGCTATTTACATATAGATTAGTTAATTTAGACTTAAGGCCTCTTACATTTTAATACGCTAATAGGAAAGGGAAATTCTTTTATAAGGAGTTAACTCTTTAATAAGCAAATCATTTGGCCAAAATGTATTACAATAAATTTTTGTGAATAATTCCGTTGGCATAAAAAAATTTTAATTTTTCTACAGTTATAAAAGCATTAGGAATCTTCGACTGAACATACGCTTTTACGTCATCAATCGAAGTATAGTAATGGTCCCGTAGGAAACTAAAATCTGCATTTCAATTTATATTATGCCAATTTCTTTTTATGCGGTTTTAAAAAAAGGACCCTACGATACTGCCTGCTACTCGACATTGCCGACTCCTGACTCGACTACAGATACCCTTTTTATAATATATTTATAATTTTTCTATAACATTATAAGCAGTATGATATATAATATATTATGAATTCTTATTATATGTACATTTATCAATTTGTAACTATTCAAATGTTTTTTTATTTTAAGAATTTAGAGACTAATGCAATCGTTTATATGCAGCATTAGGAAATTAAATAAAATATATAAAATTAAATATAATATTATTTTATATAATAATAATATTGTGAAAAATGCAGTAAGCTACAGTGGAGCAAGCTCGACAGTAGGAGACCCTGTACTTTTTGAGTGCAAAGCGTTCACTAAAGATAGTTCTTCAATGTTGCGTACCATGAATAGATGGCGCCACTTGATAAACATAGAGGCCGCTAGCGTCTCTTCTTCTTCCTTTTGCCTGTAACATTGTTAGTTAAATAACTTCCGCGTTTACCAACCGATTGGAATGAAATTTTCTGGACAGGTTTGGACCATAATGTATATTATACATATGTACCAATACAAAAGGCGCTAGCATTAAAGGTGCTCTTGTAATTCATCTTTAAAATTTTGTTTTTCAATTTCTAGGGGCGGAGGGGGGCGTGGCAAATATCTAAAACAAACTTGATCAATGCAAGATATAGATAAACCTTCATGCCAAATTTGGTGTCTGTAGCTCTTATAGTCTCTGAGATTTAGGAACTCAAAAATCGGACAGACGGACAGACAGACAGACGGACATGGCTATATCGACTCGGCTGTTGATGCTGATCAAGAATATATATACTTTATGGGGTCTGCCACGCCTCCTTCTGCCTGTTACGCACTTTTTAGACCCAGTACTTTAAAAAAGTACAAATGGGTCTATTAAGTTTGTGCAAAAAAGTATATATATTCTTGATCAGCGTCAACAGCCGAGTCGATATAACCATGTCCGTATGTCCGTCTGTCTGTCTGTCCCTTTTTTGAGTTCCTAGATCTCAGAGACTATAAGAGCTAGAGACACCAAATTTGGCATGTAGGTTCATATATATCTTGAATTTATCAAGTTTGTTTTAGATATTTGCCACGCCCCCTCCGCCCCTAGAAATTGAAAAACAAAATTTTAAAGACGAATTACAAGAGAACCTTTAAGACTAGCGCCTTGATTGGTATATATAATACTCGCTATAGTCCAAACCTGTCCTAAAAATTTCATTCCAATCGGTTGGTAAACGCGGAAGTTATTTAACTAACAATGTTACGGGTAAAAGGAAGAAGAAGAGACGCTAGCGGCCTCTATGTTTATCAAGTGGCGCCATCTATTGATGGTACGCAACATTGAAGAACTATCTTTAGTGAACGCTTTGCACTCAAAAAGTACTGGGTCTCCTACTGTCGAGCTTGCTCCACTGTAGCTTACTGCATTTTTTTTTTTGCAAAAACGTAATAGACCCATTTGTACTTTTTTAAATACTGGGTCTAAAAATTTATTAAATCAAATATTGCACACATTTATTTAATATTATGTCAGTTCACTTTACTCGCACATAACATCCGATCAGCGTAGGGTATGCGCAGGCTGAGGGCATTGCTGCGAATCAACTTTGAAATAGACAAAATTGAGTTTTGTAACAACAACAACATGATACGAGATGTTGTTCAATTTCTTAAAAACACCGATGTTTTCAAACCGATGTTTTTCGATATTCGACTTTTTTTCCATCTCAAAAAAGAAAAGAGCGGGAGGTAGCATTAAAATCGTCGCTAAAAAATGTAAGCGAATTGTGAGTTTTTTCAAGAGTATCTCAACGGCTTCACCAAATTCAGAGAAGCTCAAGAAACTGAAAAATATGCAGTCTAAAATAGGAATGCCCCAATAGATGGAACAGCGTTTTTTATATGATAAAGCGAATTTTACTGACAAAAAAGCAATGGCGAAGGTGTGAGAAGATGTTTAGTAAGGCGGGATTGATTGTCAGCGAAAAACGTTGATATATAAGCTTTTGTGAATCGAAACGAATGGGTCTCAACATAATTTAATACTCAATACTCATATATTTAATTAGTTTTCAGTTTTGAAAACCATGAGTTAAGCTACTTTCTTTTTAAAACTATTAATGCTAAAAGCATTAAGCATAAAGTTAATACACCAAAACATAAAAAATAAATGCTGGATAATTTTAATGGGTTAGGTTCAAGACGATATATCGATACATCGATGTTTTCACACAAAAAACCTCGAAACAACGATGTTTTTCCAGCTCTGCCGTGGAAATAAACATTCTATTTAAAACATCGAGGTTGCACTTTTCCCTCATACATTTTCTCGAAAAATGTTCTCCATAAAAATTTGAAACCTTTGTTGCGTGCTTCCTGGGCCTCTTCGGTTATTTGCCCAATTGAGAGCAATGCATTTTTTATAGTTTCCGGACCGTGAATAAAAAATGTATGTAGAGTTGGCGACATATTATACCAAGGGTACAAATTAATGAAATGTCTCACAGTCTGCAAGGCGTAATTTTTTAATTTTTCTACATTAATATCATGGTTGCATGACACAACCATCAATATTGTGTTCATTCTTTTCAGCAACTCGATGTCAATCCTTGTTATTTCCGCAGTCAATTCTGGGTTTTGAAAAAATCGCTTAGCAGTATTACCATCATTACTGCTTCCAAAACCAGGCTTTGGGAGATCAATAAGTAAGCCTAGTTTTTCCTTGAACTCTTTCCAAATGCGAGTTTTTGTCTTGCCAACAATTTCTTTGTCCTCCGCCGATCTGTAAAGTCGAAATACCGAATTTGAGATTTTAATTTTTCACTTCTCTTAATAACATTTCGCCAATATTTCGTTTTCGAATCTGTTCCTAAAATAAGTCAAATCTTATAACCATTGTTGTGGCATTATATGTACACATAGATTTCCAAATTACCGACAATATCACCAAAGGTCTAAATAAACAAATTAACATATGAGACATAGCCTACAGTTCTGAGCACTAGTTCGAAGCTGGTAATAAGTAATTACTAGGACACCACCTCTACTTACTTTACTAACCCTAAGCAATGCGTTTCTTCATTTCTTATTTTGTATGAAAATTCCGCAAATAGGGTCAATCGCCACCACATCGTACCACTTTCGTACTTGATTCAAGAATTTCCGGTGTTTTAATAATAACTTATTAAATTCCAATTTATTTTCATTACCTCTTTATTTATTAAAGCATTACTAAAACTTTTATTAAAAAAATCTAGCTTACGTGGGATTCGAACACGGGACCTCAAGCTTCAGACTCGGAATCTCTATCCAGTGCGCTACAATAAAAACAATTTCGCGTATGCTACAATACATACATGTTCTACACAAAAAGACAGGCTGGAACAGACGGACAAACCCCTGGGTGGTTCGGCGTTCGCTTACCATAGTGTCACTCAAGTACCCATGTAGTTACTAGCCGAAAAGTTAGCTGGATGGTTTTACATATTACATATCAAAATTGCATTTCCTCCGAAAAGGCAAAAAAGGGCACTCTTATTTTTATACCCTTGCAGAGGGTATTATAATTTTGTCACGAAGTTTGTAACGCGTTGAAGGAGGCGTGTCAGACCCCATAAAGTATATATATTCTTGATCAGGGCGACGAGCTGAGTCGATATAGCCATGTCCGTCTGTCTGTCCGTCTGTCTGTTTCTATGCAAACTAGTCTTTCAGTTTTGAAGCTATCTTGATGAAACTTGGTACAGCTCCGTCTTTTTACTGCACGCAGTACACATGTCGGAGCCGGCTGGATCGGATCACTATATCATATAGCTGCCATAGGAACGATCGGTTCGGAATCAACATTTAGTAAGAAAAACTTTTATGTTTCTCAATATATCTCAACCAAACTCACAGATTGTGTGTTTGGTATAGTTTTATACATCCCTACCAAATCTGGCTCAAATCGGACAAATATATCACATAGCTGTCATAGGAACGATCGGTTCAAAATCAACATTTAGTATGAAAAACCTTTTTGTTTCTTAAGATATCTCAACCAAACTCACAGATTGTGTGTTTGGTATAGTTTTATACATCCCTACCGAATCTGGCTCAAATCGGACAACTACATCATATAGCTGCCATAGGAACGATCGGTTCAAAATCAACATCTAGTATAAAAACTTTTTTGTTTCTCAATATATCTAAACCAAACTCACAGATTGTGTGTTTGGTATAGTTTTATACATCCCTACCAAATCTGGCTCAAATCGGACTACTATATCTTATAGCTGCCATAGGAACGATCGGTTCGAAACCAACATTTAGTATGTATAACAAATTTTGTAAAAAATCTGGCGGCTCACACGGGGCACTGCAAGGGTATCCAAACTTTGGCGCGCCAAAGTTAGTTTGCGCTATATTTTTAAATATAATTTAAGAGGCGGATGTAGCCCGAATCATAACTTTATGTCCAACGATAACCTAAACAATTTAATTTTTTTTACCATTTTTTAAAAATGAAAAAAAATTTAAGAAATGTTTTTATGAAAACTGTATTTATGCTAATAAACTAAGAAAAGTTAAAACTTGTTCTTCAATTTCCATATATACGTAAATTCGTTTCACGTTCATGAAAAAACGATTGCGAACAAACATTAAAATGCATTATTCTGTGAATTCCTTAAAACTTAGTTCCATATGTGAACTTTAAATGCGTGTTATGGGGGAACCAAATAACCTAGATAATTTTCCTTTTGGATTATAGCGCAAAATTGTATCATCGTAAAAGCTGCACTTACACTTTCTTCAATATCTTAAAAACAAAAAAAATTTCTTTTGGCGCGACATATGTTCTAGTACGATCCGATCTGGGACCAACAACTTTTGCGGATACCTGGGGCGACTAGGAACAACTGCCTGGTTAATATATATTGAGTCTGTTCATACGGATTGTATTTAACATCGATCATTCCATTGGGCGCCATTCTGTTACTTTCCGACAGTTTTATTGGATATGCACATCGATTGCCAGCTAGCTCTCCAGGGATGGATAAGACCCTCGCTGCACGGATAGTCAGGTAACAACTAATTATATTTGAAATGAAGTAATGGTGCTAGCGGTTCGCCTGCACCTTACGTTGCCTGCACCCTACCTTATGCTGATCCTGATCTTCTAGGATCAACCCCCCATACCGACCGCTCCGTCCGTATGTCACTTTACTTCCCACCATTAAAAAAGAATTTACACTTTCATTTTAGATTTTTATATCTTCATATTTATTTAATTAGCACTAACATTTCACTTTTAATTAATTTTGTAGGCCTTTATATATAAGACATCCTAATGGGACCACCCTTTTCAACATCTAATGCTCGAGCAGCTGAGAAGAATGTAAAGGGGACTCAGTGGCTGTTGACAAACAGCAATAAATTTAAGCATAATACTTCATATGAAATAAATAGGTTAAATCCATAAATAGACAAATAAATTAAATAATAAACAAAACAAAATAAATAAAGTAATCTGAGCAGGTGACTTGTTATTTAAAATCTGCTTTATTCTGAATGCCGGAATAGGCGACAAAGCGGCTGGAGTTGGCAAAATTTGCCTCACACAATTCCGCTGTGGCAACAGGGAATGTTGAAGTGAATAGAAAAAAGTAGGTACAAAAACCTGTGGCCACCCGGAGACGATGGAGAATCGCTCCTCGGGTGGTGTTCTCCTTCCTGCCTTGCCAAGGTGGCTTCTGCCTGCTGTTGGTTTTGGGCACTCAAAGTTGCAAATTACCCAACTGCGGTGAGCTCTAGAAATTTATTGCTTTGGGTTTTGTTAAATATAGATATATGGCGCTCAATCATTTGACTCTTTGAATGATAATGCAATTTTAGTAAAATTTAAAAAAACATGGACGCAAGTAAAGTAATTCTGTGCAAGGCCACGCGCACACTATAGCTGAAAGTGGAACTGAAAGCTGAACTGGGCATGAGTGAGAGAGCAGCCATTGACAAATGAGAGAAATAAGCTTTCAGATCAGCTTACAGCTCTACTGATATTATGCGCACTCTGTTCATCTCATGATGACAGTTGATGTTGGCTTAGCTGAAAGTTCAGCTTTCAGCTATAGTGTGCGCGTGGCCTGAAAGTATTTACCGGACTGATCAATTTACCATGAGCGGGTGCTTCGATGTAGACAAATCTAATTTTTGTAAAATTGATATCACTATCACCACTACCTTGCATTTTTGGGAATACATTTCATAAGTACGAAAATCATACTTCTTCGATTTTTGCTATGTCGGAAATAATTCAGCAAACAAGTTTATTGCAATTCGAAATGCTACGAAACACCTTCGGATACTACTAAATTTTAATAAAATAATCATGTAATTGTCAAACAATGTTTAGAAAGATTTCGGTATGCGTTAAAGGACGAACGTCATCCAAAAACACCAATTACTTCAACTGATGAGCATCACGCCAAACAAATTAAAAAATTAGTTCTCCAGGATGGTCCATTGACAACTAAAGACATTACTGACACTGTTGGCAACATAATTTTTTCAGCCAACAAAATTGTAAGATATGTTTTATGTTTCAGAAAAGTTAAATCTCGTTTCTTAAAAAACACACTCCATTTTTTCTACCATTTCGCCAAAAACAAGACGTATATCGGATCAAAGGCATCTTTTTATACCCTTGCAGAGGGTATTATAATTTTGTCACGAAATGTGTAAAGCATTAAAGGAGGCCTCACAGACCCCATAAAGTATAAATATTCTTGATCAGAGCGACGAGCTGAGTCGATCCTGTCTGTCCGTCTGTTTCAATGCAAACCAGTCTCTCAGTTTTGAAGCTATATTGATGAAACTTGGTACAGGTCCGTCTTTTTGCTGCACGCAGTACATATGTCGGAACCGGCCGGATCGGATCACTATATAACATAGCTGCCATAGGTACTATCGGTTAGAAATCAACATTTTATATTAAAACTTCTTATACTATTGCAGAGGGTATTATAATATTGCCACGAAATGTGTAACGCATTGAAGGAAGCCTCACAGACCCCATAAGGTATATATATTATATTCTAGATCAGGGCGACGAGCTGAGTCGATATAGCCATGTCGTCTGTTTCTATGCAAAGTAGTCTCTCAGCTTTGAAGCTATCTTGATGAAACTTGGTACAGGGCCGTCTTTTTACTGCACGCAGTACATATGTCGGAACCGGGCGGATCGGATGACTATATCATATAGCTGCCATAGGAACGATCGGTTGGAAATAAATATTTAGTATGAAAAACTTTTTTATTTCTCAAGATATCTCAACCAAATATACACATTGTGTGTTTGATTAAGTTTTAAACAGGCTGACCAAATTTGGTGTAACTGGACTACTATATCATATAGCTGCCATAGGAACGATCGGTTCGAAATCAACATTTAACAAATTTTGTAAAAAATCTGACGGCTTACACAGGGCACTACAAGGGTATCCAAACTTTGCCGCGCCAAAGTTAGCTTGCGCTATATTTTTTATTTCCTAAGATATGTCAACCCAACTCACAGATTTTGTGTTTGGCTCAAATTTTAATAGCTTGACCAAATTTTATGCAAATCGGACTACTATATCATATAGCTGCCATAGGAATGATCGGATCGAAAATATCATCTAACAAATTTTGTAAGAAATCTGACAACTGTGTTTGAAATCTGTGTTCTCCCCAATCCTTGCAACAAATGTTGGACCAATTATTTTCCCTTGAATTTTTATATCTAGAATTTAATTTACAATGTAAAATTTTTATTGTTTATTTATTTAAAATTTTGTGTTGACTGTTCATAGTCTGGCAATAAATAAATAAATTTCAAAAGTGCTCTGGTTCAGAAATGGGGATAGTCTATTTAAGGTGACGAAATGGAATTTGGAGAAATCTATTAAGAGTTATAGCCGCAGTCCGATTAATACTTGTACACAGTAGTTAAAGCAAAATAGTAGTTAATGCAAAAAAAAATTAAGAATGGAGAACAACTTGAAAATGATGAAATTATTGTTATACTTCAATAAATGTTTGCCAATTATGCAGTGCTAAAGGTCTTTTTATAAAAACTCCATTAAAATGCATATTATCAGTAATGCCCCAAAAGAATCTTATGCTCGGTGTCAAAGAGCTCAAAAAGATTTATATTTGGTTTGCTCTTGGCCACTGAAAATTCAAAGTTTCTCGACACCGACAAGGGAACACTTTTCACAGCTATAGCCGGACCTTATGTCATTTGTAATAAGAAAGCGGGAAATGTAAATTCAATTATTCCCTGCAATTGATCTTAAAATAATAGTTGTTCACGTCAAAAGGGCAAGGCGTCATCGCAGCATAATTTTGACGTTAACAGAGCTCTTAAAGCTAACAGAGTCTCCACTTTCCTCTCTTGCTGCGCTCGATCTGCTCTAAGCGAGGCTTAGCATGAGCGCACTTTGTGCCATATCGTTCTGTTACATTTCTGCAATCAACCCCACCAGAACGTATATTTTCAAGTTCAATAAATATATATATAAACCGAAACACAAAACGTGTGTTTCAACTTCATATAATTCGACGTTGGAATATTTGCTGCCTTGCGATCCTCCACTACAACAATAGTAATAGTACTTTATATAATATAGAGAATTTACATTTTCGCTGCTCGCTGTTTTAAAGTGATCGCTGCAATTGGATTATATCAGCAAGAGCGAGTAACAGTGTCATGTACTGAAAATTTATTTTGAAAGTCGCAACACCAATAAATCGTAATCTCCCCACCCCTCCCCCGCGGCCATCTTCTTTTGATTGGTTATTAATAGCATTAAAAGCCACTGTTCCTATGGCAGCTATACGATATAGTGATCCGATCTTGACCAAATTTTCTCAGGATGTAGCAGTGAGTAAGAAATACATAATCTGTGAGTTTGGTTAAGATAGTTCAAAAAAAGTTCAAAAAAAATACTAAGTAATTTTGACCTTTGACCCCCATTTTAGCCCCTTCCAGTGCGGATATCAAAAAATTCCGTCATATTGCACGATAATTATGTCTCAGCTAAGTTGTGTGAAAATTTCAGCTCGATATCTTAAGCCGTTTGGCCTACAGCGTGATGACTCAGTCAATTAGGACAAAGAGTTTTATATATATAGATATACAAATCGTAAAAAAAAAACGAAAATCTTATTCTGTTCCCAAATACATTTTTGTATAAAAATATCTCAAAAGAGGGAGCTGCTAAAAAAAACTGGGACGAGTTTTGATATCAGCACACAAAAGTTCTCTACAAGCCGTACTAATATTGCTGGAAAATTTTAAAAAGTTGATTTTTAATTAGTGTGTGTTGACGAAAAAGGTTGAACAAAATGCCCAGCCCTGCAAAACTCAAAGATTGATTACATTTATTTATTAATTTTTCTTTGATGTTATGTTTTTGCACAGCGAATTAATACTAGGTTAGTTATTTGAAAAGTTTTAAAGACGGAAATGAAACAATATGGATAAATGGATAAAACTACATTCATTCTTTAGTGTAATTCCCTCTGAGCTTAATACTTTTTCCCTGCTATTTTCCATTCCGTTTACCGTTATTTTTTAGCTGTGGGATCAAATGGAAATCAATCAGAGGTTGCCAGATCTGTTGAATAGGGTGGATTTACCAACAATTCATAATGTAGGTCACACAATTTTTCTATCGCCAAAGCGCCTTAGTGGGCCGAAGCATTCTCTTAATAATAGGGGATTTTTTTCGTAGCTAAGACAGAGAGTCCTATAACTATTCTATCTAATTGGTAAGAATTTCGCTTTGCTGATAAGTTATCAAAAAAATAAATTGTATCACTGCAGTGATAGAGTGCACTGTACGAATTTCAGTTTTCTAAATGGTTAGGAAAATACCAAAACATGTGATCTTTAAGTCGCTGATTAAATAAAGATTTTTGACAGATCGTCGACAAGCTTTGGCATGTTTACAGGAAGAATGGAGCTTTCAAACGATACACAGCATTTGGTTCTAACTGAGCTAAAAACATGTCGGTTTCAAAACTATTCAAGTAGTGTATAACAAATAACTGAATGCTGACATACGATACTTAAATTATAGAAAATCTCTTCCGTTAAAATATGAATCTTTGTTGTTTTAGATCTTTTTGATTTTGCCTAAAGGCAGGGCTACGCATTAAAGGGTTAAACAAATTCACAAATCGTATGGCATTCTTGGTGCATCCCATTTATTGACAAGCGCGTCAAAACTCTAAACACATAAACTGGTCAACATAGTATGCTTTTTATTTATATTCAACAACTTGCGATTCCACATACGAACGAAACAGTAAAAATTTGCAGCTATCAAGATATACATATGTACATACATTGTGCATGGGTTTTTCACGAACATACCAATGTGAAATCATTAAAACAAAACAAACAAAATTATAAAATAAGAAATTAACATGAGTAAACGGTTTTATGGCTGCGTAACAAAAGTGCATTAGAGCAAAGAGCTAACTTAGGCTACACATAAATATTTCAAACAAAATAATATAATATATATGTTACTTTCATATATGTATGTATAACTCACTAAATACAAGTGAATGTGTGTACATATGTATGTGTCTTTGTATAAAATTTAATTGGCTATATTTGGAAAAGCATTGGAATGCATTTGTATGGTTTAAGATATACACTTGTATGATTAATTCTAATTCAAATATACATTTATAAACATATGTACATACATACATGCACAGCAGCACATGTGTTGGAACAATATGAATAAGACATTACAAATGATATATTGTGACATTTTTCCAATAATACTTATATCCATTTACACAATCATCAAGCATTTTACATTGCAAGAGATAATACTAAGCTACTTCTTCAAAAATTGTTTGAACTACGCGTCGTGCTAGCCGGCTTTTTTCCGGTTCTTAGAGGTGATCAATATCCAAAGTATCTGTCGTCAACAGCATGGATTCGCTATGAGTTTCATCCACCAAAGAAGATAGCGAATCATTTATCATCGCGGCGGACAAATCCACCGAATGGTGCTGATCATCATCATCCACCCCATGTGATCGTTGAGATGAAGAAAGTAACGGATCGTGCCTAGCACCACCGCATTCATTAAGCATACTAAATACTTCATTCTGTTCACTTTCGCTGTGATGGTGATGTTGGTGTGAATGGTGTTGCAACTGTCTGCTAGTTCGATGGCAATGCTCTGAGTCACCACAACAACTGTTGTGGTTATCCACGTCTTTGCCATTACAGGGCTGCTGCAGGTCATCGATCACATGATGCTGTCTATCTGACGTCGTACAGTAAATATTTGCGTCTAATGTGCCCCCTTTCGATCTAAAACTATTGCACTGTAACGATGTTGTAATTGGGGATTGCGATGCGGTCATTAAGTGGCTGCTATGAGATGAAAGCATCGGATCGCCCCCAAGCACCGGGTGCTTACAATCTTCCATAAGCTCGTCAATTTGATTCAAGCACATGCCGGGATCACTACTTATTATTGGAAGCTGCAAGTAAATGAAATAAAATGTACTCAATTAAAATAGACAAATGAAGATTTAATTATACCCGATACTCGGGAACTAAACGGTTATATGGGGGCATTCAGGTATAAAATTTGGTATCGGTATCACTATCAGTTGATGGAGAAGAGCTTGAAGTTGTCTGTGATTTCCGATAGCTGTGAGTCACTACTTACGCCAAGTATGTGACATACAAAACATTTGCAAAGGCAGCTCCAGAAATTCAATAAACAGTGTTCAGCAAACACAAAGCACAGCGTCAAATCTAAGATGTACCTAGTCACAGCCAGATGACTATATTATACCAAGATTATACTAGGCATGCTAGGCATTATACTAGGCAAGAAAAGCTCTAATATCTATACATATAAAACTCTTTGTCCTGACTGACTGACTGAGATATTACGCTACAGAACAAACGGGTAAAGCTATCAAGCTGAAATTTTTACACAAAATAGCTGGGACATATTTATCGTGCAATAAAACGGCGTTTTTTATTATTCCCACTGGAAGGGGCTAAAATGGGGGGTCAAAGGACAAAATTGCTTAGTCCAAAAATTTTTTTTGTTTTTTTAGCTATCCCAACCAAACTTACAGATTATGTATCTTTTACTCACTGGTACATCCTAAAATTTGGTAAAGATCGGATGACTATATCATATAGCTGCCATAGGAACAGCCAGATGCAAATTAAAATTTTGTATGAAGAGCTTAAATGTTTTTAGAGCTATCTCAACCAAACTCACGGATTATTTGTTTCTGATTCATTGTTACATTGTGTGAAAATCTGGTAAATATCGGATGACTATATCATAAAGCTGCCATAGGAACAGTGGCTTTTGATGATATTTATTAATAATCAAAAGCAGAGGAGGGGGTACGATTCGTTAATGTTGCGACTTTCCAGCCAGCGAAGCGAGCGGGAGGCAATCCCCCTAGTTTATAATTATTAAACTTTGCCCTGATTCACTCATAATCTATCTCAACCAAACTCACAAATGATGTATTTACTACTACATATATGTTACATCCGTACAAAATTAGGTCAAAATCGTATGACTACATCAAATAGCTGCCATTGGAACAATCGGATGCAAATTAACATTTTCTTTTTGATGTTTTCTTTGTCAGACGTGTTTTCTTTACGCTTCGCTTGATTATCAATTTTGTGATATTCTTTGTGTTTTTTAGACCCAGTACTTTAAAAAAGTACAAATGAGTCTACTGAGTATGAAGTACAGAGCATGCTCGACAGTAGGAGACCCAGTACTTTTTGAGGGCAAACCGATCACTATAGATTGTTCTTGAATGTTGCGTACCACACAATAGATGTATATTAGCGTATATTATATGTATCGAAAATCAAGGTGCTAGCATTAAAAGGGCTCTTGTAACTCGGCTCCGAAATTTTGTATTTCAATTTCCGGGGGCGCAAGGGGGATATAGATGTACCGACATGCCAAATTTGGTGTCCTAGCTCTTGTGGTCTCTGAGAACTAGGTGACACAAAAAAGGTACAGACAGACAGACGGACATGGCTATATCGAGTCGGCTGTTGATGCTGATCAAGAATATATAAACTTTATGGGGTCTGCTACGCCTCCTTCTGCCTATTAAGCACATTTTTTTGCACAAACTTAATAGACCCTTTTGTACTTTTTTAAATTACAGGGTCTAAAAACTGTACCTTAACAGTTTCACGTTCTAATCCGATATTATCACTTTCTTGGCTAACTCCCAGTAATTCTGATAATGGGATATTGTCATCAAATTTGAATACCTTTAGACGAGATCGCACATCTCGGCGTGAAGGTGGAGTTTTATGTTTTTAACTAATAAATTGGTTCACACCAGATGAAATTGTGATAGCAGCTTCTACATTCCTCCCTCAACCGAAATTCAAAACTACAGGGGACAGCTTAAATATTTTATCAAACATTATTTTGCACAAATTTAACTATACCAAATAAACTGTTTGTATTTCAAAAGATATGTGTTATTACTTGTTTAGTATTGACATTTAAGCTACAGTGGAGCAAGCCCGACAGTAGGAGACCCTGTACTTATGGGAAAGAGCAAAAGGTGGTGAAAAGCAAACCCATTTTCTTAAAGTTGCAAATAAAAAAAATGTTGAGTGCAACGCGTTAACAAAATGAATTTTTTAGGACAGATTCGGACAATATGTACAAAAAATCAAGGCGCTGGCATTAAAGGTGCTCTTGTAATAAACCTTGAAATTTTGACTTTGGATTTCTAGGGGCTGAGGAGGGCGTGGAGAGTTTATAAAAATCACTTGATCAATGTAAGATTTAGATGAACGTACAAGCAAAGTTCTTATAGTCTCTTATAGTCTCTCAGATCAAGGTGTTCAAAAAAGGGGCAAACGGACATGGCTTTATTGACGCGGTTTTTGATGCTGATCAAGAATGTTTATGCTTTATGGGGTCCGCGACGCCCCCCTCTGCCTGTTACGCACTTTTTTTTTTGCACAAACGGAATAAAAAACAAATATGTTGTATATTTACTGTATAGCTAAGAAAATAATGAGCTACATGAGAATATGTTGGGTGGCACAAGTATTTTTACAAACTTTTCTATCATACAAGTTAAGTAATTGCATGATCTGTTTTTTGGTATAAATTGTTTTAACTAACTTTGGGTCATATTGGATTAACCCTCTTATACCCAAGAGTGCCTCAAGGCAATTATTATATAATTTGTATGATCTAAAAAACGAGAAGCTTTTCAATCATTTGAATTATAGTGTTCAGTTGCCAAGAAACATGTGAATTTGTGAGTGGAAGCTTTGAAAGCTCTCCGAAGCTTTATAACGGGCCTTTTTTCGTGTTCTTCATATGCATCATGCTTTCGAGCGCATGATGGTGTGTTTCGTATTGTGTTTCTGTTTATTAATAAAAGTGAAATCAATTCAAAATCAGCCAATTACAAACTATTGTTATTGAAGGTAAGATATTATATAATCCAAATCAAGTTGCATATATGCAATTTTATAAATAAAAATAGTGCGTTGCAGCGGTGAAATTGTGATAAGTGCCTTGAGGCACTTTTTGGAATCCACGAAAACTTTTACTAGCAGCGCTTATTTCACAACTGCATGCAATTTCCGTGTTTGTTTCTGTTTATTATATGGTTTTTCTTTGAAGACAGATTGAAAGAAAATCGGATTGGCAGAGCGAATGCAACCGATGAACAGTTTCTGGAATTGTTCAATGAAGTTGAGCCGGACGAGGAACTCTTGAGCAACTCTAGTGATGAAGATGAAGGCAGCTTGGACTTGGTAGAAGCACTCAACACAGCATCGGAGGACGCCGAAACTATTTAATTTATAGAAAATACTGCTGATAATGTCAAAGATAATGTACAGGAGCTGGAAATTACCCAAAATCCTGTAAAGAGACCTCGTCCACCCCTGCCGACAACTGAATATTCAGTGTGTACATCTGAGCCTTCTTCTGGTGGTTTCAATTGTGCCGGTAAGAAAACTAAATTATAGAATGGTACTCAAATAACAAATTAATTTATGAATAGGTGTTGAATCAATAAACAACGTGCCAACTAAGATAACATGGCGGCAGCAATCGATGCAGGTGCATGTCAACGACGTGGGGGAGATTATTTACTACCAGGTTGTATAAAGGAACTTGAAACACCGTTGCAGAGTTTCTGTTACTTCTTCGATTCAGAGATTATGAACATGATTGTGGAAGAAACCATTCGGTCAGCACTAACGGAAAACATCGCTAGACAGTTCAAATTCAGCTAGAGACACCAAATTTGGTATGTAGGTTCATCTATATCTCCCATTGATCAAGTTTGTTTTAGATTTTTGATACGCCCCCATCCGTCCCCGGAAATTATAATACAAAATTTCGACGTCGAATTATAAGAGCCCCTTTAATGCTAGCGCACTGTCCAGAAAATTTCATTTCAATCGGATAATAAGCGCGGAAGTTATTCAACTAATGCTAGGTTTACATTGACTGGCACAGGGGTGTCAGGGGTGCATTTGGGCATCTGAGCCTTCGAAATTTGAATTACCGATTGCACCCCTGACGCGCTGTGCCAGGCTGTGCCAGTCAATGTAAACCTAGCATAACAATGTTACGGGCAAAAGGAAGAAGAAGAGACGCTAGCAACCTCTGTGTTTATTAACTAATCATCTTAGTGGCGCCATCTGTTGAAATTTCATGGTACGCAACATTAAAGAGCAATCTATAGTGAACGCAATGCCTGCTCGTCCATAGCTTACTGCATTTTTTTTTTTTTTTTTTTTTTGCATAGATATTTAAAAATATTTTTCCAAAAGGATTTTTAAAAATTTGAAATAGTTTAGGAGATACAGCCATTTTTGTGAAGCAACCAAAAAAGATTCAGTTAATTTTCGAATGCTGAACATTGGCCCGTGTGGGACGGGTAGCGTGGCACAAATCATTTAGTAAAAAAGTAAAATATGCATCCGATAGAGTATTCTCCAAAGGATAAGAATCCAGATGGATTTTTAGATCAGGTAATATTGTGGGCTTACAAACAGCATCTCAAAGTTGACCTATTTTAGAGGTCGTGCACAAATGTGCCAATTTTTTATCAAAAGTACCAGCTTTAACACTCAATTGTAGACAAATAATACAACCGATGTAAATATTTTTGGTGTCATCTAAAAAGTAGATTTAATGTAGTTCTTCGTCCGTTGACAATTTTGGTACTTAGCATAGAACTTGCAAACTTTTTCGAACTGTTGGGCGAAATTTTTTAGAAAGCCTAAGTAAATAACACTGTGTTACAAATTGGAATGAAGTTGAAAACCCTGGGAAATGATAAAGATTTTCTGGTAGGACATATCCAGTATAGCAATACTGCATACTTGGAATTTTGTGGATACCCCCAAAATCTGCATTTACCGCTAAAAACCCAGTTTTGCTATGTATGGGTACTTAACAGCATGTAACTTAGTGAATTTTACATCAATTTTGAATAAAATTTTTCAAACGTTTCATAAGTAGTATGGTGTAGAAAATAGTGCATAAAACGATTGTCAAAGTTGGAAAATATTGAAAAAAGTGAAAAACTAATGGGTTTGGGGGGCAGTTACGCATTGATGTCTCAAGTTTGGTCAAACGATTTATACACCAGTCGAAAGGTCCATTCTTCTTCTTCGGCTAAAAAGTTTATTATTGGTATAAAATTAACTAAGCTACAAGCTGTTAAGTACCCATACATAGCAAAACTCGGTTTTTTTTTAGCGGTAAATGCACATTTTTGGGGTGTCCCCAAAATTCCAAGTATGCAGTATTGCTATACTCGATAAGCCCTACCAAAAAATCACTATCATTTCCCAGGGTTTTTTTTGCTGTAACACTGTGTAACTATTAACTTACTTATATAATTTTGGCTGCCTGTTCTTGCCATTTTAAAAGTTAAATCAATAAAACTGATGCAACATCGCAATAAAAGCGCATGGCAGAAGAACTCATAGCAATCATTCCTATGACAGCTGTATAATATATTAGGACCATTCGTGCAACTGCTTTGCTTATAATTTGCTTAAAATTTCAAGTAAGTATTTCGCATTTGGTGCTTTTAACCAAAATCAAGTCAGTGTGCAAAACGGGTTATTCCTGCAACTGATTATGATTTGCTTAAAAATAAGTTAATTTGAAGCATATAAATATAGCGCAAGCTTACTTGGGCACGCCAAAGTTTGAATACCCTGAAACTGTATCAAACACACAATCTGTGAGTTTGGTTGAGATATATTGAGAAACAAAAAAGTTTTTCAAACTAAATGTTTATTACAAACCGATCGTTTCTTGGGCAGCTAGATGATATAGTGATCCGATCCGGCCGGTTCCGACATATGTACTGCGTTCAGTAAAAAGACGGACCTGTACAAAGTTTCATCATTTATATCTTCAAAACTGATAGACTAGTTTGCATAGAAACAGACAGACGGACATGGATATATCGACTCAGCTCGTCGTCCTGATCAAAAATATATATACCTTATGGGGTCTGACACGCCTCCTTCAACGCGTTACAAACGTCGTGACAAAATTATAATACCCTCTGCAAGGGTATAAGAAGCAAAGCAGTTGCAGGAATGCAACGATAGGTTGCAGGTTGCTTAAAACGATACAAAAAATATAATTTAGAAGTTTGGTTGAGACATTTTAAGAAACAACAAAATTTTGCATCCTAAAGTTTGACTTGGGACCGATTGTTCCTATGACAGATATATGATATGTATAGTCGTTTTTATTCAATCAAATTTGTTAAGTTTTGTAAAACAACTAATCACATAAACAAACAAATAACAGGTAATTTTTTTATAATTAAACTTTGACCGTCAAGCTTAAAGCACCCTGTAGCCCTATCCTGTATGAGTATTTATTTTAAAGCTTAAGAAGTTT
The DNA here is from genome assembly GCA_035044365.1 of Drosophila neotestacea. Classification (NCBI taxonomy): domain Eukaryota; kingdom Metazoa; phylum Arthropoda; class Insecta; order Diptera; family Drosophilidae; genus Drosophila; species Drosophila neotestacea. Next base: position 127,652 of record JAWNMD010000135.1, on the reverse strand, counting down.
TCTATGAAATGCTTTGTAAATTTGGAAATGAAACCGTAACCGGAACCGCTTACCGAAATTGACCGTTTCAAATGTAGTACCGGAACCGAAATAAATTATTTTTCAAGAACCGAAAACCGAAAGGTTCGTACCGGTATGGTTTCGGTACATTTTAAATATTTTTTTTTGTTATTTTTCGTATGAATAACATTTTGCACTATAAAAAAATGCAGTAAGCTACAGTGGAACAAGCTCGAAAGTAAGAGACCCAGTACTTTCTGAGTGCGAAGCGTTTACTATAGATTGTTCTTCAATGTTGCGTACCATACAATAGATGGCGCCACTACAAAGATAAGTTAAGAAACACAGAGGTCGCTGGCGTCTCTTCTTCTTCCTTTTGCCCGTAACATTGTTAGTTGAATACCTTCCGCGTTTATCATCACTGGAATGAAATTTTCTGAACTGGTTTGGAATGTATATTATATGTACCAATAATCAAGGCGCTAGCATTGTAATTCAAAATTGAAATTTTGTATTTCAATTTCAAAACAAACTTTACAATGGGAGATATAGATGAACCTACGTGCCAAGTTTGGTGTCTCTAGCTCTTATGGTCTCTGAGATCTAGGTGACACATAATGGGACAGACAGTCGGACAGACAGACGGAATTTGTGTGTCTCTCAATTTCCTTTTTTACTTTTTATTAATATAACATATATGAATATATTATATTATAATAATTAATATATTATTTAAAATGTACAAATAGTTAAATATATAATATAAATAACATACATAAAATATACACGCACACATACATACAATATGCGCGTTTGCTACCTAACATATGCAGCCCAGCTAGACACGAACAAAACGAGCAGAACAATCAAAGCGAGACTCTTAACGTTCAAAAAGCGAGCCACTTGCTTTATTGATCTGTTCTGATGAAAAAATTAGGCACGAGTATCATCCCGAAAGACCACTCACAATCGAGACTCGGGACTGTACGCAAAAAATCACATTCGAGACACGAGACCCTATGACGTCAGACACTCGATTGATACCCGACTCAAACATTTTCGATCATGAGTCATTGCTGAAGATAACCGAACGCTCATAGACGAGTATGCATCAGTTCGGACGATGTGTCTTGAACTAAATGTTCGAATACACTCAAAAAAGTGAACAAATCATACCGAGTTTGAGTCTGTGTTCGAGCCTGAGCGAAACTCTCATTCTCGTTGCAGCTCTCTGGTATACATATGTATTGAGCCGGTTAGTTCTGATTGTATGCATATGGAATTTAACATCGTCCTTTTCCACAGGGAATTTTACAGTCGAGCCTGTTCTCAAAACGTTCACGTTTAATTCACTAAAAAAAAGTGAACAAATCATACCGAGTTCGAGTCTGTGTTCGAGCCTGAGCGAAACTCTCATACTCGTTGCAGCTCTCTGGTATACATATGTATTGAGCCGGTTAGTTCTGATTGTATGCATATGGAATTTAACATCGTCCTTTTCCACAGGGAATTTTACAGTCGGGCCCTGCCGATTGAATGGTATATTTTCACACAAATAAGGCGTTCATGCTAACTAATTCCCCGTTTGTGTTTTTAGACCCAGTACTTTAAAAAAGACCCCATAAAGTATATATATTCTTGATCAGCATCATCAGCCGAGTAAACATAGTAAAAAAAAATGCAGCAGGCTACATTGGAGCAAGCTTGACAGTAGGAGACCCAGTACTTTTGCCACTACGAAGATAAGTTAGTAAACACAGAGGTCGCTAGCGTCTCTTTTTCTTCCTTTTGTACGTAACATTGGGGCACACATTTGCACAAACGCAATAGACCCATTTGTACTTTTTTAAGTAAATTTATTAAATAAATAAATTGAAATAAATTTTAAATCTTTAATTTTAAATTTACTGTATTTGCGCTCGATGTATAACTTCCATTGATCAAGTTTGTTTTAGATTTTTGCCACGCTCCCCTCCGCCCCCGGAAATTGAAATACAAAATTTCGAAGTCAAATTACAAGAGCACTTTAATGCTAGCTACCGTCGAGCTTGCTCCACTGTAGCTTACTGCATTTTTATGTATGCACTTACCTTGCTCTCAGTAACATCGTCCATTACAGAAGCCGAATGACGACTTTGTGCCAAAGAGGCTGATGGCGTAGGACTCGAGCCCTTTAGATATGGGATGCCAGACGGTGTAGGCGCTGATACTGATGTGAGATTATAATCAGATAGGGAAATGCCGTGAGATTTGGCCTGCATTTCCAATTCCTTATTAGATAAAAAGGGTTTTATTTAATTTATATATGATGCAAATTTTACTGCAATATTCACCCTTATGCGGGAAGTAAGTTTTCGATTCTGAAGTTCCATTTGTCTTTGGCGACTTTCATTTTGCCTTAAACGAGATACCTCATGCTTTAAGCACTTGATGTAATCAACGGACGATTTAAGAATAGTACCCTTATTCGGGCGTATATCACGCACAACCTCGTAGAAGGCCTCACTTCCTTTTGGTAGCAGAGTGCCTAGCTCTTTGATTCTGTCATTAATGTTAAAGCGACGTCGTCGCTCAACTTTAGTAAAATTAAACAGTTAATTAGAACTTGTATTACACTTGCAAATAAAAGTAAACTAGTTTCACTCACTCATATTGTGATTATCCTTTTTCTGACGATCCTTAGCTAAAGCATTTATTTCGGCGTCTGTCAAATTTTGCGGCTCTTGCTTAATTGACAGCTCAGAGCTAAAATTTTTATCAAAATTAAATGAATCGTTCTGCAATATGTCGTCAAAGAGATCGTCTGCCTGTAATTGAATACAATATATGTTGTTCCAAGATTAATAAATTTTGAATGCTAAAGTCTTAAAACCGTAAGATGTACGGAGTCTAGGTGGGGCCTTTTTTTAGACTCAGTACTTTAAAAAAGTACGAATGGGTCTATTACGTTTGTCAAAAAAAAATGTGCGTAACAGCAGAAGGAGGCGTGGCAGACCACATAAAGTATATATATTCTTGATCAGCATCAACAGCCAATCGATATAGCCATGCCCGTCTGTTGCGGTCAAAAAAATAGTAGTGCGTGTGAGGTAATTTAGAACAGTCAAAGTTAAAGGACTTTTGATTGATCAACATTTTTGTTATATTTTTTTAGAGTTTGTTATTATGTTGTAAATCCTTCTGGAAAATCAAAATTAGTTAAAAGGTAATCATTTAGATGTAGAATTTTTTTTTCCTGTAACAACCTGAAAAATGGGCAGTCAAAATAATAGTAGTGGTGAACACATTCAATTATTTTAAAAATGATAACGAACTTAAATTTATTTTTTTTTTTGTAAAATGTTAAATACTTGAAAGGCACTTATAATTAACAAATTTTAATATTTTGTTGTAAAGCCTTTGTTTTTAATTACGGCATTACATCGACGAATCATAGAGTCTACCAGCTTTTGGCAACGTTCTGGAGGTATTGAGCTCCAGGCGCTTTTAACGACCTCCCAGAGGGGATTATTATTAGTTGGCTGATGCTTGCCAACTTCTTTTTTCACATCTGACCACAAATTCTCAATTGGTTTGAGATCGGGGGACTGTGGGGGCCACTCCATTACATCAACTTGATGCGATGCAAACCATTCTTTGGCAGTTTTGCTGGTATGCTTTGGATCGTTATCTTGTTGGAACGTCCAAATCGTGGCATATCATCCGAGGCATACGGTAGCATGATGTCCTCCATAATTTTCACATATTCGTGCCTGTCCATAATAGTTTTGATCCAATATATGGGTCCGACACCGTAATATGAAAAGCATCCCCAGATCATTATGCTTGATCCTCCATGTTTCACGGTTTTGCAGGTGAATCTGGGCTGATATTCGGTGTTTGGTGGACGCCTAACATATTGTCGAGATCCTCTGCCGCCATACAAAACAATTTTAGACTCATCTGAGCACAAAATATTCCTCCATTTCTCAATGGGCCAATTCAAATGCTCCTTAGCAAACCGTAACCGCTTTTGAAGGTGTTTTTTTTTTTAAAAAGGAACTTTTCTCGGGCTTCAGTTTACAGTTACAACAATGCATCCACTACTTTTATTTTGACTGCAAGAAATTTCGCATGGATCACGAAATTGCGGAGAATCTCAGAAATGGAAGAAGCTTTTAAGTCTTAACGGTGCATTTCCATTAAAGCTTTTCTAACTTACATACAAAATATCAAAGCTTAAAGTTCTGGTCTGGCGGCACTACTATTATTTTGACCGCAGCTGTATATTCTTGATCGGCATCAACAGCCGAGTCGATATAGCCATGTCCGTCTGTCTGTCCCATTTCGTGTCACCTAGATCTCAGAGACAATAAGAGCTAGAGACACCAAATTTGGCATGTAGGTTCATCTATATCTTGCATTGATCAAGTTTGTTTTAGATTTTTGCCACGCCCCCCTCTGTCCCTAGAAATTGATAAGCAAAATTTTAAAAACGAATTACAGGAGAAGAATTACAAGAGAGAGAAGAGATAAACGCGGTAGTTAATAAACATTAAAGAGCAATTTATAGTGAACGCTTTGCACTCAAAAAGTACTGGGTCTAATACTGTCGAGCTTGCTCCACCGTAGCTAACTGCATTTTTTAAATTATTTTAGTAAACACTTACATCGCTGTCAAATGAAGGGAGCTGAAAGCAAAAGATAGTATATAAATTATAAATATGTTAAAAGTGTTTTGCATGCTAAAGATTTAATTCCCTTGCATTTATTTTTCGACTGTTAAAGGTATGTAAGTCACAACAAATACATTAAAAGTTTTTTTTATAATAGATGTAGATTTTTAACGATCGGCATGCAATATTTGTCTGATATTATCCAAATTTTGTCATGATGCATAAGTTATTACGCATAAGTTATCCTATGGAATTATACACACTACCATACACCAAAAGTGGGGTTTTGACCGATCGGTGTTATGGGTGCAATCCGACCCGACCTATTCCGACATACACTGCGCGTCATCAGGATAGCGCACCCCCCCTACACTCACTTTCATTTGATTTTTTCTAGTTCAATATTGCATGCAGCTGCGTAATATTTTTTTTAAATTTCTTATCATCATATGTGATCTCTCTCATAAGAATAAAAGGCCCGAGAAAATAACCGTTATATTTTATTAATATTTTGTTTTATTTTCGCCAAAAAGGCAGGCACTTATTTTTGGTCATCAGGATAGCGCCTCCAAATTTAACTTTAATTATCTCACTTGTTTTGGGAAGCAGAGTCACCAAATTGTTTGCGGAGCTTTAACTTATCATTATCTTCAAATAAATGCACACTATAGGGAGAGAATCTGTTTTTTATTTTTGGAAAAAAGATCAAAAATTGAAACATCCTTTGATTCTGGACAACACTTCCACAAAACTGCTAAAGAAAATAGAAGACGCATAAAAAAGATTTATAATTTTCATCAAAATAAGGAAAACTATGGAAAAAACTTCAAACCATGTGGTTTTCCAAGCAGACAAGAGAGCAGTGCTAAGAGAACCTTTCAATTCGCACCACTTTTTTACGAAGGTCAAGGAAAAAACGGGTGTTAAGACAAGATTAGCAACGGTGCAATGAGTTATCAGGAAAGCTGGAAACCTACAGACTGAAACTAAAAAAAAATATTGCGCAAACTAACTTTGGCGCGCCAAAGTTTGGATACCCTTGCAGTGCCCCGTGTAAGCCATCAGATTTTTTACAAAATTTGTTCTACATACTAAATGTTGGTTTCGAACTGATCGCTCCTATGGCAGCTATATGATATAGTAGTCCGATTTACACCAAATTTGGTAGGGATGTGTAAAACTATACCAAACACACAATCTGTTAATTTGGTTGAGATAACTTGAGAAACAAAAAAGTTTTTCATACTTTATATATGTTGATTTCGAACCGATCGTTCGTATAACATCTATATGATATATTTGTCCGATGCGAACCAAATTTGGTTAAAAATATACCAAACACACAATCTGTCTGTTTGGTTGAGATATTTTTAGAAACAAAAAAGTATTTCATACTAAATGTTGATTTTGAACCCGTCGTTCCTATGACAGCTATATGATAAAGTTGTCCAGATTTGGTAAGGATGTATGAAACTGTATTAAACACACAATCTGTGAGTTTGGTTGAGATATATTGAGAAACAAAAAAGTTTTTCATACTAAATGTTGATTCCGAACCGACCGTTCCTATGGCAGCTATATGATATAGTGATCCGATCCGGCCGGTTCCGACATATGTACTGCGTGCAGTAAAAAGACGGACCTGTACCAAGTTTCATCAAAATAGCTTCAAAACTGAGAGACTAGTTTGCATAGAAACAGACAGACAGACGGACATGGCTATATCGACTCAGCTCATCGCCCTGATCAAGAATATATATACTTTATGGGGTCTGTGAGGCCTCCATCAGTGCGTTACAAACATCGTGACAAAATTATAATACCCTCTGCAAGGGTATAACAAACACTTTAAGGGCTTAATTAAAAGCGTGTCTGTCTTATCTATATATATTAAACTCGTTGTCGTGAGTGACATAGGTTCTGACATATGTACTGCGTGCAGCCAAAAGACGAACCTGTACCAAGTTTCATCAAGATAGCTTAAAAACTGAGAGACTAGTTTGGGTCAAAACAAATGCGCACTGCAGGTAGCAAAAAAAAGCGTTCGCCGCGACGCAATTTTGCATAAGTAAATTGCGCATTTTTAAGCTAGGTGCGTTCATCTTATGTTAAACTGCGCCGAAGACGCAGATTTCCGCACCTTGGAATTATGAAAAATCGTTTTGAAAATAATCACAGAATCACGTGGTATAACTCGCTAGCCTAGACTCGTTGAAAAATTTCATCAAATATAGAGGTTTAGTAAATAATTTATTTAAAATACTTCAATATCTGAAATGCACAAAGTTTGTATATTGCTCGCCTTGGGATTGTCACAACTTTCAGGAAAAATTAAGAAACATAAACTCAAATGAACCATTTGGATAAATGTAATTCTCTCCGAAAGATGAACAATTTTCGCAAAATATTCACCAAAATACCAACATGAAAAAATTGTTCAGGGTTGAAGAGCTCTACCACCGAAGCATTAAAAAGGAAAGTTAGATCTGTTAACTTCAAACAATTCTCTACCTAACTGCATTTCACGTTTTGCAAGATTCCAACTCGTGAGTTTAGATTTTTGTCACGTGAGTCTCGTGAGCCACTGTGCGACGCCAGCACACAACTACACCCATTCAAGACTCATAACATATGAAACAGAAGGGAACAATCAAATGTCTTAACAAAGTTTTCGTGAAAAATTATCAAACGACATATATGTATATATAGATACATATTTATATATATGTTTGTATGTACGAGGGTGTACATACGCAATGTGTATTTACTTACATACATATTTAACTTACAACGCACGTAATCAAATAAAATATTGAATTTCTCACATAGTGTTAATAAGTAGTACTTATACATGCATGTATGTATGCACATATGTACATATATGTATATGTTTGTATATTCAATTAATGTGTGTCAATCAGTCAGTAGTAAACCGGTGGAATTTAAACCGGTTTATTTTAACGATGTATCCAAAAAATTTTGTTTATTTGCTCGGCTTTAAATTAAGTTTTTCTCTTGATAATTTTTAGTGTTTTTTAGTGTGTCTAAGATAAGAAGTAACGATGTATGTGTTTCAAATGTTCGCAGACTTTTTTTTAGACCCTGTACATTAAAAAAGTATAGTCGAGTCGATATAGCCATGTCCGTCTGTTCCTTTTTTGAGTTCCTAGATCTCAGAGACTATTAGAGCTAGAGACACCAAACTTAGCATGTATGTTCATCCATATCAAGTTTGATCAAGTTTGCTAAAGAATTTTGCCACGCCCCCCTCCGCCACCGTAAATTGAAAAATTTCAAAAGTTCCATTAATGTTAGCGCCTTGATTTGGTACATAGAATATAAACTATTGTCCGAACCACTCCAATCGGATGATAAACGCGAAAGTTATTCAACTAACAGTGCTACACAGCTTTTGGCAAAAGGAACAAGAAACGCTAGCGACCTCTGTGTTTTTTACCACATACTTTCGTAATGGCGCCATCTATTGAAATTTCTAGTACGCAACATCGAAGGATTATCTATAGTGAACACGTTTGACTCAAAAGTTTTTGTAACTGGCGACTTTCAGAGAATCAGTTCGTCTTTCACCACTTTTGCTCTATGCCATAAGTACAGGGACTCATAATGTTTTGCGCGTTCGTTCCACTCAGCCCTACGAATCTAATTTTAACCATAAACCATGACAGTAAAATAATAATTAGAGCAAGTGTTTTTTTTTGTCAATATAAAAAGAACATTTTTTTCTTTGTCAGAACAATTGCTTGACATAACAGTTGGACTGAAAAGTCCGTATCGTTTAATAAAAAAAACTAATTGCTTTGTCAAAATTCGATTTTTAGACCCAGTACTTTAAAAAAGTACAAATGGGTCTATTAAGTTTGTGCAAAAAAATGTGCGCAACAGGCAGAAGGAGGCGTGGCAGACCCCAGAGGCAGATCTCAGAGACTATAAGAGCTAGAGACACAAAATTTGACATTTAGGATCATCTATATAGCGCCATCTATTGAATTGTACGCAACATTGAAGAACAATCTATAGTGAACGGTTTGCACACAAAAAGTACTGGGTCTCCTACTGTCGAGCATGCTCTACTGTAGCTTACTGAATTTTTTTATTCAACGTAGTTTCCATTGAGGGCGATACAGCAAGTTTACCGATCTTCCAACTTTTGTATACCATTTTTGTGGTACCGTTCGTCTTTTGCTTTAAAATAGGCCTCAGTTTCGGCGATTACTTCTTCAACGGCGTTAAATTTCTTTCCAGCGATCATTCTCTTGAGATCCAAAAGAAGGAAAAAGTCGCTGGGGGCCAGATCAGGAGAATATGGAGGGTGCGGAAGCAATTCGAAGCCCATTTCATGCAATTTTGGCATCGTTTTCATTGATTTGTGACGTGCATTATCCTGGTGAAACAACACTTTTTTCTTTTGCAAATGGGGCCATTTTTCCAAGATTTCTTCCTTCAAGCGCTCCAATAATGCTATATAATAGTCACTTTTGATGGGTTTTCCTTTTTTAAGGTAGTCGATGAAAACTATTTCATGCGAATCCCAAAATACAAACTTTGCCAGCTGACTGTTGCGTCTTTCCACGCTTTGGTGTCGGTTTATCGCATGCTGTCCACTCGGCTGACTGTCGATTGGACTCCGGAGTGAAATAATGAAGCCACGTTTCATCCATTGTCACATATCGACGCAAAAGCTCAGATTTTTGACGATTAAACAGCTTCAAACACTGCTCCGAATCACCCACTCGTTGTTGCTGTTGGTCAACTGTGAGCTCGCGCGGCACCCACTTTGCACAGAGCTTTCGCATACCCACATATTCACGATTGATAAGTCCAACGCGCTTCTTTGATATCTTTATAGTGTCAGCTATCACCATTAACTTCACTTAACGGTCTTCCAAAATCATTTTGTGGATTTTTTTGATGTTTTCGTCCGTAACTGTTTCTTTTGGACGTCCAGTGCGTTCATCGTCTTCGCTGCTCATATGGCCTGTACGGAATGCAGTAAACCACTTGCGAATAGTTGCTTCTCCTGGTGCAGATTCCGGGTAGCACTTATCAAGCCACTTTTTGGCATCAGCAACATTTTTTTTTTTCATGAAAAAACAACGTTTCATCAACACACGAAACTCCTTGTTATCCATTTTTTTTTTTTTTTTCAAAATAACAAAAGTAGCTTCACACAAAACGATACGAACTTTCCAGCCGAGCTAATACTGTACATAATTATTGCCATACACATGTTTGTATGTGTGTGCATCCAATAACAATTGCTCAAATATTTGTTAATTATAATTAATTGTAAATATTCAGAAACACTCGCTCTGCCTATCGCGCTTTCATCTGCTCTCTACTCATTTGGCTTACAGCAATAAATTAATAAAACAGCGACAAACATGACAACAAAAACCAAATAAACAGTACATTTGAAACAAGTTTCATGATCGTTCGACAAGTTAATTTCACACATGTATAAGTTCGAATCTGAACATATATGTACATTTGTTATACCCGTGCAGATGGTATTATAATTTTGTCACGAAAGGTGTAACGCATTGAAGGAGACCTCACAGACTCCATAAAGTGTATATATTCTTGAACAGGGCGACGAGCTGAGTCGATATAACCTTGTCCGTTCTGTCTGTTCGTCTGTTTCTATGCAAACTAGTCTCTCAGTTGTAAAGCTGTCTTGATGAAACTTTTTGCTGCACGCAGTGCATATGTCGGAATCGCCCGGATCGGATCACTATAACAAATAGCTGCCTTAGGAATGATCGGTTCAAAATCCACATTTTCAATTAAAAACTTTTTTGTTTCTTGAGATATCTCAACGAAAGTCACAGATTTATATAGCCTGACCTTATTTGGATCAAATCTGACAAGTATATCTTATAGCTGTCATAGGAACGATCGGTTCAAAATCAACATTTACAATGAAACCCTTTTTTGTGTCTTGTGATACTCAACGAAAGTCACAGAATTTGTGTTTGGTACAGATTTATAGCCTGACCAAATTTGGTGCAAATCGGACTACTATATCATGTAGCTGCAATAGGAGCGTTCGCACAGTGGGCCAAACAGGCACTCTAGCGGGATATAAGTCGAATTTCAATTTTTTAAAATTCAGTTATTTTGTATTTTTTTTTTAATTGACAATACCTGTGAAAGCTTATAAAGGCTTTTGTATGAGCTTTTAGGTGCATTCCTGGTCTGCTGCGAGCTGCCAAAGTGAACATTTGTTTAGCACTTGGGCTGAAAACATTTGACAGCATTTTTAGACTTGTTTGTTGAGCCAAATTACAAAACAAACTATAGTTTATTAACTGAATATCTTTTTTAATCATTCAGAAAAGGTATGTTCTAAATAAAACTTATATGTCTGTGTCCCGTCTTTTCATGTGTAGCAATGAAAAAGTCGTAGAAATAAGCTGTTTTAGCATACATTTTTTAGAGTTTTAGCTGGCTTCTTTGGACTAGAACTAACGTCATTCACTCGCATTCGAGCCAATTTTAGCATTTATGTAAAGTACGAGTCTTTGTGGTGTAGAAATATTAAAAATGATAACCAACTACGAGCAACTCTTAAGTCTGTTGCACTTTTTAGGTGAAATGTCAGTCTCCAAGCGCTCACTTTATATCATTTGGCTTAGCGAAAAAGAGGCAAAAAAAATTGTTGGCCCTGAATGAATTTGTATTTGGTAAAATTTTCCAAGAAATGTATAAAGTTTGATAGAGTTGTAGCTGGGTTGCTCATTAATTCTAACAATATTTCGAATGATTCGGATTCATCATATTCTAACCAATAAGTTAGTTGTTTTTACATACATACGTGATTTTTTTTAATTAACTTTAAATAAACAACTTAGAAATGTAAAAAATCAAAAACGTGTATTAATCTTTTGTATGGGAGCTCTGACATATAGTTGACTTAGAAAATTGAAATTTTCAGAATACTGCTTTAAAAACCTTAAGTTTAAATTTTTATTAAAATATCTCTTCATATACTCGAGTTATTAGTTTAATCCCGCTAGCAGACCTGTTTGGCCAACTGTGGTTCGGTTCGAAATCAGCAATTTAACAAATTTTTGTGAAAAATCTGACGGCTGATACAGGGCACTGCAAGGGTATACAAACTTTGTCGCTCCAAAGATAGGTTGCGCTATATTTTTAATTAATTTTTTTTAATGTAATGAGTATACCTGAAAGTAAACCAACAAAATATGCATGTACGCTTACATATGGATACATTAATGTATTTGATACTGGATGTCTCGAATTTGAAAAACTTTATTAATATAAGTTTCAAGCGGGGGCAAAGACATCAGTGGCAGTATGATATGATACAATGCGCTGTAATCATCAAAAATCATTGAACTTGTTCAGTTTTTACACTAAGCAATCGAGGTTCTATTCTTTCTTTTATTACAATTAATTCCTAAGAATTTTTCACCTAATATATTCGGTAGACAGACACATACCTTAGTTTTTCGGCGCGATGTTATGTTAAGTACCGGCATATTTATAGGGTGACTTTAATCGCTTTTGGTCTTTTGTCCTGGCTGTTAGTAAATGCGGTTTAATGCTGACCATGTCAAAAACTCCGCCTTTCCGACGGATTTGTGACAGATATCCAAGGCACCACCTGCATTATATTTATCTTAATATATAAACATATATATGCAATATTATTCAAACGCTCTGCACTGCACCATTAATCCGCAATTTTTAAAGTGTTCATTGCATGAAGTGGGTTACAAATGATAAGTTACATATTTTTATTTCTGAGTATCAAGGCAATTAATGCATTCATGTTTAAACAACACGTAACCACGACCCCTTTTGTCAGTAAACTCAATATACTACTAATAAAAAATTCAGCGCACACAATTTTCAATAATACTTTAATTAGCCATGACAACTTGCTTTATTTAAGTTGGCAGACCGATCGAAAACTACCATTCGTGTATACACATTAGTATTTTTACATGTGAAGCTGAAAACCAGCCGCTGCCAAGTAAATCACACAAAATAATACCTAAGAAAATACTAAAGGGATCAGTCTGAAAAAAGCTGATCAAGTGGGACAATGCATTGCAATGGTCGCGTTCACCAGCGCACAAATCAATCATCCATCACAAATCAAAAAATGTATCATGTATGCTGGTGAACGCTTTTGATGGAATTTAAGGCAAAATAAAAGAAACCATTTAACTAAATGGTAAACTTAATGGCATATAACAGATATATATTATATAAAAATATATTAATGCACTCGTTCATGATATTTTGATTCTAAATAGACAGAATCTCTTGTAGACCATAATATGTATATTTTCTATACAAACCCACGCCCTCCGCCAACATCACAACTTTAAATCTAGTGTTTTTTGCCTTAAGTTTACAATATCGATTAGTGCCCAGATGCATCCCTGAGGCTCTATGCCATTGACCAATTAAACAAAATGAATCGCTGCTCGCTGTTTTAAAGTTTTCGCTACAACTGGCCTTTGGACTTTGGAGAACAAAAATCAGATTTGGCTGGAAAAAGTCAGATTAGGCGGGAAATGGTCATCTGTAGAGATAAAACAAATCTGTTAATTTGGTTGAGAAAGCTTAGAAAAAAACTAAGCTCTTCATTATAATTGGCATCTGATTGTTCCTATGGCAGCTGTATGACAGTCATCCGATCTTGACCAAATTTTCACAGAATGTAACAATGAGTAAGAAATACACAATCTGTGAGTTTGGTTGAGATAGCTTAAAAAACAACACAGCTTTTCATACTAAAGTCTAATTTGCATCCGATTGTTCCTATGACATCTAAATGATATAGTCGATTGATGTTGACCAAATTTTCACAGAATGTAACAATGAGTAAGAAATACATAATCTGTGAGTTTGGTTGAGATGAGTCAAAAAATAAACAAAAATATCATACCAAGCAACTTTGACCTTCGACACCATATTTTAACTCTTTCCAGTGGGAATATCAAAAAACGCCGTCTTATGGCAAGATAATTATGCCTCAGCTATGTTGTGTGAAAATTTTAGCTCGATACCCGTTTGGGCTACAGCGTGATATATCAGTCAGGACAAAGAGTTTTATATATATATAGATGAGACGGACACGTCTCTATGCTCCATCACGTCAAAATGAAATGACACGCTAACAGTGCTATATTAGGAGTGCCATTTGAGTTATGCAGAATAATATACCATTACGTTATGGAACGTAACGAGATGTGTGAGCCAATTTTTAATTAAAACATTGTAAAAAATGGCGTGAAACGTTAATTCAATTTTTCCCTGCAAGTGGACTTAAAATTATAGAACTTTAGTTGTTATAGAGAAATTACATTTTCGCTGCTCGCTAAAGTGTAAACCACACTCACAGATTATGTTGTCTTTACTATTTGTTGCATCCTGACATTGCATTTGGTCTGATTATATCATATAGCTGCCATAGGAACAATCGGATACAAATTATAAGGGGCTTTGTTGTTTTCTAAGCCATATCAATCAAATTAACAGATGGGTTTTATCTCGACAGATCTGACCTTTTCCCGTCAAATCTGGAATTTTTCCCGCCAAATCTGAACTTTTCCTGCCAAATCTAATTTTTTATTCACAGTCCAAAGTCCAATTGCAGCAAAACTTTAAAACAGCGAGCAGCACAAATGTAAATTTTGTAACTTATATAAAGTATTACTATTATACATATTAATTCCCTGTCCTCACTGCACTTGCATTCCGCATTTATGCATTTATGCATTTTCGAACAAAGTTCACACCATACATTTCTTATGGGAGCTAGGTTTGCGAAAAAGTAGCATACAACCAAAATGCAACTGCATTTCGATAGGACTATTCGTTTTTACATCGAGTTTAGGTAATTATTATGGAAATCGAGAAAGTGCTGTCACTATAATACAACAACAAAACAAATAAAACAGCTGACAGGCAAAATGTCGAATGGCTAGGATCGACGTTGCCTGTTGAATTTTGAGGCAAGAAATTATCTGTTGGACCTGTGGTCCCTAAAGATCTTAGATTTGTGCAAAAAAGACAGTTAAAGACAGCGTAAAGCTTTCTTATAAAAAATGGCATGATGATCGACCCCCAAGGTAGGGCAATAGCTGTGAGAAGCGTTCTTTATTTCCACTCCACATTCCCTTCCGAGATTTCAGCGAGCGTAAGGAGTCAGGATGTGGCAAGCCCCCTAGTATTGCATAAGATTGCCCTTAGCATAGGAAATTTGTTTACAAAAATATGAGGATCTTTGACTATAACCATTTCGAAACAATGAATCGGACCCACTCCCTTGTAAGAGAAACGATAAGGCTTGAACCTCGGTGTTTTATGGATTTGCAAGTGAATTTAAGATTGTATATCGTGTTGGGTGGTCGCCTTACATACATACAAGTCGCTCTTCCACCAATAATCTTTTTTTTTTTTTGCTCTCGTCTGTAATAATACTTTAAGCCATTTGTCTCTATACCAATTCGAATGTTTCTTTGGAACTGTATACGCCTTGCCACGTGTACGAAGAAAGTTTGACACAGTACTTTTCCTCTTGTTCTGCTATTACATCTTTGACCGGTTGAAAATTCAAGCCGCTTTGTATTTTTTCGTTGCGAACGTACCACGGTTCCCCGATGATGGTTCTCAAGATCTTTGACAGAGCTCTCTGGACAATATTAATATAGCTATTGCTGCCACTCCCCCATAATTTGAAGCCTTAGTTCCACAAAGGTTTTAGCACATAATTGTAGAGCTGAACCTTGTATGTCAAGACTAAGAGGCGAGCGAACGTTAATAAGCCAGACTGTTGGGTTTTAGTTTTAAGTGTGTTCTCTTTGCTTCGATGAGTCTGCGCCATGTGAATCTTCTATCGAGGTGTACTCCTAGGTACGTCACTTCGTTTGCTTGCGGGAGTCCGGAGTTGTTTAATGTGAGCGGTAAGTACTTCAAAAAAGTACACATGGTTCTATTAAGTTTGTGCAAAAAAAAAAAGTGCGTAACAGGCAGAAGAAGGCGTGGCAGATCCTATAAAGTATATATATTCCTGATCAGCGAAAACAGAACATCAAGATTGTTTTAAATTGTTGCCACGCTTTCCACCGCCCCCGTAAATTTAAAACAAAGTCGAATTACGAAAGCACCTTTAATGCTAGCGATATAATTTTTGGCACACTTGATCAACTTTATAGTCCAATCCTGTCCTAAAGGTTCTATCCGGATCGGATAACAAGGGGATAGTATACGGCTGTTTGAATTTTCAAAAATATGAACACCTAGATCCAAGAGACTATAAGAGCTAGAGAAACCAAACTTGGTATGTAGGTTTATATATTGCCCAGATCAAGTTTGTTTGAGAATCTTGCCACGCCCCTTCCGCCACCGTAACCCGAAAATCAAAATTTCGAAGTCCAATTACAAGAGCATTTTTAATTCAGGCTATTTTTTTGGTACATACAATACACACTATGGTCCGAACCTGTCCTGAAAATTTCATTCGAATCGGACGATAAATGCGGAAGTTATTTTACTAACAATGTTACGGGGAAAAGGAAGAAGAAGAGACGCTAGCGACCTCTGTGCTTATCAACTGATATCTTCGTAGTGGCGCAATCTGTTGCAATTTCTGGTACGCAACATTAAAGAACTATCTATAGTGAACGCTTTGCACTCAAATAGTACAGGGTCTCCTACTGTCGAGCTTGCTCCACCGTAGCTTACTGCATTTTTGTTCGTTTACTTTTATTCCCCAACCATTTTTCTACGTTGACCAGATGAAGAGCTAATTGCCCAGTTGCTTGCATTGGGCATTTGAATCGACTGAGAATTGCTGTACCATCCGCAAATGTAGATGTTGTAAGTCGTCTGCTTGTTGGGATGTCTGTTATTAAGGAGCGTTGTTTGAATCTTGTGATTTAGAACGTCTCACCAGACTTTATCAAATGCTTAAGAGACATCCAGAAATATTGCAATGCAATATTCTCGATTTTTGAAATCAATTCGTATATCTGATGTTATACAATTGACCTGCTCAATAGATTCGTGTTTTTCCCGGAAGCCGAATTGATGCGATGGGATTTTGTTGTGAGTTCTTAGAAATGGATTTATCCGAGTCAGAAGGTATTTTTGATAGACACGATAATAGGCTTATAGGTCTGTACGACGAGGAAATTGTGTGATATTTTCCTGTCTTCTTTATCATTATGATGATTGACTTTTTCCATCTCTCTAGTAAGTGGCCTTGTTTTGTGATATTGATAGAGCAGACCGCACTATATGGGAGCTCAATAATCATTTTTGGGGTTATTGGGTCGCAGCCCGTAGATTTTTTGGGGTTCAGATGCATTAACGATTTCGTTTGGGGGCCTAACCGCCTACGGAGTTTCTGATGGGCATCACGGTTTCTGTCGGTGAGGAAAAAGTGGGGTGAGCTCTCCAGAGTGAGTGTTTCGTTAAATATGTTGAAAATTGCTCTATATAACGGCGTTGAGCATGTGCTTCTTTCTGCTTAAAAGCTTTGGTGAGTTTACGTGTTGCGTCTTTTAACCTTATCCGTACGCATGGCGATTTTTAAGATTGTCACTCTCGACGTAATCGTCGCTTTTCGTGGACGATTTGTAGATTTGTCTTCTTTTGGCTGTGCAGTGCTTGTGTAGTTTGAGGTGTTGAAATGCGAGCTGCGGTAATTGCAAAGTCAATTAAATCGGGTAGTTTCTTGGGATATGTTGGCCAGTATGTTGGTCTGCCCATTGAAGCGAGCTCGAGCTTGTTGTTAGCTTTAATAATGGCATTGAAAAACTGCTTTCCTTTAGGGTTCACGAGTCGAGATTCTCAGTGTGTGTGCTTGACATTGTAGTCTCCTGCTGCTATGAAGTGTTCTCCTAGTGTCTTAAAAAACTGCGTGAGTCACCTTCAGTTATGGTGAGCGGGGGGCAGAATACGTCGGCTTGGTTACCACTGTCCAGTTGTATGTTTATAGATGTGGCCTGAAGGTAGTTTTCAGCTTAACGCCGATATGTTTGTACAGAAGGAATTGAGCTAACTCAAGTTTATGCTATGAAACGCCATTAGCATTCCACATAGATTAAAAGACCTTGTACTTAAAAAAAAGTACAAATGGGTCTATTAAGTTTGTGCAAAATAAAATAGTGCGTAACTTACAGAAGGAGACGTACCCGACCCCATAAAGTATATGTATTCTTGATCAGCACCAACAGCCGAGTCGCAATAGCTATGTCCGTCTGTCTGTTCGGCTGTCACTTTTTTGAGTTCCTAGATCTCAGAGACTATAAGAGCCAGAGGCACCAAACTTGGCAAGTTTGATTTAGATTTTTGCCAAGCTCCCTTTGCCACTGGAAATTTAAATACAAAAATTCGAATTACAAGAGCATCTTTAATGCTAGCTGATTCAAGACTTGATTTTGGTACATAGAATAAACACTAACCTGTCCTGAAATTTTAATTCAAACAGATGATAAACGCGGAAGTTATTCAACCAACAATGTTATGGGGAAAAGGAAGAAGAGACGTTAGCGACCTCTGTGTTTATCCACTGATATCGTCGTAGTGGCGCCATCTATTGAAATTTCTGGTAAGCAACCTTAAAGAACAATCTATAGTGAACGCTTTGCACTCAAAAAGTACAGGGTCTCCTAATGTCGAGCTTGCTCTTCCGTAGCTTACAGCAATTTTTTTTATTTTTAATAAAAAAATTTTTTTCTATTCAATAAGGTATTGTTTATTTCTTAATATACATATAATATATTTATTATTTAACAATAAGTTTTTATTCACATAAATGATAATTGTCATAATACAATTAATCCACCAGGCGCATAATTGCATTTTGCAATTAATTTACATATTTGAATTATAAATAATTTTGCAAATCTTTTATTATCAATAATGTTAACACAATTGTTTTTTTTAAATTTAATTTATGTTTGATTGGTATTTCGAAGATTGCAGTTGTGTAATTTTATTTTGTCTGCCGTATGTTATGTACATTTGCAATAACATATGCAATGTATACATTAGGGCGGAGCGAAAAACCCTTTTTTTTTTATTTTCCAATTTCTTGGGTGCGGAATCGTTGACCCGCTATAAAATAATAATGTGTGCAAAAAATCAGATTTTTTGGAGCCCATCCTGAGGTGGCGCACCGACGTTCTTTTTGAAAAATCACTCAAAAATTGAAAAATGTGGGGAAAAATGTGATATAAAAAGAAAACCTGATCTTTTTCCACATAATGCTTATTTTTTATACATAGCCCTAACATTTTTCTTTACATAACTGTATCAACTGTTAAGATCGGCTTAAAAATGTATGAGCTAGAATTTTTTATGGTTATTAAATTGGATAATAACCGTCAGTTTGAATATAAATCGTCCGCAAGGCAGCACAATAAAATGTGTTTCGTAGTATGGAGCTTTTTGGTAAGGGAAAAATAAAATTTATGGATAAGTTCGTCATTCGTCAGCCGATTTTTATGAATGATGGCTTGTTTTGCTCGAGAAAGTCCAAACTCTATGCTCAATTTGTCAAATTGAAGATATTTTTGCGATTTATAAACATTTTGAATTTTTCTTTGTACCTTTATCCGTGCTGTTTTCACAAAAAATTCAAATTTTTTAACTTTAAAAGCCTCTAACATCATAACGAACATGCCGATTTAAAAACTATGTATAAAAACTTTTTAGGAAATTTTATTACCTTTAGTTAGAGACTTTTTTTTGTTGAAAACGCCAATCGCGTTTATGATTTATGCCCAAATAAGCTGAGTCATCTTAAACAAAATTCGAACAAAATTTCAAAAAATTCTATGTTGAAAACTAAGAAGAGGAAAATTTTTAAAAATTCGTTTTCGTATTAAGAAGACCAAAATCTATATGAAAAAAATATAAAGATCTCTGAGGCAGGCAAAAAGTTCCAAATTGTATACTAGTGCACTGTTATAGTCACATGCAAGCTGACGGTTATTACCCAACTTGATATCCATAAAAAAAAATTCTAGCTTCTACATTTTTAAACCGATCTTAACAGTTGATACAATTTTATAAAGAAAAATGTTAGGTCAACGTATTAAAAATAAGCTTTTGGTGAAAAACGACCATTATTTTTGTTTATATCACATTTTTCCCCAAAATTTTCAATTTTTGCGTGATTTTTCAAAAAAAAGACGTCGGTGCGTAACCTCAGGATGGGCTCCAAAAAATCTGATTTTTTGCACACATTATTATTTTATAGCGGGTCAACGATTCCGCACCCAAGAAATTGGAAAATAAAAAAAAGTGTTTTTCGCTCCGGCCTACTGGGCACCTCTACCACCTAGACAATCTCGTCAAATTCAGTATGCACATTCAAACAGAGATAACTCACTCTAATAAAGCGCGCACGTATGTATGCATATGTAAGTATATATGCGTTTATGTACATAAGCACATTGAAACACTTAGGTGCTTAATTTTCCGTGTTTTTTATCCGATCTTGATCAAATATTCACGGTAGGTTCGGACCAGAGAACTGCAACAATCACTATTTTTATACCCTTGCAGAGGGTATTATAATTTTGTCACGAAATGTGTAAGGCATTGAAGGAGACCTCACAGACCCCAGAAAGAATATATATATTTGTTCAGGGGGATGAGCTGAGTCGATATTGCCCTGTCCATCTGTCCGTCTATTCAAACTAGTCTCTCAGTTTTTTAGCTATCTTGATAAAACTTGGTACAGATGTGTCTTTTTGCTGCACGCAGTACATATGCCGGAACCGGCCGGATCGGATCACTATATCATATATCATAGGAACATACATCATTACCAATTTTTTTTTCAAATCGGAAAACTATATCATATAGCTGTCTTTAGAATGATCGTTTCGAAATCAACATTTAGTATGAAAATCTTTTTTGTTTTTCAAGACATCTCAACCAAATTTACACAGTGTGTGTAGTTTTAATCAGGCTCACCGAATTTGGTGTCAATCGGACTAATATATCATATAGCTGCATAGGAACGATCGGTTCGAAATCAGCATTTAATAAATTTAGTAAAAAATCTGACAGCTTACACAGTACAAGAGTATCCAAACTTTTGGCGCGCCAAAGTTAGTTTGCGCTATATTTAGGCCCAGTACTTTAAAAAAGTAAAGTTAGTATTAAGTGTGTGCAAAAAAAATGTGCGTAACAGGCAGAAGGAGGCGTGGCAGACCTCATAAAGTATATATATTCTTGATCAGCATCAACAGCCGTGTCGATATAGCCATGTCCGTCTGTCTGTTTTGTGTCACCTAGATCTCAGAGACTATAAGAGCTAGAGAGACCAAATTTGGCATGTACGTTAATTTTTGCCACGCCCCTCTCCGCCCCCGGTAATTGAAAAATAAAATTTCAAATTCGAACTACGTGAGAACCTTTAATGCTAGCGCCTTAATTTTTGGTACATATAATATTATACACTATTGTCCGAATCTGTCTTGAAAATTTCATTCAAATCGGATGATAAACGCGAAAGTTATTCAACTAACAATGTTGCGGGCAAAGGGAAGAAGAAGAGACGCTAGCGACCTTTCTGTTTATCAACTGATATGTTCGTAGTAGCGCCATCTATTGAATAGGATTGATAGTGAACGCTTTGCACTCAAAAAGTGCTGGGTCTCTCACTGTCGAACTTGCTCCACTGTAGCTTCCTGCATTTTTTACATCACTTCTTGAAATTGCTAAGTCCGAGATTAAGGAAGGCATCTGCAGACCTTCAAAAAATCACATGGTAGAGTCCATTACACATGGTTGTCAAAAAAGATGTTGGTTGGCGCTCGTGCGGAGATTATCGCAAACTTAATGCTGTTACAGTTCCAGGTCGCTATCCAATAACTCACATCAATGATTTCACTCAGCAACTTCACGGAAAAAAATGGCCTTTGCATTAACTTGAGCAAATGCCAACTAGTGCAGCAAGAAGTACACTTTCTAAGCTCCTTGATCAACGAAAACGGTATCAAGGCATCCACGACACGGATAGAAACAATCAAAAAAATGCAGTAAGCTACAGTGGAGCAAGCTCGACAGTAGGAGACCCAGTACTTTTTGAGTGCAAAGGGTTCACTATTGATTGTTCTTCAATAATGCGTACCAAACGATAGATGGCGCCACTACGAAGTTAATAAACACAGAGGTCGCTAGCGTCTCTTCTTCTTCCTTTTGCCCGTAACATTGTTAGTTGAATAACTTCCGCGTTAATCATTCGATTGGAATGAAATTTTCTGGACAGGTTTGGACTATAGTGTTTATTATATGTACCAATAATCAAGGCGCTAGTCTTGAAGGGGCTCTTGTAATTTTGTAATTCGGGTCTCTCACTGTCGAACTTGCTCCACTGTAGCTTCCTGCATTTTTTACATCACTTCTTGAAATTGCTAAGGCCGAGATTAAGGAAGGCATCTGCAGACCTTCAAAAAATCACATGGTAGAGTCCATTACACATGGTTGTCAAAAAAGATGTTGGTTGGCGCTCGTGCGGAGATTATCGCAAACTTAATGCTGTTACAGTTCCAGGTCGCTATCCAATAACTCACATCAATTGATTTCACTCAGCAACTTCACGGAAAAAAATGGCCTTTGCATTAACTTGAGCAAATGCCAACTAGTGCAGCAAGAAGTACACTTTCTAAGCTCCTTGATCAACGAAAACGGTATCAAGGCATCCACGACACGGATAGAAACAATCCAAAAAAATGCAGTAAGCTACAGTGGAGCAAGCTCGACAGTAGGAGACCCAGTACTTTTTGAGTGCAAAGGGTTCACTATTGATTGTTCTTCAATAATGCGTACCAAACGATAGATAGCGCCACTACGAAGTTAATAAACACAGAGGTCGCTAGCGTCTCTTCTTCTTCCTTTTGCCCGTAACATTGTTAGTTGAATAACTTCCGCGTTAATCATTCGATTGGAATGAAATTTTCTGGACAGGTTTGGACTATAGTGTTTATTATATGTACCAATAATCAAGGCGCTATTCTTAAAGGGGCTCTTGTAATTCGAGTTTGAAATTTTGTTTTTCAATTTCCGGGGGCGGAGGAGGCGTGGCAAAAATCCAAAACAAACTTGATCAATGGGAGATATAGATGAACCTACATGCTGCCAAATTTGGTGTCTCTAGCTCTTATGGTCTCTGAGATCTAGGTGACACAACATAGGACAGACAGACGGACATGGCTATATCGACTCGGGTGTTGATGCTGATCAAGAATATATATACTTTATGGGGTCTGACACGCCTCCTTCTGCCTGTTACTCACATTTTTTTTGCACAAACTTAATAGACCCATTTGTACTTTTTTAAAGTACTGGGTCTAAATATGAACGGCCATCAACCACCAATCAACTGGGTCGTTTCTTAGGCATTGTAAATTACTATCGCAGATGTCTACCTAATTGCTCACATATTCAAGCACCATTAACGGAACTGCTTAAGAATGTAAAAAAAAATGCAGTAAGCTACAGTGGAGCAAGCTCGACAGTAGGAGACCCTGTACTTTTTGAGAGCAAAGCGTTCACTACAGATTGTTCTTCAATGTTCCCTACCATTCAATAGATGGCGCTACTAAAATGAACACAAGGGTCGCTAGCGTCTCTTCTTCCTTTTGCCCGTAACATTGTTAGTTTAATAACTTTCGCGTTTATCATCCGATTTGGAATGAAATTTTCTGGACAGGATTGGATTGGAGTGTATATTATATGTACCAAAAATCAAGGGGCTAGCATTCTAGGGGCTCTTGTAATTCGACTTCGAAATTTTGTATTTCTATATCCAGGGGCGGAGGGGGGCGTGGCAAAAATCTAAAACAAACTTGATCAATGAGAGATATAGATGAACCTACATGCCAAATTTGGTGTCTCTAGCTCTTATAGTCTCTGAGATCTAGGCGACACAAAAAGGGACAGACGGACAGACGGACAGACAGACAGACAGACAGACGGACATAGCTATATCGACTCGGCTGTTGATGCTGATCAAGAATATATATACTTTATGGGGTCTGCCACGCCTCCTTCTGCCTGTTACGCACTTTTTTTTTGGACAAACTTAATAGACCCATTTGTACTTTTTCAAAGTACTGGGTCTAAAAATTACCAGCGTGTGCTCGAGTGGACAACCGAACGCATCGCCGCATTTGAGGCAAGCAATCAAAGCGTTACTGACGCGGCATTACTGGCTCATCCACCTTCCGACGCAAAGCTAGAGACCCAGTTTGCGATGCGTCAGATGTCGCCATAGGAGATGTCGCCGACGAGATCTGGCAGCCAATTGGTTTTTTTTCCAAGAAGCTGATCAGCGCGGAAAAGAACTAGTACATAGTACAATTGACCGCGAACTTTTAGCAGTGTACGAAGCAATCCGATATTTTAAGCATTGGCTCGATGTACGACAATTGTAGTGGATACCATAAGATATCTTTCTAGCCTATAGAGGATTTGGGGGTCGTGCACTTCTAGCGTCGCTCTGTCACTAAGCTCGTCGGATATGTGTGGATTCTTTCCTCCTCCTTCTATATAGCACACCGTGATGGTTAAAAGATTAAGTGCACTGACTGATAACTAACATGATCAACAAAATAAGTGATATTGGGCTGTACCCACAGTCAACGAAAACGACAAACGATAGAGAGAAGTCAGAGGATAGGGTGACATGGATGTTATTCGCCCCCTATTCTTTACCCTCCCGACCATGGTAACACATGTTATATTATATATATTATATATTTTGCGGTTACCCCTTAGCAAATTTATTTCCTTCATTACTTTAATTTGTACGACATGTGGATTCCTTCGTTCAGCGATGGACCAATAGTTATTATTCTACTCAACATTATACTTACTCCTATTGCAATATTCCGATTTTCAAAACATGATTCAAATATGAATTCATGACGCTTTAGCGATTTCAAAAGCAAGAATTACTATTAAATTCCTGACTTCGTTTTCTACATTTACAAGACAGGGAGCGATAACCGTTTAAATCTTTACAAACGTATCAAAATATCTTGCCATACGCAAGCTGTACTCACAGTTAGAGTGTTATTTACTCACGAATATATCCATCGATGCAGGTTCGATGGGCACATCGAAGAAGCAGATGATGTGATCTGTGTGTTGTTGTTGCTGTTAATGTAGATATGCAAAGATTATGAACGGGTGATTCGCTGCTGCTTCTTACGATGGCATTTTCAAATAATTTAAGTCTAAGGAAACATTTAAAATCGGATTAGTTACCAGATTATTTATAAATTGATTTCAATTTCATATTTTTACAAACGCTTAACACAAATTCATTTGTCGAACAACAGCTGATTGCGCTCTCCCGTCACTACGGAAGGCTGCGTTGGCAATACCGTGCTCTCACAGTACGATGATCTGCTCTCTCGCTCCTGCTGCTTCCTTTTCGGTAAGTGCGATCTGCAGAGCTCTGCTATACCCTGTTGTTTCGTCAGGCGGGTATACAGACTCGTACGCTGATGCCTCAGAATGAAGAACAATATCGACGATGCTTTCCCTGCTGCCCACTTGCTTTCTTGCTGCCAGCCGACTCTCTGTGCCGCTAAAGTATAGCACCCGTCGCGCTATGCCCAGCAAACGAATATCAGCTTCCACTGATATATGTAGCTGCTTGCACGAGGTATAACCTCTAAGCGTGCTTGCAGGTTATTTTATAATAAATTAAAATCACTTTGCTAAATTTTTTTTTGCGATTTAATTTCTCGCCACTATACTTAGTTATTAGTACATAATTAAACCTTCTTTTTGAAAAGAAAGATTTCATATAAGATTAATTAATGCCCGAGAGCTCAATCAGAGACTAAATCGAATTAAAAATGAATTGTACTTCTATTTATTAAGTCAAACATCCAATTTATTATAATAAATAAAAAAAAAAAATAAATAAAATAAAATCACTTTGCGCTTAATGCGTGTGGTCTTTTCAGAGGTTCAAATCAAGTGAACGAGCGTACGTAGAAGAAAAGCCTACGTGCAAAAATTACTTCCAGTGAAAAAGGAGTAACTGTTCTTTTCTTGTTGGCGAGTTAGATGCTGCAGCTGTGCGTGCGAGTGATCGATAGTTCGCCCACTGCAAGTGCAGGCGAGACGACTATACTAACTGAGAGGCGCGTAGCGTTGCCAGAATTTTATAAGCAGAATTAAATACAATAATGGTATTCTTTTAAAACTGGAAACTACACAATTCGTCATCAAAACGGATCACAGGCCGCTTGTATTCGCATTCAAACAACGGCCGGTAAAAGCGTCTCCTCGAAAACTCCCCCATTTGGGATACATTACTCAATTCTCGACAACAATCCCGCATGTCAAAGGATCTGACAATGTCGTCGCAGATGCGTTTTCAAGACTTGGCGCAATCAGCATGCCTGTTAGCGTAGAGCTTCGTAGCATTGAGGAGGAACAAGCATTAGACTCTGAACTGTCAGAACTTCTTAAAGGCACTACAGCCCTTCATCTGCAACAAGTACGATACGACAAAGATGTGGAACTATACTGCGATGTCTCGACAGGACACGTGCGTCCGTATATACGACGTAATATAAGATAATCTTTTCTTTTATCCACAACTTGTCCCATACAAGTGGCAGATCAACCCGCCCAGAAGTACGTCAGAAATTTGTGTGGCCATCAATGAACAGGGACATCATCAGCTGGTGTAGGGATTCGCCTCCATTGTCAACGCAGCAAAACAATGCACAACCACTTCATACCTGACAAGAGCGCCGTACCTAACGCGCGGTTTGACCATGTTCACTTGGACATAGTAGTCATGCTAATGGACCAGAACTTTCGCTAATGTCTCATCATGATTGACCGGTTCACCCGCTAGCCAGAAGCTATACCACTGACAGATATCACTGCTGAAACTGTCGCAAACGCATTTTGGTCACACTGGATTGCTCGATATGGAAAACCTTAAACCATTACCATTGATCAGGGTACTCAGTTCGAGTCAGCCATGTTCAAGCAACTGGCAGAACTCATCGGCAGGGAACATATCCACACAACTTGTGTCCATCCCCAGTCAAATGGTTTGGTTGAAAGATGGCACAGGTCGTTCAAAGCGGCTATGATGTGTCATCCAAATACACCATGGACAAAAATTCTGTCTGTAGTCCTTCTTGGATTACGTTCCAATCTATAGTGAAGTACAGGGTCTCCTGCAGTCGAACTTGCTCCACTGTAGCTGTACAAATGGGTCTATTACGTTTGTGCAAATGTGCGTAACAGGCAGAAGGAGGCGTGACAGACCCCATAAAGTGTATATATTCTTGATCAGCATCAACAGCCGAGTCGATATAGCCATGTCCGTCTGTCTGTCCGGCTGTCCATTTTTGAGTTCCTAGATCTCAAAAACTACAAGAGACTAGAGACACCAAACTCGGCAAGTACCAAACTTGCCACACCCCCTCTGCCCCTAGAAATTTAAAAATAAAATCGAATTACAAGAGCCAGTTTAATAAACACTATGGTCCAAACCTGTCCTGAAAATTTCATTCCAATTGGTTGATAATCGCGGAAGTTATTCAACTAACAATTTTTCGGACAGAAGGAAAAAGAGACGCTAGCGACCTCTGTTGTTGTAACTTATATTCGTAGTTGCGCCATCTATTGAATGGTACGCAACATTGAAGAACAATCTATAGTGAACGCTTTGTACTCAAAAAGTACAGGGTCTGCCACTGTCGAGCTTGCTCCACTGTAGCTTACTGCATTTTTTATACCCTTGTAGATGGTATTATAATTTTGTCACGAAATGTGTAACGCATCGAAGGAGGCCTCACAGACCCCATAAAGTATATATATTCTTTTTCAGGGCGACGAACTGAGTCGATATAGCCATATCCGTCTGTCTGTCCGTCTGTTTCCATGCAAACTAGTCTCTCAATGTTGAAGCTATCTTGATAAAACTTGGCCCAGATCCGTCTTTTTGATGCACGTAGTACATATGTCGGAACCGACCGGATCGGATAACTATATCATATATGTACCTGCCATAAAAACGATCGGTTCGAAATCAACATTTGGTATGAACAATTTTTTTGTTTCTCAATGTATCTCAATCAAATTCACAGATTGTGTGTTTGACACATTTTCATACATCCTTACTAAATTTGGTTCAAATCGGACAACTATGTATATTATATGCTGCCATAAGAATGAGATAAGATAGCTTCAACATTGAGAGACTAGTTTGCATAGAAACAGACGGACAGACAGCAGACGGTCATGGCTATATCGACTCAGCTCATCGCCCTGATCAAGAATATATATACTTTATGGGGTCTGACACGCCTCCTTCAATGCGTTACAAACTTCGTGACAAAATTATAATACCCTCTGCAAGGGTATAAATATGACGGCTAACACGGCACTGCAAGGGTATCCAAACTTTGACGCGCCAAATTTAGTTAGCTCTATATTTATTGTTTCGTATTACTGTTTTACACTGCCGCATCATTGTCGAAGATGCGCAATGTAGATGATAGTGTTTCAAAGACAGCTCTACGTCAAGTTGGCGGCATTTTTATCGGCATTGTGTCCAGTGTAATCAGCTTTGTCGGTATGCTATCGGTTTTTGCTTAGCGGCGGCAATATAAGGACGCTATTAGCATTCAACTTTTGTTTATTTTATGCGTTGTGTTGGCAACTCTGCTTTGAGTTGCCTACCAGCAAAATATTTGGCACTTTTAGTTCGCTCCTGCCCAAACTTTGCTGGGTACTAGGCTTAACGGAAAAATCCAATGATGCGGCCCAGTGTAAAAACAATATTGGAATTATAGAAGTGGCGTGAAAATAGCTAATTTTTTCAATACTGATTAAATGTTTAAAAATTTATTGATAGAGATGAAAAAACAACAACGTTCACTTACCTCTGAAGCACTTGTTGCTACTGAGCTTAGGCTCGGAGACATTGGGGCAGATGTGGATTGCAGTGGACTCGCTGTGCTGGCGCCACGATACTTGGAGTTACGCATTGAGTTAATAACCCCAGCATTTCGGTTCGTTATAGATGAGTTTACATTTGTCTTGCCATATATACTCTTGTTATTTGGTGCGCTTGAATCACATGACGCTGCTTCTCCGCCTAAGCTTGCACTCTGATAGTCCATGCTGGCGCTTCCGAAGAAACTAGAGTTGCAGTTCCCGTTACTTGTACAGGCTCCGCTAGGACCACCAAACGGAGACGAGTGCATAGAATCATCAGAATGCATTGACTTTCTAAAGTTATTCGGAGCAACATCGCCTCCGAAACTATTTGGTCGCTCTGTGTGTACATTTCTATTGACCATTGATGAACATTGTAGATTTCCAGTCGATACAGAGGTATTTTCAGTTTTGTTCTGTTAGCATTAAGAATAATAAGTATTACAAAAATAACACTATTTTTAATTGTATA
Source organism: Drosophila neotestacea (assembly GCA_035044365.1). Taxonomy (NCBI): domain Eukaryota; kingdom Metazoa; phylum Arthropoda; class Insecta; order Diptera; family Drosophilidae; genus Drosophila; species Drosophila neotestacea. The sequence continues at coordinate 98,516 of JAWNMD010000135.1, read as the reverse complement.
AATGTGCAAAGAAAAGCTTACATCAAAATGTTGATAAGTCCACGCAGATGGCTTAAAGGATTCGCTGAGATACTGTCTGACTTGATTTTTTTGCTTTTGTATGACATGATATCTCGTTGGATTCTCAAGGACAGTGCTCACCTAAATGGTATATAATAAAATGTAGAACATGTCGGTTTATAAAAAAAAAGGTGTGCACGGTACAGAGTGTGATCCAAAAATAACCAAACTTTCTGACAGGCAAATTTATCACACACTTTAACATTACCGCTTTTTTTCTTTAGTGCACAAATAGCAAACGTATTTTCTAAACGCGTCTAATTTCTCAGCTGTCCACATCGGGAAGTTGGGTGCGTTTGACTGAAGAAAAACTCTTCCACCGTTATAAATTAAAAGTTGGGTTATTCGCAGACTACACTTTGTAAATATTTACCTGCAGTACTTGAGGCGGTACATCGACACCAATGCTTTGCAAAGGCACTTTGAGGGTAACTGGACTGGTCCCAAGTAACCGATCTTTTTGACTCTGTAACTGTAAAGATTGTTCTAAGCTAGATGATCCGCTGCCACATGCGCTGGTGCTGGTGCTATCAATGAGATCCGATTCATTGTTGCAGTTTGGCATCCCGAACCCATTTAGCATTGTTTGGTCCTGTGTATGTAGCAACTGCTGCTGTTGCTGCATCAACATTTGCTGTTCTTGCTGTTGCTCACGCTGTAACTGCAGCTTCAGCTGTGTACGGGACGTGGGCATCGCAGTTTTAAATGTTGGTCTATAAAATAAAATATAAACGAAATTAAATAATATGAATTAATGGACAAATGATAACTACTACAAGTGTATGAAATACACTTAAATGCATTTCAAAAGAGTTTAAAAACAATAATGATTGAAAAATGGATTTTACAAAATGCATAATTATATTTATATAGAGGTATTCAAGAAGAATATGCAATTCCGTAAATATCTTTGTCATTAATTTTTATACCCTTGCAGAGGGTATTATATTTTTGTCACGAAATGTGTAACGCATTGAAGGAAGCCTCACAGACCCCATAAAGTATATATATTCTTGATCAGGGCGACGAGCTGAGTCGATATAGCCATGTCCGTCTGTCTGTCCGTCTGTCCGTCTGTCTGTCCGTGTGTCCGTCTGTTTCTTATGCAAACTAGTTCTCTAGTTTTGAAGCTATCTTGATGAAACTTGGTACAGATCCGTCTTTTTGCTGCACGCAGCACATATGTCGGAGCCGGCCGGATCGGATAACTATATCATATAGCTGCCATAGGAACGATCGGTTGGAAATAAACATTTAGTATGAAAAACTTTTTTGTTTCTCAAGATATCTTAACCAAATATTTACATTGTGTGTTTGATTAAGTTTTAAACAGGCTGACCAAATTTGGTGTGAATCGGACTACTATATCATATAGCTGCCATAGGAACGATCGGTTCGAAAACAACATTTAGTATGAAAAACTTCTTGTTTCTCAAAATATCTCAACCAAATATACACATTGTGTGTTTGATTAAGTTTTAAACAGGCTGACCAAATTTGGTGTAAATCGGACTACTATATCATATAGCTGCCATAGGAACGATCGGATCGAAAACAATATTTAGTATGAAAAACTTTTTTGTTTCTCAAAATATCTCAACCAAATATACACATTCTGTGTTTGATAAGTTTTAAACAGGCAGACCAAATTTGGTGCAAATCGGACTACTATATCATATAGCTGCCATAGGATCGATCGGTTCAAAATCAACAAATTTTGTAAAAAATCTGACGGCTTACACAGGGCACTGCAAGGGTATCCAAACTTTGGCGCGCCAGTTAGCTTGCGCTATATTTTATTTATAAACTAGAACCTTCATAACTTTAGAAAGAAAACACAAAAAGAATATGTAATTAAATTTAAAAATTGTAGCTAAGTATGTATCAATGAATACCTACCCACCCGTTAGTGGCGGCAGCCCCACAACGCGGGTGTCTGTAGTTTCTCTAACTGCAATATCCCCCAAATCTACGATGCTTGGATCCATTTCGAGAATCATTTCCAAATCTTTGTCGATGCCAACGGTAACTCGAATATTTGTGGTACTTGAATTAATAGGTTTCTTTTCTCTGTTACTAGTTCTTGCTCTTGTATTAACGACGCATTGGGCTCATCAAGATCCATAAGAGTAGACGGCTCCACACCAACTTCAATGGCGGCTGTCATTAATGGCTTACTCTGTTCTGCATTTGGGATCATGTCCCCCACTTCACCGTTTGTTTCCATTGATGACATTTGCAGTGTTTGGACACGCCTAAGAAACTCTTGGAATTCTTGCAACCGTTCCTCCGAGGACGGCGATAACGACTTTGAGTTCTGCATCGCCACATTTTGTATTGAATGCTCCGATCTTTGATCCAATAGTCCAACGAAAGATTCATCTGCCTCTACATTATTTTTTTCAACCTCCTTATTCGATTTCTTACCCCAATAAGAAAACATTTTACATTTGTAAAGTAATATTTAACTTAATCCAAACTTCACGTTTTTTTTTATTCCTTAGTCCAATGAGAGCCCTATAAGTGTTAGAGCAGACATCACAAAGGCCTTGATCTTGTTTTGCTAGTCAGAGAATGCGAATGCGGAAAATACTGATATTTCTGAGAGAGAATTGTTTTACGCCACAAACGCAGTACATACATATATGTATGTACATGTATGTATGTGTATATGTAAGTATTAAAATGGGTGTCTTTAAAATAACCTCAAAAATTTTGGAATTGTTGATAAATAAATTATATATTGACTATTTATTGAACTTAACATAATAATAATATATGCATTTAAAAATTTGATTTTTATTTACTCGCCCTGTAGTTAAAAATATATATGTGTGTATTTTTGAGATTATGTGTGTATCTGCATTAAATATTTTGGCCATTGATCGCACATGCGTGTTGCATGTGTAAATACATACATAAATATATGGCTAATCTATATACACTATGAGTATACGTATGAAAATATAACCATTTTTAGACCCATCTATCTGAACTCTGAACTGAAAATGATCGTATATGTATATACAAGGGTAGTCAAAAGTATTTACACAAAACTAAAGTTGAATCTATCCGTCATTTGAAGTTACTTCATGTACATTTTGGTATCAATGGAAAGGTCTTTTGAATCCCGTTTGAATGATACAAAAATTTTCTTAACCCATTAAGTACCCATTGAATTTTTCGACTGTTTGTAAAATACTGGTTTTTTGACTTTTTTCCTCGATTTTTTTGAACGAATATTTTGATGCAAAAAGTTTCTTTAAACAATATAAATAGTGTCTGCAAAACAATTTTTTCAAAAATATTTTTTCTTATATTTTTTATGATTTTTTGAATGGGATGATCTCTGAAAATTTTTGTATGAAAAAGCGAAAAAAGTGGAAAATTATTCATTTTCAGCAATTTTTAAAAAATCATAAAAACTATAAGAAAAAATATTTTTGAAAAAATTTTTTTTCAGACACTATTTATATTGTTTACAGAAACTTTTTGCATCAAAATATTCGTTCAAAAAAATCGAGGAAAAAAGGCAAAAAACCAGTATTTTACAAACAGTCGAAAAATTCAATGGGTACTTAATGGGTTAAGAACATTTTTGTATCATTCAAACGGGATTCAAAAGACCTTTCCATTGATACCAAAATATACATGAAGTAACTTCATATGACAAGAAGATTCAACTTTAGTTTTGTGTAAATACTTTTGTCTACCACTGTACATATATATTGCTATATGATATAGTCATCCGATCTTTACCAAGTTTTCTCAGGATGTAGCAGTAAGTAAGAAATACATAATCTGTGAGTTCGGTTGAGATAGCTCTAAAAACAAACAAAAATTTTATACTTAGCAATTTTGACCTTTGATTCCCCATTTCAGCTCCTTCCAGTGGGAATATCAAGAAATCCCGTTTAATAGCACGATAATTATGTCTCAGCTATGTTGTGGGAAAATTTCAGCTCGATATCTGAAGCCGTTAGGCCTACAGCGTGATCAGTCAGTCAGTCAGAACAAAGAGTTTTAAATACATAACAAGGGCGCTTGCCCCCTGCTCGCTTCGCTCGCCAAACCTCGGCTCGCTACGCCCGCTGAAATCTCTGGGAGAAATGTAAATTCAATTTTTCCCTGCAATTGTAATAGTACTTTACATAATATAGAGAATTTACATTTTCGCTGCTCGCTGTTTTAAAGTTTTCGCTGCAATGCGATTTTAGCAGCAAGAGCGAGTTACAGTGCCATATACTGAAAATTTATTTTGAAAGTCGTAACTAATGAATCGCACTCCCCTCCCTTCTTTTGATTGTTTATTACTAGCATCAAAAACCACTGTTCCTATGGTAGCTATATGATATAGTGATCCAATCTTGACAAAATTTTCAAAGAATGTTACAATGAGTAAGAAATGCATAATCTGTGAGATTGGTTAAAAAAGCTCAAAAAACAACAAAGCTCTTCATACAAAATATTAATTTGCATGTGATTTTTTCTATGGCAGCTATATGATATAGACATCCGATCTTAACCAAATTTTCTCAGGACATAGCAGTGAGTAAGAAATACATAATCTGTGAGTTTGGTTAAGATAGCTCAAAAATCAACAAAGATCTTCACAAAATATTTTAATTTTCATCTGATTGTTCCTATGGCAGCTATTTTGTCAAGATGTACCAGTGAGTGAGAACTGCACACATAGTCTGTGAGTTTAGTTGATAGTTCAAAAAATAACAAAGCTCTTCATACAAAATATATGATATAGTCATCCGATCGAAAAACCCCATCTTATTGCACAGTTATTTTGTCTCAGCTGTGTTGTGTGAAAATTTCAGATCGATATCTTAAGCCGTTTGGCCTACAGTGTAATGTGTCAGGACAAAGAGTTTTATATATATAGATAATAGAGAATTTACATTTTCGCTGATCGCTGTTTTTAAGTTTTCGCTGCAATTGTTTTAAAGCAGCAAGAGCGAGTAACAGTGCCACTCTGCTTTTATTGCTGTTCCTATGGCAGCTATATGATATACTCATCCGAGATTTACTAAATTTTCACAGAATGTAACAATGAGTAAGAAATACATAATCTGTGAGTTTGGTTAAGATAGCTCAAAAAACAACAAAGGTCATCATACTAATGTTTTTATTGCATCTGATTGTTCATTTGGCATCTATTTGAAATAGTCATCCGATCTTTACCAAATTTTCTCAGGATGTATCAGTGAGAAGGAAATTCATAATCTGTGAGTTTTGTTAAGATAGTTCAAAAAACAACAAAGCATAATGTCTCGTCAGTGAATCAGTCAGGACAAAGAGTTTTATATATGTATATACATAGATTTAAATTCAAATTTCGAACTCGAAACCTTGGGTTCAGGGGATCCTTAAAGCGGTCCGCGAACCGAACCACTAAACTACTAAACTGCTGAGCAGTTTGTATGGATATCGCCTATATTTTTTATCTTATTTGAACGAGTTCTACCAGAATCCATCATCAAATCTTGGCTCCACAGAAACCTTAGATTCTCCGATTTTTGCAGCAAAAAAAACACAAATGGCGCCACTGTCGTCTTCTGTCGTGGCGGTTAGCTTCAAATACCATACATATATATGTGTATATGTATGTTTGTGTGTATATGTATACATGCATTTAGGTATGTAAATCCCGCTTTGCGATAAGATAATAAAAGACTGCTAATCATGCGGAAAATAAAACCGACTTTATACAGGTATTGGTTGTACACACGTACACATACTTATATGTTCGTTTATATATGTGTGTACACAATATGAGTATGTTTGTATGTATACGCAATTATTTATGAACATACATATATGTAAATACTAGCACACCCACACACACACGCAGAGTCCGTACTTACATTTCATCTGTTCGCAGAGAGCGTGTAGACTTCAATTCATAAAATTCAACACTCTCCGTATTGCCAGCTACCATCACGTTAGGCAAGAAATCCATATTTGAGTCGTTATCATTAAGCAAATTTAGATTTAAATCAAACTCCAAGTCAAAGCCGAGATCAATACCGGATTCGGCCATGACTCTACAGAGAAGATGGCAGACTGTGCCTGAATGTGAACGATTCTTTTTAATCAAATTATCAGAAACGAAAACAAGATACTCAAAGTTGTATATACAAATACTGCTACTCGTTTGGTTTAAATCAGTAATCAAATATGATTGAGACTAATTGAATACGTTGTCACATTTTCGCACAAGTTTCCACGCGCCTTCGAATCTGAAGCAAGTCTACAAGCATTGGAAACGTAAATCCAGTGTAGGGACCGCTTGAAAAATAACTCTCAAATATTAGTTATATGCATAGCGTAATAATTATTAGGTGGTATCAGCGCTCTTTTATGATATAGCAATTATCAAGCGCGCATCGATCATTCATGTTATCGAAGCGCATACCAAGTAAACGGCTATCTCTTTTATATTTCAATCCTTACTGGTATAGTCAAAACAAGATAAGCAGTGTTGTCTCTGTCGCTCTCACTAATAAGTAGGGGATCACGCTTTTCTGAAGACACCACCTTGTATCATTATACCATTGGTTTATCGATAGTGTAATGCTAATGGTCATTGAGTAATAGCCGCTTTCCACGAGCCGTTATTCAGTAAAGTCATTCGGCGCCTTATGGGAATTTGTACAGGCCAAAATTGTCATTCGATTCGAATGACAAAATTGTACTGAATGACGCCGAATGACAGTGCTCGTGGAAAGCGGCTATAAGTTACAACAAGAGATGAATTGACTGGTTATCAGAATTGGCTTGCGGCTGTGCCGCGCCAAGTAGGATTTAACAGTTCCATGTTAATGAAATTCTGTTAGTTAACAGATATCAGTGAACAGAGTAAAGTGAAATGACATAATATTAAGTAAATGCGTGCAATATTTGATTTAATTAATTTTTAGCAATATTATTATTATATAAAATAATATTATATTTAATTTTATATATTTTATTTGACTTCCTAATGCTGCATATAAACGATTGATAGTCTCTAATAAATAAATAAAAAATTATTTGAATAGTTACAAATTGATATACATATAATAAGAGTTCATAATATATAATATACTGCTTAAAATAATGTTCTAGAAAAATTATAAATATATTATAAAAATGCAGTAACCTACAGTAGAGCAAGCTCGACAGTAGGAGACCCAGTACTTTTTGAGTGCAAAGCGTTTACTAGATTGTTGCGTACTATGCAATAAATGGTGCAATTACGAAATAAGTTAATTAATGAAATGAATGAAATTTTATGTATATATTATATAAACCAATAATCAAGGCGTTAGCTTTAAAGGGGCTCTTGTAATTCGACTTTGAAATTTTGTTTTTCAATTTCCGTGGCGAAGGGGGGCGTGGCAAAAATCTAAAACAAACTTGATCAATGGATGATATAGATGAACCTACATGCCAAATTTGGTGTCTCTATCTCTTATGGTCTCTGAGATCTAGGTGACACAAAATAGGACAGACAGACAGACGGACATGGCTATATCGACTCGGCTGTTGATGCTGATCAAGAATATATATACGTATGGGGTCTGCCACGCCTCCTTCTGTCTGTTACGCACATTTGCATTTGATGTTAATAAAATATTTATAATTTTTCTAGTGCAATTGTTTATATGCAGCATTAGGAAATCAAATAAAATAAAATAAAATATAAAACTAAATATAGTATTTTTTTTTTAATAATAACATTGTTAAAAATTAATTAAATTAAATATTGCACGCATTTACTTATTAATATGTCATTTCATTTTACTCGCACATAAAATCCGATCAGCGTAGGGTAAGCGCAGGCTGAGGGCATTGCTGCGAATCAACTTTGAAATACACAATATTGAGATTTGTAACAACAACATGATATGAAGTGTGGCAACGGTTCATCGTAAGCTTTGTAGGTACACACAAAGCAGAACAAAAACCGCAAAGCGGCCATCGATGTTTGGCGCGTGACACGCATTTAACATTATTCTGTTAGATTCTGTCTATACCCACTTGTACACGCCAAACTCCACCGCCTCTGTTATTTAACAGCCGTCATTTCATCTCTTGTTGTTACTTACTCAATAGCCAATGGTGGTGTTCAGCACACAATCGATATTGGCTATTGCCACTCTAATTAACAATCGATATATTTTTATTATTAGTTGATAAATAACCTTGTTCGCTGCAGTGTCGATAAACAACTTTACTTACAGAAAGTGAAAAAAATTTAATTATAGTTAAATTTTAGTAATGTCAATGTCATTTGTGATTTAATTTGAATAGGATTCTTCCGTTTTACCTATTGTACCGACAAACGAACCAGCAGTTGCATTTTGTTTTGTACTACATGTACGTATTGCTTGAAAGCGAACGCATCTATACATATATGAATTTACATCAACATACATACATAAGTATATTTGGATTTGTGCGACTTGAGTTTGTACCTTTATATTTACATATATTTGTAAGAACACACATAAACGTTGGTCATAAACTTGCTAAGAAGCTACAGGAATAATTATAAATTATTTTAAATTTCTAATTGTGTTGCTTACCAAATATATAAGTATGTATATATTCATATGCAATCGTGAATATAATTGGATATTTGCACACTCCCATACATACAAGCGTGCATATGCATTCCGTCTTTTTGCTTAAAATTTAACTTATGATTTTTAATAATTAATTAACAAAATTAACTTTTACTTAAATAGCTGAAGTGCCCAATTTGCAAAATGGATAAAAAGATCTCATCCACTTCACAGCCACGCATTTTAAAGAAGAAACATTTTAGAGTAAAACATCAAAAAGTTAAACTATTTCGAGCTAATGAACCGATTCTGAGCGTATTCATGTGGGGAATAAACCATACTGTATGTGTAATATGTCTACGATTTAATTTTTAATTTTAATAGCCCTACCATAACATTTACAGATAAATGAATTAAGTCATGTGAACATACCAGTAATGTTGCTTCCAGACGACTTTCGGGCATATTCAAAAATTAAAGTCGATAACCATTTATTCAACAAGTAAGAACTGTAGTATGGGTTGACTTGACTTTATTAATAATAATTCTAAACTTTTTTTTAACTGTGTAATTTAGAGAGAATATGCCGTCACATTTTAAGGTAAAAGAATACTGTCCCTTAGTATTTCGCAACTTGCGTGAGCGTTTTGGTGTCGACGATGTTGACTATCGTGAGTCTTTAACTAGATCACAACCACTGCAAATAGACTCGTCGGGAAAGTCGGGAGCACAATTTTATCAGAGCTATGATAAATTCTTTATAATTAAGAGTTTAAGTTCCGAGGAAATTGAACGCATGCATGCCTTTCTTAAACAATACCATCCAGTAAGTCTCGAACACATTTACAGTCTCTACAAACGACAAATATTTGACATATGTAATTATATTTTTTTAATCAGTACGTTGTTGAACGGCATGGAAAGACCCTCTTGCCGCAATATTTGGGGATGTACAGGATTACTGTGGAGAGCGTGCAGTATTATTTTGTTGTTATGCGAAATGTGTTTAGCTCTCAGCTGACTATACATAAGTATGATGAGAATGTCTATATCACATATACAGTCTAATATTTAGTTTGGTTTTATAGAAAATTTGACTTGAAGGGAAGCACTGTAGATCGCGAAGCTTCTGAAAAAGAGCTTGAGAAGCATTTACCCACGTATAAGGACAACGACTTCATAAAGCAAAAAGTCAAGTTAGAGATTGGAGATGAGCCCAAGAAAAAATTAATGGTTACTCTTGGCAATGATATTGATGTAAGTATTCATGCCACAAAGAAAACGTAAAAATTTTGATTTTGGTATAAAATGTGTTGTAGAAAGTGCATCAATGTTAATTTCATCTGTTATATTCTGGGAATCAAACAGAAACAGATATCGGTTTTGTTTACAGTACGTTGCGAAATTATATGTTTCGGTTCCGCTATCAGTACCAGCACATGCATGTATAACGAAAATTTTAAAGTTCCCTTCAGACGGTCGGCTTTTGTGTGTCCTTTTTTTTTCTAAAAAGCCTACGTTACCGTGTGAACACACAAAATTTTAGAGCTACATTTAAAAATCCAAGGTGACCGATGTAAATAGAACACGTTTTAAAGCCTGGCAATTCAAAATTACAAACAAAATAGCACCTCTTACACCTGCTTACACTGGACACAATGCCGATAAAAATGCCGCCAACTTGACGTAGTCAGCTGTTTTTTGTTTACTATAGATCAAACAGTCTTGTAATTTATTGCAAAAACGTAATTGATGCAGCCAATTTGCTTCACAGACTGTGGCAATGCGCGCATATGTAAACGTGAATGTGCCCTTGATCAATATTTGTTGACCATTTCTGCATATATACGCATATTTTTCTGTCCCCACTCAGATAAATTAATACTTCCCCCTTATTTTCATAAATAGCGTTCCCATTTCCACAGTTAACCTTTTGCGCTTCGCGGTTACTCTATCCTTTTACTTTAAAAAATGTAAGTAATAGAAATAAAAGAAATTAACATAAAAATATATAACTGCGCCATTTTCAATATTCCATATCAGCTGTTTTTGTTGTCGATTACCTAGTTTTTAATCGAAAACAGCCAGCGTTTCCACACTTTGTGTCACACTTTGTGCCGAAATTTTTGCCGTACTGTCAGCGGCACGCCGTTTTACCGATATATTTGAGTCCAACTGTAAACATTTTTGTATGGTAGCGACAAGCTTGCCGGCATCAAAGCAGCAATTTTTCGTTATGGTGCTATACCGGTACCAGTGTAAGAGCGCTATTAAAGCCAAGCGAAAACCGTTTTTTTTAATCGTTGACCCGTTAAAAAACAATACGTGCAAAGATCAGATTTTCTTGGCATTTTCTTGAGCTGGCGCACTGTCGTTCTTTTTCCATAAATTAATCCATAATTCAAGGATATAATAAAATATAAAAATAAAACAAAAGTTTGCCAAAGAATTATCCCTTTTCTTAGCTTGCTTAAGGTCAGACAAGGTAAATATTTGCTTCAAAAGCAGTATTTACACTCAAATAAAAAAAATCGTAAATAATCTGGTTTTTTCAGTCAGCTAACAGAATATTAGTATTTTGCTATCGATATACGTGTTCGATATCAATATACGTGTTCTGCGCTGTTATTGTGGCCGCTTTATATAAATCAGCTGTTGTTGCTGCTCATAAACAAAACAAATTTAATGCTGCCACTTTTAAATAAAATAATAATATAATCGCTTTCTGGCCTGATGCTACAATATAATCATATAATATACTTATTTTGTCAGGCAAATCATTTTAATTAAATTAAATAAAGCCTAATTAACTTGTTTGGTCCTTATGACCTTTGAAAATCTGTGGTGTTAATGATGCAGCAGCACACGTCACATTAAAAATTTTCTTATTTTTTGTCGACCCTCCATTTAAAGAAAACTTTAAAGCAAAGTTATCGGAAAAGTTGAATTTAGTTATCATTTAAATCAGGGAATGAAACCGTAACCGGAACCGTTATCCGAAATTAACTGTTTGAAATGAAATACCGGGACCGGAACCGAAATACATTTTTTTGCAAGAACCGAAAACCGAAACGTTCGTACCGGTACGGTTTCGGTACATTTAAAAAAATTTGTTTGTTATTTTTCGTACGAACATGGTTTTGCACTATAAAAAAATGTCTCGAATTATATGTCAGACTTAACATGCTAAAATGCATGCATTTGTACGTTTATACATACACAAATATTTGATGATAAAATCCGATTTTCTTTGATTTTAAAATTTCTTAAGAATTACTTTGCTGTGCCGGTATGGACCGATACAAGAACCGGAACCGAAAGGACAAAACCAAAATAGAACCTTTTACCGAAATACTTGTTTCGGTACGTACCGGAACCGTAACCGAAATTCGTTTCGGTTTCATTCCCTGATTTAAATTCAAATATATTTTAGACGCAAATGTGTGAACACTACACACATTGTTAGCATACAAAACGATTTTGTGCAAAATCAGCGCTCCTTACTTTTCCAATGATTTAGGATAAATTTATATATTTTGCGCAGAGCAGATGATGTAAATTTTGGTGTAAATATTTAGCTTGTCTGACCTTACCTTTAGCCTTCTTATGTATATTCTTGCAGAGGGTATTATAATTTTTGTCACGAAGTTTGTAACGCATTAAAGGAGACGTGTCAGACCTCATAAAGTATATACATTCTTGACCAGGACGACGAGCTGAGTCGATATAGCCATATCCGTCTGTCTGTTCGTTTGTTTCTATGCAAACTATCTTGATGAAACTTGGGACAGGTCCGTCTTTTTGTTGCACGCAGTAAATATGTCGGAACCGCCCGGATCGGATCACTATATCATCGGATTAAGATAACTCAACCAAACTCACAGATACAGTTGAGTGTTGGATACAGTTTCATACATCCTTAACACAGATACAGTTTCGTACATCCTTACCAAATTTGGTGCAAATCGGACTACTATATCATATAGCTGTCATAGGAACGATCGAAATCCACATCTAACGGCTTATACAGGGCACTGCAAGGGTATCCAAACTTTGGCGCGCCAAAGTTAGCTTGCGCTATATGTTCTTTTTAAGATAGTGTCAACTGATAAAATCGGTGCAGAAACATCGAATTAACGGTAGAGTTAAAGATTTTTGTTTGTCATGGTTATTATTCGATGGCCTAAGAGAATATTGAAATTAAACTTAAATTAACTTGAAACAAAGAACTTTGTGAAACTAAGTTACGTTAAAATTTTGTTTTTTGGTATTGAAAATTGAAATTTCCTGCTTTATCAGCGTACTAATGAAATGATGCCTATCAACGATTCCACAGGAGGCCCCTGCCACGAGCTTACACAGCTTGAAAGTGGCAAGGAATCTTAACAAATTCCTCGAGAATATTTCCGGAATCAAGTGCTCAGTATTAATGTGAGACGTGTCATCTAGCAACATAGCCAACAAAATACTTTCTGCATGTGCGAAGAAAAAATTTCTTTCCATGGCTTTCAGAACAATGATCCCCAAATCATCTCTTATATACAAACTATTTTTTTGTTGGCTCAGCTGTTGCAATGTAGTGGAGAACTCTTTCTCACCACCGAGACCGAACCCGATGGACCGAAAGAATAAATGTCGAAGTTGTAGTTCATTTGCATGCAATAAGCACACAAACCACTGCAAATGTCGATTCAGATGTCTTTCCAATAAACATATGGCTCAGTTTTTTTGTCCTTTGATGTGTTGTCAGCACTAGATGCAGCGTTCACGTTGGGGTATATTAAGCTAGTTAAAAAAAAGTATGTAACAGGCCAATGGAGGCGTGGCAGACCCCTGAAAGTGTATATATATGTCTGTATGAACGTAAGAATCTCAGAGATGGTAAGAAATAGAGACACTAAATTTGTTACAAAGACGTAAAATTTTGGATGACACGCCCCCTTTGCCCTCAAATCGAAAAAAAAACGACATAACTAAAGCAGTGTTACAGCTATAGACTTGAGATTTGGCACGTGTGATGATTAGAAGGGTCCGGACTGATCGGTAATTTCAAATTTTTTATGAGTCATTCCATTCAAAAAAACATAACTGTATTTTTTCGATATTTGAAGACAATTATTCCATATAGTGACGCTAATGTTTTGTGCGTGCGTGTGTATATATATGTGTATACGTACACAGGTTAACTCTGTTTGCATGCATATGGAAATTTATTTATTATCCTTACTTCCACAGGGTATTTGTCGGGTCTTCCCGACTGAATGACATATGGGCTAATCCTGCGTTGCGGACGTTACTTTTGTACGCAAATTCGATTTTTTATATTGACACAGCAGGCGTTCACATTGGTATATTTTGATGAAATTTTTCCAAAATGCACTTCGTTGGCAATACTTTTAAACCTATTTTAAAATAAAAGGTTAACTGTTTTTGAAAAAATATATGCTTGCTTAAAATACCGTTGTGGACGTTACAAAAAATGGAAGTCGACTTTGAGGCTCATGTACATTTGCACATATTTTACCGAATTTCGCATTATAAACAAAGAAAGTCCAATAACAAAAAATGCTTGCAAATCCAGAAAAACTGTATTAATTTCAAACACGCAATCGGTTTGCTCATCAAAGTGAATTAATTTATGTGTTAATTGCTTGAATAAATAAAATAAATGCGTTTCTGAAGAAAATTTTTACAAAATGAGAGGTTTTGATGAATTGTTCGTTTTTGACGTGGTTTAACTTTTTCTGGATTAGCCCATATTTATATCATAATTATCCCCACTCAATTTTGGGTTGATTTATCGAAAAAGAAGCTCTAGATCGGGTAAACGATTAACAATACAGTAGATCAAAAAAAAAAAAAAATGCTTTTCGCTCCAGCCTAATAAATAGTACGTAGCACGATCAGAAAACGACACTATGTTAATTTTTGTGAGTTTCGAAAATAAAATAATGCCGGATTGTGGGATTTATGTCTCGTCAGTAATGTTTATCAGTTACTTTTACTGCGCTGCTAGAATCAGCGAATTCAACACTTATTCTTTAACTGTGTAGGTGAACTTAAGGTAAGTTCTTAACGATCTGCCCTGTAAATTATCGGCAGGCTGGAAAATGAAGATTTTTGACAAGAAAACGAAATATCTGTTTTCGGCCAGTCTTAATAAATCATTAAGGCTGTGGGCACGATGTTAAAGCGGCCCTAATTATACATTACAAAATTTGGCCGATACGTTATACAGTTGATTATTCCTTTATATTCTCGAACAGCTCCTAACCAAGTTGCACATAATGGATTACTCTCTACTCGTTGGTATACATGATTGTGTGCGTGCTGAGGAAGAGGCTCTTCATGGGGACAATGCGTTGGCTACAGGACGGAGTGAAAATAGCGAGAGCGAAGAGTGCGATAGTGGCGAACGGTAAAAATTGTATTTCTCTAAAAATTTATCAGGCATGTTCTAGTTTTTACATTTTATTTCCACTCATTTAAATTAGTATTCTTTTATGTTGCATTTATATTAAGTCGGTAAAATTAATAGTTCAAAGTAAAAGAAAATATATAAAGAAATTCACTTTCGTAAAAACTTACCGAAACTGATAACCAAAACAGGCCGGGTATATAAAATAAGAGCAATAAATATAAAAACCTTTTTAAAGCTGGACGTACAACACACCCCCTGACTCCCCCAGAGGTGCCCAATACAAGGAAGTTGTATATGAAGTCGACATTTACTCTATTCCAAGTATTGATGGTAAATTCTATTAAATATTATTAAGCGCTAGATATCAAACGTAAATTTTAATAATTTACAGAAAGACGAGAGATCTACTTTATAGCTATAATCGATGTTCTCACGCAATATGGTGTTAAGAAGCAGGTAAAAAAAATAAAACAGTAACTAAGTAATTTTAGTTATATACCTTTCAACTTTAATATAATGTACTTTATTTTAATGTGATATTTTAGGCAGCAAAAGCGGCAAAGACAGTTAAATATGGTAGTAATGTTGATGGTATATCAACATGTGATCCTGAACAGTATGCCAAAAGATTCCTGGATTTTATGGATAAAGCTATAGAATAATATATTTAATTGTATTTGCCACATTAAAATCAATCATGTATACATATGAAATATGTCGTTACATTATTCCACGCTCTGTGACTAATCACAGTTGTTGTAAGCAATAAAGAACGTAAGGAATATTTATACTTATATTCCAGCCTGTTGGAAGTGATCATTCAATTAATCGTACTATTTTAAGAACAGAATTTCACAAAATAATTGAAATTTAAAACAAAACCCTAAACAAAAGAATCCAAACAGTATTTGAAGACAGAATTGAATTTGTACTTATTATTTATTCCCACCCCGACTTTCAATATTTTCAAATATATTTCATAGCCAATTTTACAAATAACTAGTCTCCTTTGACAAATTTCCATGAATTTTCTGATGACGTGGAAACTAAAAGAAAACTAATGTACAGTTGTGATAACAATTTATCTTCATTAAATTATTTCACATAGTTAAATATTTGAGGAATAAATAATTATTATTAAATTCAATTGACATTTATTTAAATTTCAGCTCCACAAATTTTTCAAACCAATTGAGTTATAGTTGAATTTTCGACGAAAAGTTAAAAATTATTGAAAAATCCAGTTTTAAGTAATTTGTTATTGTGTTTTTATGGGTTCCATTACACCACAGACGGTATTACTGAAAACGATAAGTATAATTATATTATTATCACGTTTGTCGTAATAAACATGTAGAGAAATAGATACTAACAACAAAGCGATTAACCTGATACCGGGGACCACTAGGTGATTTACGTCCAGAACTTCTCATATTTTCAAATCGCTCGCGTATTCTGAAATTCATGTGCTAATGTTAAGTCGTTAGCTTTATAATATAGTACCATAGCTTACTTTCTGGCACTTTCTATTGTTGAATCATCAGAAACTTGCTGGGAGTAGATATCAACATATCCCTCATTAATTTCGCGCTTGATTTCATTAACCTCCCATTTTTCAAATTTGGCGCGTAATTGTTTTGCCCGAGCTGCATTTTGTGCCTATAGTAGAATCAATCAATGAAATGAGTAAAAATATGATAAGAACATCAATATTGAGATTAGATAATAATATCAATTTAGTCCCAGACACTAGTAATCTTCTACTTATTATATACCTCCTTGAGAGCCTCATCGTTATTTGAATTTAAGTTCAAAATTTCTTTGTCAACATCGCTTTCATCATCGTCACTCTCTTCGTCATCCTCTTCGCTATTTGATTTATCATAAAAAGTTCGCCTATCTTCGGGGGGTGGCGTGAAACATTTAAGTGGTCTTGGACCCTCTAAATCGGATCCCTTGCATTTTCCAAGCTCCATTTCTCGAAACTTGTTTAACATGGTCGACGTGGTCTGTGTTTTTTGAAGCACATTATCCTGAAATGATGAGTTCTGATTCAGTTGTTCAGCGTCGGAATCTAGTGTAGGCAGTTTGACAACCCCTTCACGAGGCGGCGTTATGCGAAACTGTCGTTTTTTAGCATCGTTGAGACGATAAGTTTCAAAAAACTTAAACTTTTGACTTATTTCTGCAGTTGCGATTTTAACATCTTCTAGCTTTTCATCACATTTAACGACGTCAACATCTTCGTTCTGAAACAAGTAAGAAGTAAATTGAGTGTGCTACGCGCAACCATAAAGTCAGGGATTCAAACCGAAACGAATATAGGTTTCAGTTACGGGTATGGTCCGGTTTGGGTTTTCGGTTAACGATTTCGTCAAAAATTTGTTTATCGGCTTCGTAACGGTTAACCATGTCTCCTATGTTTCGGTTTCGAAATACCGGTATGATTTCGGTTTCCAAAAAAGGCCTAAAATATTTAATTTAAATTAAATTCAATGATCACTTAGAAAAAAGGATACGAAAGCATACGCATGGTACTCATGTTAAATTACACTCAAGTAAATATTTGAAATCAATTCTAAATTAAAAAATTCATTGGATTTTTTATCCGCTGGAAAGACCCGAATCAAACCGTAATTTTTAATAGCATTTCTTACATTTAAAAAAAAAGCTTTTTACCTGTAAAACTTGCCATTCTTACAAGATGTACATTAGGGTGCATCGATTTGTATGGGCCCGAAAAAAATGAAAAATGGTACCCCATATTCATTATCTACGGTCAATTCTAAGATAATTTCACGAAGAAACCATAGTTCTAAAATCAATTCCTAGTCCGTGCTTTTTTAGTTGAAAAAAAATTGTTTTTTGAAATTTTTTTTTATTCAATTCTTTCGGTGTTTTTGGTCCGGTCCTGACAAAGACCAAGACTTTTAAAATTCCATAAGATCAAAGGACCTATTCTCCTTAAAACATAACTTTCGTCCTTGCATGGATAAATTTATGAATTGATTCTGGTAAGACGAACTCAAAAAAATATCGTTAAAGTCAACGCCATTGAAGACCCTGAAATTATTTAAGAAATGTTCCTAACATGGAAGTTGGATTTAAAAAATGTGTTGAATATATTTTATTGATGTTGTAATTAACATTTGTCGGGTACAAATTACTCTTCTGCAACAGCAAAAGCAAAACATGCTTTCTAAACATGTTCTACATTGAATTGTACAGTAGGAATCGTTGACCCGCTATAAAATAATATTGTGTGCAAAAAATCAGATTTTTGGAGCCCATCCCGAGGTGGCGCACCGACGTTCTTTTTTTAAAAATCATCCAAAAATTGAAAATTTAAAAAGATGTTGAATAACACTGTGTTACAAATTGGAATGAAGTTGAAAACCCTGGGAAATGACAGTGATTTTCTGGTAGGGCTTATCGAGTATAGCAATACTGCATACTTGAAATTTTGGGGACACCCCCAAAATCTGCATTTACCGCTAAAAAACCGAGTTTTGCTATGTATGGGTACTTAACAGCTTGTAGCAAATTTAGTAAATAATAAACCAATAATAAACTTCTTAGCAGATTAAGAAAGTAGAAGAATGGGCCTTTCGATTGGTGTATATATTGTTTGACCAAACTTGAGACATATATGCGTAATTGCCCCCCAAACACATTTGTTTTTCACTTTTTTCAACATTTTCTAACTTTGACTATGCTTCTATGCACTATTTTCTATAAACACCATACTACTTATGGAATGTTTTAAAAAAACTGTTTTATTCTGAGTATAACTTAGGTTTAATTTTAAAAATCGGATAGTAATTGACCAAGATATTACACTTTTTATGACAACAAAAGGAACGTTTTCAACAAAAAATGGCTGAAATTGAAAAATTTTTCTAAAAAAAAGACCGACTAAAAATGAGTTCAGAATATTGTTGGTAAGTTCAACAGAAAGCTGATATGCCAACTAAAAAAAATAAGTTGAACAAATTTTTATTTTTTTTTAAGTGGTTAGAAATTGTATTTTTTAACAAATTTGTAACATAAAAAGTGTAATATCTTGGTCAATTACTATCCGATTTTTTAAAAGTAAACCTGAGTTATACTCAGAACTAAACAGTATTTCTAAAAAATTCCAAAAGTAGTATGGTGTTTATAGAAAATAGTGCATAGAAGCATAGTCAAAGTTAGAAAATGTTGAAAAAAGTGAAAAACAAATGTGTTTGGGGGGCAATTACGCATAGATGTCGCAAGTTTGGTCAAACAATATATACACCAATCGAAAGGTCCATTCTTCTACTTTCTAAATCTGCTAAGAAGTTTATTATTGGTATAAAATTTACTAAGCTACAAGCTGTTAAGTACCCATACATAGCAAAACTTGGTTTTTTAGCGGTAAATGCAGATTTTGGGGGTGTCCCCAAAATTCCAAGTATGCAGTATTGCTATACTCGATAAGCCCTACCAGAAAATCACTATCATTTCAGGGTTTTTTTTGCTGTAACACTGTGTAATATGATATAAAAACAAAACATGATTGTTTTTCACATAATGCTTATTTTTTACACATTGCCCCAACATTTTTCTTTATAAAACTGTATCTGTATCAACTATTAAGATTGGTGCAAAAATATAAGAGCTAGAATTTTTTTTTATGGATATAAATTTGGGTAATACCCGTTTACCCAGTTTAAATACAAATCGTCTGAAAACGAATGAGTTACGTAGTATGGACCTTTTTGGTTAGGGTAAAATAAAATATACTGATTGGTGCCAAAATGTAGGAGCTAGAATTATTTTATGGATATAAAATTGGGTAATACCCGTCAGTTTAAATACAAATCGTCCGAAAGCGAACACAATAAAATTCAAAAAGTATATTAGTCGCAAAAATGGGGCTTAAATGGGGGTCAAAGCTCAAAATTGCTTAGCATGAACATTTTTTTGTTTTTTGAGCTATCTCAACCAAACTCACAGATTATTGATTTCTTACACATACATTCTGTGAAAGATCGGATCACTATATCGTATAGCTGCCATAGGAACAGTGACTTTAAATGCTATTAATAAACAATCAAAAGAAGATGGTCGTGGTGTGGGGAGGGGTACGATTTTCAAAATTAAACTTTCAAAATAAATTTGCAGTATGTGACCCTGTTACTCGCTCTTGCTGCTATAATCCAATTGCAGCGATCACTTTAAAACAGCGAGCAACGAAAATGTAAATTCTCTATATTATATAAAGTACTATTACTATTATTTTAAGTTCAATTGCAGGGAATAATAGAATTTACATTTCCGCTTTCTTATTAGAAATAACATAAGGTCTTGGTATAGCTGTGGAAAGTGTTTCCTATAGTTACTCCACATTTCTCAGCGAGCGTAGCGAGCCGGGGGTTGGCGAGCGAAGCGAGCAGTGGGCTACCCCCTAGTATTAAATAAAGTACTATTACATACATTTCGTAACCGCAGTGTGGTATATTGTGTTTCTCATCTTCCATAATTAAAGATCGAAATGCGGTTAACGAATAAACTATGTGCACAACATATTGGTTGGCACTTTAAGAAGCATTGGCAAGTGCAAGGCAGGCGAGATACAGGGCCTGCTGCTGAACTTTTAAAAATGTTCGTCTGACTGCCTTTGTGACTTCTTGGTACTCTAGCAGTGTAAAACAATTACAGTTTAAGTATCAAGTTTGTGAAGTTCAATATTTTATTTTTTAGTAATAGAGCTCAATATTGAATAACATTCGACAAATTAAAATAATACTTTTGGCTTGAACCAATCCGAAATACTTCTGTATGGCTTGAGCCACCGAACTAAACCTTACCCAAACCCTTTAGAGCAGGGGTGCGCAAAGCTGCCTTATGGATGTGCACGCACCAATACAAATAAAGGAAATCGATCGCACACATGTAACGAACTTTTCTTTTTAGTTCAATGTGTACACTGAAAAAATAGGAACATTGCAATTCATATTTAAAGTTTCCTGCGCAGAAAACACTTGCCAGTTGATCACACATATTAAGGACCTGTTGGAAAAAACTTTTCAGTGTACAGCAAAAGAAACGACAACAAAAAAATACATTCGGAATAGCGACGGCGAAACGAAGCAATAAAATTGCAAAGGTTCGGCGAAAGGGATCAGTGAAAAATTGTTGTTGTTGCTTTGCTGCAACGAATAATGGGAAAGGGTAAAGAACGGAAAATTGTTCGTGTAATTTGCAATGTGCGCCAGAACCTTACCAGTGTGCAAGCCTCACACACTTCCATATGCTATGTGCAATATAAAAACAAATGTGCGTCGTGTGCATAGGCGCTGCGCACCCCTGTTTTAGAGGGTTGAAATTTTTAAAAATTTTGTTAACATGCCGATGTATTGGATCTGATACCTTAACCGAAAGGATCAAGCCAATATATAAACTTTTGTCAAAATATTCGTTTCGGTTTGATTCCCATATCTTCAATTTTAAATATCCAGTTTTATATATTTGGTTTGAATTAATGATTTATACTGTAGTCTGTCAAGAAACACGTACACACTGAAAATTAAATTTATTTTTTTACTTTCGATACGAAAATAACAGCTTTTATTCATTTAATCAATATTTTTTAATGCATAACTATTTAATAACAAGTATTAAGTGAATTCGTGAAAAAATATAACATGAAACTATAAAAGAATAGAAAACAACAAAATATGATACCATTTTTGACACTGTCAAGAAACTTTTGCACTTTGTGGAGTTTTGTTTGTTCTCATTCTTGACAAGGTGCTTTACCGCTAACTATGGAATTTTGGGTCGTAGATTCCAAAAATGTTAACTTTTTCATGTCCGAGCAATAGTTTTCGAGATAAAAATGGCAAGTTTTACAGGTAAAAAGCTTAATTTTTCTTTTTTAATTTAAAAAATTATATAAAAATTTAAAAAAATATTTTTTGTCAAAGCGTTTAAAGCTTTTTCGTCTACGATCATTTTAAAAGTAGTTTGAACCAAATCGGACAACAATTACAGAAGCTTCACATATAAACAATTCAAAGATACAATTGTCAATACAAAATTGTATGAAGCTCCATACGATTTTGCAACGCGAAGTATGAGGAAAAATTGTTTATATGTGAAGCTTCTGTAATTGTTGTCCGATTTGGTTCAAACTACTTTTAAAATGATCGTAGACGAAATAGTTTAAACGCTTTGACAAAAAATATTTTTTTTTTAAATTTTTATAATAAATTTTTTAAATTAAATTAAAAGAAAAATTAAGTCTTTTACCTGTAAAACTTGCCATTTTTATCTCGAAAACTATTGCTCGGACATGAAAAAGATTAACATTTTTGGAATCTACGACCCAAAATTACTTTAAAAAGCCATAGTTAACGGTAAAGCACCGTTTTGTCAAAGAATGAGAACAAAACAAAACTCGCAAAACAAAAAGTGTAAAGAGTTTCTTGACAGTGTCAAAAATGAGTAATCATAGTTTTTGTTGTTTTTTAAGCTACCTATTCATAGTTCTGTTATTTTTTTTTCACGAATTCACTTAATACTTGTTATTAAATAGTTATGCATTAAAAAATGTTGATTAAATGGAATAAAAGGCTGTTATTTTCGTATGGAAAGTAAAAAAATAAATTTAATTTTCAGTGTGTAAAGTGTTTCTTGACAGACTGTATATATTGAATGCTAATTATATTTTTTTTTTTAAATTAAAAAAATTAATAAATTGACATACCCTTGGATAAATTGCTTTTGGCATAAATTGATTTTGGCCACGCATTTACTAAACGTGGCTGATCGATTTCTCTGTAATTTATGTTGGACATTCGAATTTGATGTCACATTTGCATCCAGCTCCATAAAAATGCTGCGTGATTTCTTACTTATAGCTGCATGTATATTTAAATACAGAGTTACAAATAATTTAATTACATGTAACATTTTTGACGTACCCGACTCAAAGACATCAGCATCCTCTGAGAGTCCTGAACAGTTCGCGTTGCTATTTGGAGTCTGCGGATCTAAAGACTTGTCAGAAAACATTTCACCGTTCTCAAATCGATCTTTAATAGAACGCGCAGCCATTCCAATATCCACATCCGGCTTTTTTCCAACAGATGTGATGGCCTGCTCTGATTCGGCGACGGCCTGCTGGTACATCTCTTTAATTTTAGCCTGCTTACCCATGAATAGGCGTGATCGTATGTTTTGTATTTCCTGTTTTCGTTCTTCACGACGTTCTTCTTTAGATTGCATGTGTCCATTCTCAAATCTGGTTTTAATATCATTCATCTGCATCGCCGAGGCCAATGGGCCGCTCCTTTTGTGTGCATCTTTTAGAGCGTACCAGGTCGGCATCTTCGTTTTTCTCCTCGTCACCTTCATCATCACTAATATCAGTGTTGTCACGTGGAGCAAATTCGTTTTCGTTGTCCCAACTATTTAAGCGGTATTTTGTAAGGATAGAAGTGTTCCGTTTAATCACTGGACGTTGCTGAGCTGCCAATTGTTCTTCCTCAAGTTTCTTTTGCTCCACATGTTCAAAAACTTGGAATCTTGATCGTACATTAAGTTTATAAAGCTCATCGAGTCCCAGATCCGGTTTGTCTGATGCTATAATTTATAAAATGCTTATACTTTTAATCGAAAGCATATTGTACAGCCTACCAACGCACAACATCCGCAGGAAGTACTGTCGGCTGACTTTCACGTATAATAAGCTCCGCTTTTCGGGACTTGGGTTCCATCTGCTCAACCACTTTTGGTGCAAACAGCCTGTTGATTTCGAAAATCATGAAGAAAATCAAAGACAAAAACAATAACGGCTGATTTCTCATCTTGCCTTTTGCCTTAACGACTTGATAAACTTGTCGGTTAGAAAAATTTGGTTTTCCTGTCATAAATTTACTCCCAGAGTCTTGATAACTTAAAGGGCGGATCATCCTCCCTTTATGTTTCTAACTTTAGCATACTCAGTTCAAATTATCGTGTTGAACTCAAGCTTCGAATATTCTGTTTGCTTTATTCCGTTTGCTTTTAGCTACTGTTTTTATACCCTTGCAGAGGGTATTATAATTTTGTCACGAAATGTGTAACGCATTGAAGGAAGCCTCACAGACCCCATAAAGTATATATATTCTTGATCAGGGCGACGAGCTGAGTCGATATAGCCATGCCCGTCTGTCTGTCCGTGCGTCCGTCTGTTTCTATGCAAACTAGTCTCTCAGTTTTGAAGCTATCTTGATGAAACTTGGTACAGGTCCGTCTTATTGCTGCACGCAGTACATATGTCGGAACCGGCCGGATCGGATAACTATATCATATAGCTGCCATAGGAACGATCGGTCGGAAATAAACATTTAGTATGAAAAACTTTTTTGTTTCTCAAAATATCTCAACCAAATATACATATTGTGTGTTTGATTAAGATTTAAACAGGCTGACCAAATTTGGTGTAAATAGGACTACTATATCATATAGCTGCCATAGGAACGATCGGTTCAAAATCAACATTTAACAAATTTTATAAAAAATCTGACGGCTTACACAGGGCACTGCAAGGGTATCCAAACTTTGGCGTGCCAAAGTTAGCTTGCGCTATATTTTTTATATGGATTTGTCAGTCACCGTACACGATTTTTCAGTGCTGGGGACCTTGCATCCTTTGCCCATTTTAGAGCACGGATATGCCAACTCATTTCACACTTTTAATATTTCGATAATGGCAAGATGAGAAATCGAAAAATGCAAAATCCTATATTTAAGGTAAAGAGAAGATGAGAAATCAACCCTAAGATTTAAATTTAAAGAATTTAAAATAAATAATAAAAGATCTATTCTAGTAAGAAAATATATTATTCAGTCGGGAGGGCCGGACAGTAAAATACCCTGTGGAAGTAAAGGACGATGTTAAAATCCATAAGCATTGAAACAGAATAAGCCTGCTCAAAACATATGTACATACATGTAAACATATTATTATATGGAATAATTGTCTTCGAATATTTTCCGTGTTTATTATCCGATTGCGATCAAATTTTGACGGTGGTATATCATCACCCTAAGTATCATTTATTCCGAATCACCAGATTGATAATTGCCAGAGTCATACAGACTGACTCATCAAAAATTTGAAGCTACCGATTGGTCTGGACCATTCCAATCATTACACGTGCCAAATCACCAGTCTGTAGCTGTAACATTGCTTTAGTTATGTCTCTTTTTTTGATTTGTGGGCGAAAAATAAAATAAATGAAATCTCCTTCTGTTACATGTCCTGTTACAAACATTTTTTTTTTTTAACTAACTTAATATACCTATACATACAGGGCATACAACTGAAAAAATGAATTAACCTGCTCAATACATATGTATGTACATACATACTATATCGTTCTAATTAAAAAACATATCAATATATTCAGTCAATATAGTCTCCGTCTAGCTCAATGCTTCTAGTCCAATGGCCTTTCAACAAATTCTCAACTCAATTCTTTAAACTTTTCCGTTTCATTGAGATTTTTCATATGCAAATGATCATGCAAAATCGAAACCGCCGACCCAGTTGAACACGATTTGACGGACTTGTCTTATCATTTCTTGGATAATCACCTTTTTTGGTCCTTCCAAACATTTTGCGTACATATGTATTGAGAAGGTTAATTCTTTACTGCTACAGGTATTTTACTGTACGGCTCTCTCGACTGAATGATGTATTTTTTTATTACAATTTCTTATAAAATTTTTTTTTTTTAATTTAACTACTATCCCTTTTTTAATTTCCGAATTAAAGTTACCTAAATATGAAACTTACAACTTGAAATGTACGTTGCAGAAGAGATTTCCTTCGTGACTTTGGTAATTATCGAACCTAGAAGAGATTTAGGACTTATAACTTATGTATATATATATATATTATATATATATGTATATATATAAATGACTGTTCCCCAGTGTTATATAAATATATATACATATATAAATCTTTATATAGTCTATATATAATCTTTAAAGTATATGTATATACATATATTTATATTATATGCATTACGAGTGTTATATATATATATATATATATAATAATATAAATATATGTATATACATATACTTTAAAGATTATATATAGACTATATAAAGATTTATATATGTATATATATTTATATAACACTGGGGAACAGTCATTTTGCGGCATGGTAGCTTAAAGGCAATTCTGTATAAGATTAGTGTATCGATTACTAGTAAATTATTAGATTTTTCAAATTGGCTCTAGTTTTTGAGATAAAGACTATTAGCTATTTCACTGGAAAACCAAGCTTTATCCCAAAGTATGCTTGGTAGGCTGTTATCACAAACTTCGTGATATTTTCTTTGGTTTTGCAAAAGCTCCTTTAAACTTAAAATAAGACACGAACTGATATTTTCAAGGTTTAATTAATTAGTAAAATTGTTGTAGTGTGTTTTAATAATATTAGTATGTATGTATATCTTTAAAGGAGTAGTTTCGTTTATCTGAAGAACCAGAGCCAAACCAAAAAAGTAAATGCATACCGTGAAAGCCTATTACAAGTGTTTACAAAATCCATTAACAAAATAAATGCCGCACTTTTTTTTGTTATTGTTCCGCAGTATAATCGATGTATATAATCTTTTAGGCAGGGGTTTAAACCGAAACGAATTATGGGTTTCGTTACAGTTACGGTTATGGTCGAGTTTTGGTTTTCAGTTAACTTAAGCCAAATCTACTCATAATTTGAAGTTACTTCATGTACATTTTGGTATCAATGGAAAGGTCATTTGAATTCCGTTTGAATGATATACAAATTTTCTTACCCCATTAAGTACCCTTAGCAAATTTAGAACTTTTGTGAAAATCTACATTTTGAACTTTTTCCTCGACTTAAAAAAAAATGCAGTAAGCTACAGTGGAGCAAGCTCGACAGTAGGAGACCCAGTACTTTTTGAGGGCAAAGCGTTCACTAAAGATTGTTCTTCAATGTTGCGTACCATCAATAGATGGCGCCACTTGATAAACATAGAGGCCGCTAGCTTCTCTTCTTCTTCCATTTGCCTGTAACATTGTTAGTTAAATAACTTCCGCGTTTATCATCCGATTGGAATGAAATTTTTAGGACAGGTTTGGACTGTAGCGAGTATTATATATACCAACAATCAAGGCGCTAGTCTTAAAGGTTCTCTTGTAATTCGTCTTTAAAATTTTGTTTTTCAATTTCTAGGGGCGGAGGGGGGTGTGGCAAATATCTAAAACAAACTCGTTAAATGCAAGATATAGATGAACGTACTTGCCAAATTTGGTCACTCTAGCTCTTATAGTCTCTGAGATCTAGGCGACACAAAATCGGACGGACAGACAGACGGACAGACGGACATCGCTATATCGACTCGGCTGTTGATGCTGATCAAGAATATATATACATTATGGGGTCTGCCACGCCTCCTTCTGCCTGTTACGCACATTTGCACAAACGTAATAGACCCATTTGTACTTTTTTAAAGTACTGGGTCTAAAAATATTTTCAAGCTTATATTTTTTATGATTTTTTGAATGGGATGATCTCAGAAAATTTTTGTATGAAAAGGAGGAAAAAATGGCTAAAATAGTAATTTTCAGCAATTTTCAAAAAAATATAAGCAAAGAGATTTTTGAATAAAAAAATTTTTTCGATTCGAATGACAAAATTGTACTGAATGACGCCGAATGATAGTGCTCGTGGATAGCGGCTAATAAATTACATTTCCATTGATACCAAAATGTACATGAAGTAACTTCAAAGTCTGAGTAGATTTAAGTTTAGTTTTGTGTAGGTTTGTTTATATTTATATTATACACATAATATGTAAGTATTACATATTTTTTACTTATAAATAAATGGGAAGAAACTAGCACATACTTTAACTGTTTGGCACAGCCCTTGCATCGCATGCAGTACTTGTGGTATACACCTTTATCGCCCTTAAATTGAACTATAATTTCCTCCATTTTATACACTGGTTTGTTGCACTGTCGACAGTTGGTCTGCTGATCATCCTGTGGGTTCTAAAAAATGTCTCTCAGTTTTGCAAACATAATGATATACAGAGAAATTTATATTTGTATATATGTATCTAGCTTGAGTTTACACAAAGGATTACTTAATAAAATCATGAATGGTGGTTGGGATCATCGAAATGTTTGGATTAATAAATGATTCGCTTACACTGAATATTTCTTGGGCTTTACTAGTATCACTTGAACGTACATGGATTAAATTACGCTTTTGAAGGGCGTCAAATTTATTGAAACTGCTTTTCTAAGAAATAAAATTATTATTACGTTCAATTTATCGATATACATGGTTTATATAGCTTACCACAGATATGTTCTGGCTATCGTAGTCATGTTTTTTTGACTTTTTTGATTTCCCTTTTTTCTTTGAAATATTATTAGAGTCTTTAATGGTCGAAGGGTTATTGACGTTTCCTTCAGTTTTAATGTTTGTTTCCACATCTGCGGTCGCTGGTAATTCCGTGTTAGCTCTCATTTTGGTATTAGTTTCACAGATTTTGTTTACTACTTTTTTTGATGTTGCTATGGACTTGGAAACCAAATGCTCTTCCTCGGCACTTAAAACAGTTTTCAACTAGAATATAGTGTCAAAATGTTATAATACAAAAAAATTAATTTACACAATTATTCTGTGTTTGACATTAGGCAGCACGTATCTTCGAAGAATGGGTTCATCTGCAATGCTACTTAGTAGATTTAATGGCAATACTACGGTTTCCAAGATCTGATGAACTCGTCAAAATAAAAAGAAAATTTAGCACAAATTAACTTTGGTCCGTCAAAATTTTGGATACCCTTGCAGTGCCCTGTATAAGCCGTCAGATTTTTTACAAAATTTGTTAAGTGTTCATTCCGAACCGATCGTTTCTATGGCAGCTATATGATATAGTAGTCCGATTTAAACCAAATTTGGTGAGGAAGTATGAAACTGTATCATATTTGTAAATTTGGTTGAGATATCTTGAAAAACAAAAAAAG
Source organism: Drosophila neotestacea (assembly GCA_035044365.1). Taxonomy (NCBI): domain Eukaryota; kingdom Metazoa; phylum Arthropoda; class Insecta; order Diptera; family Drosophilidae; genus Drosophila; species Drosophila neotestacea. Next base: position 69,433 of record JAWNMD010000135.1, on the reverse strand, counting down.
TTTGTCATACTAAATACTCATTTCCAACCGATCGTTCCTATGGCAGCTATATGATATAGTGATCCAATCCGGCCGGTTCCGACATATGTACTGCGTGCAGAATAAGACTGACGTGTACCAATTTTCATCAAGATAGCTTAAAAGCTGAGGGACTAGTTTGCATAGAAACAGACAGACAGACGGATATCGACTCAGCTCGTCGCCCTGATCAAGAATATATATACTTTATGGGCTCTGCGAGGCCTCCTTCAACACGTTTCGTGACAAAATTATAAATGCAAGGGTATAAAAAAGTAATAAATTTTTTGGAATTATGGCATAGTTTTCGAGATATCGGCGTTTAATTACTAAAAATAATTATTCTAAGCAGAGCGAGACAACATTGTCTTTAGCGGTGCATTAGGTTGACTGCTTATCGTTTTCTGTCTTTATTAGTGGATATGGTCTTATTTGTCTGCATCGGAAAAAGGAACATTACAAAATTTTGAAAAAGACACTGTTAATAACGAAGTGATATGGTAACTGTTAAATCAGTATTTACACTCGAATCAGGGCGCAGTGGATATAAAAAACTCCATATAAAAAAACAGCGAAAATGTTTTTTCAGTTTTTCATTTCAAAGTTGGTTCACACTTCTCGTTACGTATCATAACGTAAGGGCCTACCGTTCCACTAAAACTCAAATGGCATTCTTAGACTTAACATAGCACTGTTACCGGGCCAATTCATCAAAAAGAAATCGTCAAAAATCTGGTTGTTTCACTCAGCTTACAGAATATTAGTATTTTGTTATCGATATACATATTCAATATCGATATACGTGTTATCTACGCTGTTATTGTGGCCGCTTTATATAAATCAGCTGTTGTTGCTGCTCATAAGCAAATCAAATTTAATGCTGCCACTTCTAAATAAAATAATAATATAGTCGCTTTCTGGCCTGATGCTACATTATAATCATATAATATACTAGGGGGTTTGACCCCCTGCTCGCTTCGATCGCCAGCCCCCGGCTCGCTACGCTCGCTGCAATCTCGGAGAGAAATGTGAAGTGAATATAGGGAACACTTCCTACAGCTATACCCAGATCTTATATCATTTGTAATAAGAAAGCGGGAAGTGTAAATTCAATTATTCCCTGTAATTGAACTTAAAATAATAGTAATAGTCTTTATATAATATAGAGAATTTACATTTTCGCTGCTCGCTGTTTTAAAGTGATCGCTGCAATTGGATTATAGCAGCAAGAGCGAGTTACAGTATCATATAATGCAAATTTATTTTGAAAGTAGCAACACCAAAGAATCGTAAATACAAAGAAATACATAATCTGTGAGTTTGGTTAAGATAGCTAAAAAAAAACAACTAAGATCTTCATACAAAATTTTAATTTGCATCTGATTGTTCCTATGGCAGCTATATGATATAGTGATCCGATCTTGACCAAATTTACTCAGGATGTAGCAGTGATAAAGAAAAACATAATCTGTGAGTTTGGTTAAGATAGCTGAAAAAAAACAACAAAGATCTTCATACAAAGTTTTAATTTGCATCTGATCGTTCCTATGGCAGCTATATGATTTCGTACCAAGTAATTTTGACCTTTGATCCCCATTTTAGCCCCTTCCAGTGGGGATATCAAAAAATCCCGTCTTATTGCACGATAATTATGTCTCAGCTATGTTGTGCGAAATTTCAGCTTCATATCTTTAGCCGTTTGGCCTACAGCTTGATGACTCAGTCAGCGAATCAGGACAAGGAGTTTTATATATATAGATTTATTTTGGCAGGCACATCATTTTAATTAAATTAAATAAAGCCTAATTAACTTGTTTGGTCCTTATGACCTTTGAAAATCTGTGGTGTTAAAGCAGTGACCTCCAATTGAACGTCGGTAATTAACGCACACCACATTTTTCCACCAAATTTTACTATTCAAAAGGTCATAATTTCATCATTTACTGATGAAATAAGGAGTGGAGGCTTATTTCATTACGTCAAAATGAAACGGCCGGCTTACAGTGCTATGTTAAGTCTAATAGCCGCTTTCCACGAGCACTGTCATTCGCGTCATTCAGTTTTGTCAGATTTTGGTCTTTCCACGACAATTTGACGCATCATTCGTTGATTTGTCATTCAACCAAAATAAAGCAGCTGTTCAAATTGTAAACAAGCGTTGGTTCCGTTAAACATTTATATAAATATACTGTTAAATTATGGCGAATACTGACAGGAACAACCCAAAAAAATGTGAAATTATGTATTGGTTGAAGTCGATCATAAACTCAAGCGGCTTCCTTTTATTTTTGGACTGATATTATAACAATTTAATTATTTCTTGAAAAATATATTTTTGGCGCAATTGTTTCGCTTACCATGCTTGTCTTCTTTTCAGCTGTTTATGGTGATGATAGTCTCGGTTTTCACGAAAACATCGATAAGCATCGGCTGTTCGATAAAAAAATACTAAAATTCGATAAGCCAAATATCGTATTCGCTTTCATTCAGATCGAATGATCATTCGGGGCCTTATGGGAATTTGTACAGGCCGAATTTGTCATTCGGCTCGAATGTCAAAATTGTACTGAATGACGCCAAATGACGGCTCGTGGAAAGCGGCTATAAGAGTGCCATTTGAGTTTAGCAGAACGATAGGCCCTTTCGTTATGAAACGTAACGAGAAGTGTGAACCAACTTTGAAATGAAAAACGGGAAAAAATTTGTCGCTGTTTTTTTTATATGGAGTTTTTCATTTCCACGGCGTTTCAGGTATAAATACTGCCTTAAGTGTAATAGCGTCCTTACATTGCCGCCGCGAAGCAAAAAGCGATATTTTACCGGCAAAGCTGCCGGCACTGGAATCGTTGCCGCCAACTTGGCGTAGTCAGCTGTTTTTTGTTTACTATAGATCAAACAGTCTTGTAATTTATTGCAAAAACGTAATTGATGCAGCCAATTTGCTTCACAGACTGTGGCAATGCGCGCATATGTAAACGTGAATGTGCCCTTGATCAATATTTGTTGACCATTTCTGCATATATACGCATATTTTTCTGTCCCCACTCAGATAAATTAATACTTCCCCCTTATTTTCATAAATAGCGTTCCCATTTCCACAGTTAACCTTTTGCGCTTCGCGGTTACTCTATCCTTTTACTTTAAAAAATGTAAGTAATAGAAATAAAAGAAATTAACATAAAAATATATAACTGCGCCATTTTCAATATTCCATATCAGCTGTTTTTGTTGTCGATTACCTAGTTTTTAATCGAAAACAGCCAGCGTTTCCACACTTTGTGTCACACTTTGTGCCGAAATTTTTGCCGTACTGTCAGCGGCACGACGTTTTACCGATATATTTGCGCCCAACTGTCAACATTTTTGTATGGTAGCGACAAGCTTGCCGGCATCAAAGCAGCAATTTTTCGTTACGGTGCTATACCGGCGGCAGTGTAAGAACGTTATCAATACTGCTTCAGGTTGGTGAGAAAAACATATCGCGACATCGGCGAAAAACATGTTCTCTAACACACTGTAAAGGGAAGCTAACACGCTAAGCAGTTTGTATGGATATCGTCCGTTCTTAAGCCCTGATATCTCGAGAGCTAAGCCCTAAAGCCTAGTACCCAGCGAAGTTGTGGCAGCAGCCAAAAAAAGTTTTCTAATTGGCGCCCCAAAATTCGTAGAATCCCCCGTAGATCCGTAGGTTAAATTTTTTTGAGTTTGAAGTTTGTATTTGTATCTTCTAAGCGATATTGACATGCCACATTTCTGTGCCAGCTGATTTTTATGACGCAGCATTTAGTGTTCACATTAGATGTGGGCGCAGGAATCACGATAGAAAATAAAGGACCGAGCGCGCCCGATATATTTTTTTTGTGAAGCCCGAACCCAACCCGATTTGATCTAAATAATTTAAAAATTATTTGGACCGTTGCAGAGCCCTGTCTAAGCCGTCAGCTTTTACCAAATTTGTTAGATATTGATTTCATCGATCGTAATCTCTTTTTATATCAAATTCTACAATTTTAAAGTGTAAAGGAAAAATATTTTTGCACAGAATTGGTCAAAAGAAATTTGAATACATTGATAGCACGTTCTTGCAGATTTCTTGAAAATTTATCGAATTCTGTTAAAATATCTTTTAGAAAAAGTCCGCCAAAGCCCAAAAAAAAGAAACAACAAAAACAAACAATTCTTAAAGTCCGAACCGAACCTTTTTTATGAAAGTGCTCCGCTTCGGGTTCAGTGCTACAAAATTTTTAGGGTTCGGTTCGGGGTAGCCCAAAAAACCTGAACCGATCCGGTTCCTCGAGGTTCGGTTCGGAACAGGTCTGCAGCCTTTGTCTCTATACCGTTGTGTTAATATGGCAAGTGGTCTCGTCACTAGCGTGATATTTAATAATATGTAAAAATATAAACTGTTGAATTTGTATTCTTAGGGTGTTGGCACATTTACCTATTTATGTCAAATTCTTGCTCAATGTATTGCGCCAATAATTCAGCAGAGAAGTTCGGTGAAATGTTGGGTGAAAATTTAAATTTCGGAAGTCGAAATGACACGAAACTACTTCTGGTATCTTTAAATATAAAGAAAAGCAGATCTCAAAAAACAAGACGCATATATAGCACCCAAGCCATCTTGTTTTGCATAATTTAGCGTCAAGTGACTACTAGTTATTTAATAAATGAAAATCACCGATTCGAGGACACCATTTTTATTCGATACTGAAGTTCTAAACCGATGCAAAGAAGACCATTTTTGGATGTTTTGAGGATTGAAAAACACGACGTCATAAGAGCAATTCATCAGGAACGGAGTATTTTGAAGGCGACGAAATAGATGTTCGATAATAAATAAATATTATAAGATTTACACTCACAGTCCGGGTCGTATTTGTACAAAATAGAATACAGATAGTAGCCTACAGCCCAGCAAACATCGCTGCGTTTGTGTTCTTGAGGTCTATTTTCGTCATTGCCGTCCACAGTGATTTGTGCAAAAATTATTTATTATAATCAGTAATATAACTTCAAAAAAATAAATAAATAATAATATGAATAAAATCTTCTACTTTAAGATCAATTCAAATATATGTAAATCTTGTCATCTGTTTATCATTAGAATATTATCTATATTACAATACACAAAAGCAAAGCCCAGCACTTCTTTTTGAGGAAAATATGATAATTTACGTACTTATATGTATACCTATATTGATATTACTCACCTTTTTAGATTCCATAGCGGGAAACTGTTCTAAAAGAGCGAACTATTTAAGCTATGCCTATTGGATTGCAAAGATGTAATTAACATATTACAAAACTTCTCCGCTAAAATAAATGAATAAGCAATTTACTTATAAATATATGTACATTTAAAGATACTAAAGCATCGACCACAGAAAAGAACAAGCAAAGACGGGATTCTACTTATTTTATTTTTTTAAGATATCTTCGTTTACCTGCTATGATAAATACTTTGAGTGTATGTATGTACATATATATAAAAATAAGCATTCCTTCGGAATTCGGGCACGTCGTAAATACGAATATACAAATGGATTACGGGTGTGTGAATACACACATGTAAATAACCAACAGAATGCGTTGGTATATGGTATAGATACAGATGTGTCCAAATTCTGTGGCTGAAAACTTGAAATGTTTTTCAATTTTTGTATAAAACTTATTTTTTTGTGTGATTTTGTATTTGGATGTCCTCTTTGCGCGAATTAATCGTATGTAAGTGGTATTTTGTTCGAAATTTACTTTTTGATGCAAATTTTTGTTGCTTCAAAAAAGCGCATCACCCGTTAAAATTCCATCTTTACTTACTCTAAATATTAGGCCAATTTATATACAAGCCTAAGCACATTTAAGTAGAAAAAATTGTCACCTGAAAATGTAGTTTTTGGCACTTACGATCAATTCCCGCAAGGGGTCGATATTTGCTTATGTAAAAAGTAGATTGAAATTCATGCGGATATCGTCAGTACAAATTTTCATTGATAGTTGATAGGAAAATATTCAAAGTGTTTTACCGGTTAAAACTAATGTGTTTAAAAATGTTTTTTAGTTTTGTAATGCGAATCGAGCCGACAACTGTTCAAATCTAGACAAGAGCACAAAACTATATGGGGAGAATTGTTAAGCTTTAGCAATTTATGTATAAGCAAGAGCTTTTTCACTGAATAAAAAGTTTCAAGATGTCTCTCTATCTCTCTCTCTCTTTAAATAAGTATTTTGTTAAACCAAAAGTTAAATTACGAATGGTGTCAGAAAAATCAATAGTTTTAAATTTAAACACTTTATTCAAACGTTAAATTTTAAATTTTGCATTATTTAATATTGATTCATGTTTTTATAAATATCTCTCTTTATTTCCTACTTAAAAGCTAAAATTAATATAGCTGAGATAATGTCTATGAAGGAACACATTATACATGTACATATATAAAAAATATCAATTAAGTTAATTACAATTAATTATTAAAGTTATAATGCTTACTATAAAGATGGAATTTTATCGATGGCGATAATTTCATATCAATATTATTTGGTACAAGGGGTATTAATTGGTATGGTAAATAATACGAGACATCGTATCCTTGTAAACGATATGAAAAAGAAAAGTTTACATATAATATGTTAGAAATACGAGCTAGCCCATGTCCAATGGACATTGTCCATGTCTGTCTGATTACGGTGTAATCGAATATCTTTTACTTAATGCTATTTCGACGATGCTTCTTTTTGTTGCACAGAACCCCGAAATATTATCATAAAACTTTCATAGGAAAAAGACTGTTTGAATATCGAGTTGTATTAAAACCCAATATCTTTAAGATTTCTTGACAAAACTCATCGTATATATCTTTTTGTATTTGTTCTATACTCACTAACCCAATTGTATAAAAGTTTTTTTATTATGTGGAGCTGCTTCAAGCGTATACAAATCTCCGAAACATCTAAATAGCTATTTTTTTTTGTTAACATTATATAAGAAGAACAGCCCGTCAATACAAACGATATTCGCATCTATTTTTTCCATCTATTTTATGCAAGCTTATATAAATAAATAATATTGAATATTTAACGATATACGGGCTTTGCTGCGGCTTTGTAGTTGTATTCCTTTATTTACTGTGTAAGGCATTGGGAAATTGTACGCGTATTAATAAATTGCATAAAAAGAGACATACTGGTCAATTCTAAATAGATCTAATCGTAAAATATACCAAAAATACTGCATATTTGTTTTGTTTGTTTATTTCAGTTGTAATACAATAAATAAAGATGGAAGGAAATATGCTATTTCATACGACCATCTGACTGAATAAGTTAGTTATCAGTTATAGAGATTTTGCATGCAAAAGCGTTTATAAATGCCATTTCATTTTGTTTATTTTATTATTTTGATGTGTAGTTTAGCCTGCTTGAGATCTTTGCATTAAAGTGTTCATATATATCATGTAAACGGGTGACTACGCAATATTGCAAGGTAGCCTAGCGCTTGCATAACCTGCAAAATAGTGTTAGACCTACAATCGGACTGACATATGATAATGTTTGTTAACAAAAAATCAAGCATGAGTTAATATCTATCACTTGTATGGCAGAGTGTTGTTAATTGATTTGGTAACAACATACAGCAATACTGCACTCAAACTTATAGATGTATTTCAATAAATTTGCTAAATGTTTACCGATGCTGTTTTTATGTGTAAGGATGTGCTGCAGTGTGTTGTTAACACACGATATTAACAAAATAACCCCTTCATACTTTTAAATGCATTTCTATAAATTTGCGCAAATTTTGCTAAATATTTTTCGATGGTGCTTTTAGACTTTGTGCGTAAGCGTTGTTTAATTGTAAGTTTGCATTTGCTATTGAGGAACCACTAATAGGGTTATCAACAGTACTACTATGTGTCTTAGTGCATTCCATATCCCCGTGAAATAAAGCCTGCGAAGCAACCGGATTGATAGCGGCAAGGCCAGAATCAGCACCGGATAAAACAGGTGTCGTAGAGGCAGTATATACGGTAAATGAATTTGGGGTTGTGATTGATTCCGGTAGATGAGTTAGAGATTTTGTGACACCCCCCTTCAACGAGTTTATTGTGGATATATTGGATAAGCCTGTAATTATAGACGGTTACATTTATATCGTTCCCTTTTATATTGTATATGTAGCTCTTATTGTCTTACGTTCACATCCATTGGGAGCAGCATATGACATATATGCCAATGACGATTGATATCTTGAGGTCGCGCCTGTAGTGATGACACTATTGATCCCACTACGTGCTGCAAAAGCTGAGCTGCTATCTAGTGAACTTAATGGTGGAACAGAACTCTGCGACGTGCTACAATTAACAGATGTCTGGCTTATGATGTTGGCTAAAATATCAACGGATACTGTAGATAGGCTAGTCGGCGATGTCATTGAGCCAGTTAACTTGACATCGCAAAATCCCACATGGTTAACGCGACCACTGCAATTGCTGTTCTCTCTTTCCGAGCCAGTTGATGTTGTAATGGTCTCACTGACACTATTTATATTAATACCTAAAAACATGGAACGAAAATAACAGGTTTGAAACCACATTTCAACTACTTAAATTAGTCAACGTAAAGGATCATCTTTTAAAATTATAAAAAAGAGTGAGTTAAACTACTTTAAAAAAAATAACAGAGTTATCTATTTAATCAAAGTTTATTTTATAAATTAAATGATGTATTGAGTTTTATTTATTGGCAATAACGACTTCATAACGCCAAAAAATCGATTGAACCAAGTCCTATCTTTATGTTAAGAAAATATTGTTCCAAGGCTTCCCATTGCAATAACTGCCTTTTGATTATATTTATAAAGTTAATCGATTTTCGATTGAAATCAGGAGACTGCGCAAACTACTCCAAAATATTTTCCCTCGTATCAAATTTTGTGTCGGAATTTGGATTCTCTTTATAGTTGGTTTTTTTTTTGTTTTTAGGGCAATCTCAACCAATCTCACAGATAATGTATTTTGTACTATTTGTTACTAAATTTGGTCAAGATCGGATGACCATATACATAGCTGCATGGGAGCAATCGGATGCAAAATAAACTTCAGTATTATGACCTTTGTTGTTTTTAGAGCTACCTATATCAAAACCACAGATTATGTATTTTTTACTAATTAATCTAGCTAATCTCAATCAAACTCACAGATTATGTTTTTTTTGCAATTTGGTACTAAATTTGGTCAAGATCGGATGACCATATACATAGCTGCATGGGAGCAATCGGATGCAAAATAAACTTCAGTATTATGACCTTTGTTGTTTTTAGAGCTACCTATATCAAAACCACAGATTATGTATTTTTTACTAATTAATCTAGCTAATCTCAATCAAACTCACAGATTATGTTTTTTTTGCAATTTGGTACATATTGAGAAAATTTGGTCAAGATCGAAGCGAGCACGGTGCAAGCCCCCTAGTATAATATAAAGTACTATTATGTTAAGTCCAATTGCAGAGACAAATTGAAAACAGATAATGACATAATGATGTTAAAATAGGGGTTTAAGCCCCCTACTCGCTTCGATCGCCAAAGTCCGGCTATAGTTATGAGAAGTGCTCCTCATTTCCACTCCACATTTCTTCTAAAAATTAGAAGAATTAGCTCTAAAAAATATTTAAGTTATTGTTATATTACTAAGTTATTATATTCTTGATCATGGAGTCGAGCTGAGTCGATTTATAAAGAAAGATGTATATTCTGTCTTCAGACTTTGCTCAAACATAACTTGATTATATTCATGTTGGTAATGGCAGCGTAAGTACCCAAGCAATCAAAAATCCGATCTAGTGGAAATACAATATTACTTTGATAGACGGATGGTCCAATGTCCAATTTAGGCAGTCAAAAAATATATTAATTCTTTTTCGTCTAACTAACATTCATGCAAAAATTCAAAACGAAACAACCCGGAACTGCGTATCAGTGCTGCCGTTGGTCGATCAGAAAAACAGAATAGACGGACCCCAAAATAGGAACAAAAAAGGACAGACCTCTAAATTCAAACTGGGATATACTTTTCATGTACACAAACGTTATTTATTAATCACTATGATTATTATACTATATTTTATATAGTACTAGAGGGGTTGCCCTCTGCTCGCTTCGCTCGCCAACCCCCGGCTCGCTACGCTCGCTGAAATCTCGGGGAAAAATGTGGGTGAAAATAGGGAACATTTCTCACCGAAGACGAAAAAATAAACAGACCTTATGTCATTTCTTATTAGATAGCAGCGAATTGTAAATTCTATTATTCCCTGCAATTGAACTTAAAATAATAGTAATAGTACTTTATATAATATAGAGAATTTACATTCTCGCTGCTCGCTGTTTTTAAGTTTTTCGCTGCAATTGGATTATTGCAGCAAGAGCGAGTAACAGTGCCATATACTGAAAATTTATTTTGAAAGTCGCAACAAACCCCCCCCTCCCCCACCCCATCCCCCCGTCCATCTTCTTTTGATTGTTTATTAATAGGCATTAAAAGCCACCGTTCCTATGGCAGCTATACGATATAGTGATCCGATCTTGACCAAATTTTTACAGAATGTTACCATGAGGTACGAAATCCATAATCTGTGAGTTTGGTTGAGATATCTATCTCAAAAAATAACATAAAGATCTTCATACAAAGTTTTAATTTGCATCTGGTTGTTCCTATTGCAGCTATATGATATAGTGGCCCGATCTTGACCAAATTTTCTCCGGATGTAGCAGTTAGTAAGAAATACATAATCTGTGAGTTTGGTTGAGATATCTAAAAAAATAACACAGATCTTCATACAAAGTTTTAATTTGCATCTGGTTGTTCCTATGGCAGCTATATGATATAGTGGTCCGATCTTGACCAAATTTTCTCAGGATGTAGCAGTGAGTACGAAATACATAATCTGTGAGTTTGGTTAAGATAGCTCAAAAAACAAAAAAAAATTTCATACTAAGCAATTTTGACCTTTGACCCCCATTTTAGCCCCTTCCATTGGGGATATCAAAAATCCCGTCTTATTGTACGATAATTATGTCTCAGCTATGTTGTGTAAAAATTTCATCTCAATATCTTGAACCGTTTGGCCTACAGCGTGATGACTCAGTCAGTGAGTCAGTCAGTCAGGACAAAGAGTTTTATATATATAGATGTTTTAGTTATTCTTATTCTCTAATTCTTTTCTATATTCTATAATTCTTCGTCCATTTCAAATAATTTCAGCATATCAGGATTTTTGTGGCGCCAAATAGCAAGTGGCATTCACGCTGTGTGAATCAAAGAATCGATTTCTCATAACGATAAATTTAATAGAGCTCGTTTACAAGTGGATGGCCCATTACGGAATCGAAATCAATGCTAGCAGCGTTGCCACTTATTTTTTTAAATAATATTTGAATATTTTTTGAAAATAATTGAAATTGTAATAAATATTTTAAGTCAATATTTAAAAAATTTTCCAGAAGTGAAAAAAGGACAGATATCCGGATAGGGGATGTTTCAGAAAAGTTCAGGCAAATTCATTTTAAAAAGGGACAGATCTTTCCTGAAAAAGGATGCTATGGCAGCACTGCTGCATATTTGGGTTCTTCTACAACACGCAAAAATACCCTTAACGTGGTATCCACCTAGTGACAAAAGCAACTCCAAAAATAACTGATTAAAATTTTGTAGACAAAATTTGAAAAGATGGGGTATAAAAAATAATAATAAAAAAAAAATTTGGCATTCGCCACAGCACAGCACAATTATGAAATCGAAACTCATAACAGTTCTTGTCGTTGGGACAAGGAAACGTAATACTGGAGAGGAAAAGGGGCACTTATAGCGTTTGTTTTTTAATAATTACCTGTGACTGGAGATTGATCCCCACTGATGCTGCCGCCTCCACTAATACTGCTGGACCCACCACCAACCGCTCCGTTGCCGCTTGTACTACTTGGAGGCCTTGGCAATCGACGCCGAAGCCATGGGTGTTTCAGAGCTTCAGAGGGCGTTAATCGCTTTTCTGTATCCCATTCGAGACAGCCACGAATAAAATTGAGAAACAGCGGATCCTTGCAACCGTCTAGAGCCTTTGAAAGACTTTTTGAGCAGGGTGGACCACGCGGCTTGCCTCGACGTGACTGGCCACCAATTAAAACCACCATGCCATCAGACATTGTGCGGACAGTGCAATAACGTGGATAGCCTTTGGGACTAAAAAATGTTTTCGCTCGCTTTGAGTTCGCCAATAGAGCTTTGCTTGGCATTCCAAGAACTTCTATAATGCATGCAAGTTGATCGCTCTCATTCTCTCCTGGAAACAAGGCGTGACCCGATAAAAGTTCAGCGAGAATGCATCCCAGAGACCACATGTCAATGGCCCTACCATATTTTGCGCCCAAAATTACCTCGGGAGCGCGATAAAATCTGGACTGTATATATGTATAGACACGCTGACTTTCAAAGCAAGAGGATCCAAAGTCTATTACCTGCATAAAAATGTACAAATATTAAAATGGAAACCTTCAATTGCATTGAATTGCTGTTTAAAATATACCAAATTCAGGAAATAGTATCAGGACCGGAGCCGGCATTGAAACCATTAACCGAAATTAACTGAAACCGAAACTATTTTTATAACATGATAAAGTATGTTAGGTTTGTTAAAAAGTAAAAGTATGTAACAGGCAGAAGGAGGAGTGGCAGACCCCATAAATAATACATATTCTTGATTAGTATCAACAGTCGAGTCGATATAACCATGTCCGTCCGTACGTATTGGCAGGCAGATCAAGTTATTCTTAAATTTTGGATGCCAAGTACCCTTTGCACACAAATCGAATAAAGCGAATTAACAAGAGGCATTTTAAAGCTGCATATTTGAGATTTGGCACGTATCAAGCTTAGGAGGGTGTGGACCTTCCATTTATTTGACACTTTGGATGGCACGCCCTCTCGCTCACAAATCTCGAAAGCCCATAGCTCTTTGGCAATTATTATGCTAGAGTCTTGAGTTTCGGAATGATACTTAAGATGATGTTAATCCACCGTCAAAATTTTATGATCGCGGAAGTTATTCAAGAAATAATTTTTCAATGAAGTGACGTATTTGATTTTCTGTGTATGCTAAAATTGTTCGCTTGTTTTTATTTAATATTCAGGGGTGCCACAGAAAACCAATTCGCCCAAAATTCAACCAAAAAACCTCAGCAAGCTGGTTGACACAAAAATCAAATCTCAATTCTCAAAACAATTGTAGAAAGATTTAGTAAAACTCTGAGTTTATTGAATAAAACTGTATTACTGTTTTTTAATTATTAAAAACACAATGTTAATTTTTAATCAAATTATTTATTTTCTAAAAAATACCACAAATTTCGAATTTGTATGAAATTCAATTTAAGTCTATGGCAGCCGATTTCTGTTACTCCGGAATTATGTCCGAAGAATGAAATCTTAGAGTTTTCTGGGAGACCAACGTGTTAGTTTAAAAGGTTTGAAAAGCAGCTTTGAGGCAAAATGTCTGAGATTTCTGTGGCACCCCTGATTGAGTTTTTTTTCGCGATTATTTCGCAAAGAGCGTAACTAGGTCTTTGACCGAAATACTCATTTCGATACGGAGAAACCGGACGAGATATTTGCTTCGTTATTAATTTCTGACCAAAATCATTACCTTTATTCCTGATCGGCCTTGCTGTTTTAGTAACACGTTTTCCGGCTTCATATCACAGTGGATAATCTCATTTTTGTACAGCGCATCCAAGCATTGAAGAAGGGAATGAGCAAATTTTCGCACCAGTTGTAAGCTAAAACCCTTAAACCCATTTTTCTTGATCAACTCGTACAGATTGATGCTTAAGAGTTCAAAGGTAATGCAGGTGTGATTCCGGAAGGTGAAATAGTCATACATATGTATGATGTTCATGGTGTTGTATTTATCGTGGCGTCTTAAATGATGCAAAATGCGTATTTCTTCCTGTGCCTGACGATGGAAGCGCTTTTCGTTTCGAACAATTTTCAGTGCAACATGCTCATGCGTCTTATGATCATACGCCTTAATCACTTGGCCAAAGCTGCCTTTTCCTATGATCTTTAGCATTTCATATCGATAGGCAACATGATCATGTGGTATATGAATATATGCACCCTGCTCATTATCATAGTCCGAATTGTTGGGTCCATAAATACCTGGGCGTTTTTTTGCATTGGCGCCAATGAAATAAATTTGCGGATAAGCTAATATTTCACTTCGCTCGTATGGTGTCAACTTATGCATATAAAGTATCATTACTTGTTGCGGAGATACAACCAATGCCTTTGGCTTATCTTGTAGGGCACTCTTCTGTTGACCAGACATAATTATTTGTTCATGAAATGAGTATTGATCGCTTGTTATTACCGATTTCTGGTGCTGCGATACCAAAGCTAGTGACTCAACCACATCCACATTTAATGATGAATCTTTTAGAGGCGAACATGACGAATGTTCTAATTTGGTGACCGTTGTAGCGGTTGTTACATTTCCAAGTGAGCTGGCTATAAATTTAAGAATAATTAAAAATATATTTATTTAACGCATCAATTTAGCAATAGAATAATTGTCGATAAGAAGGCTGCAAGCTTTCAAAATAAACGCTTGAGTCATAGAACTAGTTTTCAGTTCGGGTTTCGGACCATTTTCAGGAAGCCAAAGACAGAAGGCTTTGGTTTAAGCAGTATTTACACTTGCTGTGAAACGACGTGTCAATGAAAATTTTTTTACATTTTTAAATTTTAAAGTTGGTTTACACTTCTCGTTGCGTTCCATAACGTAATGGCATATCGTTCTGCTAAAACTCAAATGGCACTGCCCAAACTAACATAGCAATGTTAGCGTGTCATTTCATTTTGTAGTGATGGAATAAACCTCCAGCCTTTATTTTGTCAGTGTGTGATGAAATTGCGACCTTTGAATAGTAAAATTTGGGGAAAATGTGGTGTGAGGGAATTACCGATGTTCAATTGGACGTCACTGCGTTCAAAGGTCATAATGACCAAAAAGTTAATAGGGCTTTATTTTGTTTAATTAATATTATATGCCTAATAAAATAAATATATAACACTAGTTTACAAATGAATTGTGTGTGTCTGTGTCTGCCTTTTAGACCTAAGTATTTTTCCCGTATAGATTTTGACCTCCTAAACTTAAAAATGTATCTTAAAAATTTTTCTATGGAGTAGTTTTTGAGATATTATTTTTTTTAAATTTTTTATAGGTGACTCAGCTTCTTCGAGTATAAATCGTAAACGCGATTACCGTTTTCAACAAAATTAGGTTTCAACTAAAGGTAATGAAATTTTTTAAAACTTTTTCATTCAAATTTTTGAAATAAGCTCGATCTTTATAATGTTAGAGCCTCTTAAAGTTGAAAAATTCAATTTTTTTTGCGAAAAATAACACAAAAAGGGGTATAAACAAAAATTCAAAAAGTATATTGAACGCAAAAATAAAAATTTTGCAGACATAGAGGTTGGCCTTTCCCGAGTAAAACAAGGCATCGTTTAAAAAAATCGGTTGATTAACAATGAAGTAATACGACTTTTAATGGAAACAACAAGTTCTAAAATTTAATATTTATCAATTTTAGTGCGATACTTCAAAGCAATTAACCGTAACGAAAAATTGCCACTTTCATGCCGGTAAGTTTGTCGCTACCATACAAAAATGTTGACAGGTGGGTTCAAATATATCGGTAAAACGGCGTGCCGCTATCAATACGGCAAAATTGTTGACGGAAAATTTGGCAACGCTAGCTGTTTTCGATTAAAAATTAGGTAGTCGACAACAAAAACAGCTGAAATGGAATATTGAAAATGGCGCTATTATATATTTTTGTGTTATTTTGTTTTATTTCTATTACTTATGTTTTTTAAAGTAAGAGGATACAATAATTAAGAAGCGGAAAATGTTAATTGTGGACATGGGCACGTTTTTTATGAAAATATGGGGGACTTTTTGAATGATATGAGTGGGGCCAGAAAAATATCCGTATATATGCAGAAATGGTCAACACAATAAGAGAATGTGGCCTATATACGATCAAGGGCCTATTCACGTTTATACATGCGCACATTATCAGTTTGTGAAGCAAATTTGGTGCAAAACAGCTGACTCTGTCAAGTTCGCGGCATTTTAATCGGCATTGTGTCCAGTGTAAACAGCTTTGCCGGTAAGATATCGGTTTTTGCTTAGCGGCGGCAGTGTCAGGTCGCTATTAAAGTACTTATTACAATTTCAATTATTATTAAATAAATTGTATCAATTTTTTGTCCCTTTTTTGGGGTCCGTCTATCCTGTTCTTCTACTCTACCAACGGCAGCACTAATACAAATGGAAAAAATGCAGTAAGCTACAGTGGAGCAAGCTCGACAGTAGGAGACCCAGTACTTTTTGAGTGCAAAGCGTTCACTAAAGTTTGTTCTTCAATGTTGCGTACCATCAATAGATGGCGCCACTTGATAAACATAGAGGCCGCTAGCGTCTCTTTTTCTTCCTTTTGCCTGTAACATTGTTAGTTAAATAACTTCCGCGTTTATCAACCGATTGGAATGAAATTTTCAGGGCAGGTTTGGACTATAGCGAGTATTATATATACCAAAAAATTAAGGCGCTAGTCTTAAAGGTTCTCTTGCAATTCGTCTTTAAAATTTTGTTTTTCAATTTCCGGGGGCGTGGCAAAAATCTAAAACAAACTTGATCAATGCAAGATATAGATGAACGTACATGCCAAATTTGGTGTCTCTAGCTCTTATAGTCTCTTAGATCTAGGATCTCATAAAAGTGACAGACAGACAGACGGACATGGCTATATCGACTCGGCTGTTGATGCTGATCAAGAATATATATACTTTATGGGGTCTGCCACGCCTCCTTCTGCCTGTTACGCACATTTGCACAAACGTAATAGACCCATTTGTACTTTTTTAAAGTACTGGGTCTAAAAATACTTCAAGGTATTTAAGTATGGCATGGTAAAGCATAAAAATACATGCGTTGCCAGATGTTTTTAAAAAGGAAAAATTACGCCAATTTTGTTTGAAAGATAGCTATAATTCCCGCTAGCCGCTAGTTTACAATTTATCCCGCATACGACAAATGCAAACCGCTAGATCTAGCGGGAAAATAGCTAAATTGGCAACACTGTCCATGAGCAGCAAAACAAAGACAGCAATCAGACATAGTGCTGCCAGGTGTTTAGCTCCCGTATAGGCTAGATTTTGAATAGAAATATAGCGCAAGCTAACTATGGCGCGCCAAAGTTTGGATACCCTTGCAGAGCCCTGCATAAGCCGTCCGATTTTTTTTTACAAAATTTGTTAGATGTTGGTTTCGAACCTTTTGTTCCTATGGCAGCTATATGATATAGTAGTCCGATTTGCACCAAATTCGGTCAGACTATATAAATCTGAATCAAACACAAATCAAAAAAAAATCTGAATCAAAAAAAAATTTGGTTTTTGGCTTGTGGCATTTTTCATCACCAGCAGCCATGGCAAAATGTAACTTCAGTTCACACCACTGATGCAAACTTCTAGACACCGCAGGTTCTATTAATTGCCATCTAGTATCGAAAACTCAGGGAATCTTTAAGGCCGTTTGCAAAAATTAATCTAGTCAGTATAACCCATAATTGCAGTTGCATATCAAACAATACAAGAGTTATAGGCTATTTTCACGAGCTAAATATCATTCGGCGCCATTCACTACAATTTTGTTATTAGAGCATGAATGAAAACGTCGAGAAAGTGTACATTGCAATGACACTGCGCTTCTCTACGAGAATTGCTTTGCGCATAGTGGTCTCTATTTTTGCCAAGCCCTTCAAGCGCTCGACCAAGATGGTAAAGAAGCTCCTACCCTTTCGAAAACTATCTTTGAAGAATTTATTCGAGTTGTTTGGGGCGTCGCGCTCCAAAAATTTACCATTTGGGTGGCACAACTATTCATAATATCACTATTCTTTTTCATGTTTTTTGTCAGTATTAGTAATTAATAGACAGTAAAAACAAAGTGACCAGCTGATTTATTTAATCGAATGACAAATCGACAATATATAAGGAAACCAAACCTATTAAATTAATAATTAAATGAATGATAAATTAATAATTAAATAATGATAATTGAATGAATAAAGGCTCACGTAACAATTGACAAAAAAAAGCCCGATATTTCTATGCCGTGAAACATTTTATACTTATAAAATATTTTTATGTAGTCACGAATACATTTTTTGCTAGAATATTAAATATGAACTTACATTTGGCGCGCAAAAGTTTGGATACCCTTGCAGTGCGCTGAGTAAGCCGTCAGATTTTTATACCCTTGCAGAGGGTATTATAATTTTGTCACGAAATGTGTAACGCATTAAAGGAGGCCTCTCAGACCCCATAAAGTATATATATTCTTGATCAGGGCGACGAGCTAAGTCGATATAGCCATGTCCGTCTCTCCGTCTGTTTCTATGCAAACTAGTCTCTCAGTTTTGAAGCTATCTTGATGAAACTTGGTACAGGTGCCATAGGAATGATCGTTTCGAAAACAACATTTAGTATGAAAAATTTTTTTGTTTCTCAAAATATCTCAACCAAATATACACATTGTGTGTTTGATTAAGTTTTAAACAGGCTGACCAAATTTGGTGTAAATCGGACTACTATATCATATAGCTGCCATAGGAACGATCGGTTCGAAATCAACATTTAACAACACTGCACAGACACGACCCAAAGCATTCCGAATGCTTGGGTCGGTTGCTTTTTTTGAATTAGTGCACATTGTGTGCTTTCAACGCAGGTAGAGCCTAAGACGCTTGATTTTTAAAGTATACTTTGCAATGCATTCAAAAAAAAAGTAAAATGCCTGCCCAACTGCAATGTAGAACAATACCATAGGCAATTTTTGTATTTCTGATCACAGCCAAGCAATGCCTCCTAATATAAAACACAAGAGATAGTTAAATCTCAGCAATGTCGTGTGAAAATCAGCTCGATATCTTTACCCGTTTGGGCTTCAGCGTGATGTCTCAGTCAGTGAATCAGTCAGTCAGTCATATATAAAAGAAGATGTACAAAAACGTACGAATGTTACGTATTACACCATATATCACCATATTTCCTAATTGACTGACTGACAGAGTCAAAACGATGGAGACGAAATGGGTAGAGCTACCGGGCTGAAGCTTTCACAACAATTTTTTTTTTGTTTCTTTAGACATGTTTGGTGTAGTCTAATACAGACTGGCTTAATTTGGTTTAAATTGGAAAATCATATATAGTTCTAGGGGACTTGTCGAAGTTTTAAAGTTTTTGCTGCAATTGGACTTTCGACAAAAAAAATCAGAATGGCTGGAAAAAGTCAGATTTGTCGGGATAAATACATAATGTGTGAGTTTCGTTAAAATAGCTCAAAAAACAGAAAAAGTTTTAAACTAATCAATTTTGACCTTTGACCACCCCTTTTTAACCCCTTTTAAAAAATCCTCGCACTGTACTTTCATTAAAGTTTACTATACCCAGTACTTTAAAAAAGTAGAAATGGGTCTATTAAGTTTGTGCAAAAAAAAATTCGGTAACTGTATATGGAAGTGTGTGAGGCTTCCACACTGGTAAAGTGCTCTCCCCCATTATTTGTTGCTGGCGAAGCAAAAACAATTTTTCACTGTTCGCTTTCCGCCGAACCTTAGCTTCTTGCAAAACAAAAACAATTTTATTGCTTCGTTTTGCCTCACCATTCCGAATGTATTTTGTTGTTGTCTTTTCGTTTGTGGTACACTGAAAAGCTTTTTTTCCACAGGTAATTAAAATGTGTGTTTTCTTCGCCGAAAACTTTAAATATAAATTGCAAAGTTCTTATTTTTTCATTGTACACATTGAAATAAAAAAAAATGCAGTAAGCTATAGTGGAGCAAGCTCGACAGTAGAAGACCCAGCACTTTTTGAGTGCAAAGCGTTAACTATCAATCCCATTCAATAGATGGCGCTACTACGAACATATTAGTTGATAAACAGAGATCTCGCTAGCTTCTCTTCTTCTTCCTTTTGCTCGTAACTTTGTTAGTTGAATAACTTACGCGTTTATCATCCGATTTGAATGAAATTTCCTGGACAGGTTTGGACAATAGTGTGTATTATATGTACCAATTAAGGCGCTAGCTTTAAAGGTTCTCTCGAAATTCGACTTCGAAATTTTATTTTTCAATTTCCGGGGGCGGAGAGAGGCGTGGCAAAAATCTAAGACAAACTCGTTCAATGCAAGATATAGATGAACGTACATGCCAAATTTGGTCTCTCTAGCTCTTATAGTCTCTGAGATCTGCCTCTGGGTCTGCCACGCCTCCTTCTGCCTGTTACGCACATTTTTTTTGCACAAACTTAATAGACCCATTTGTAATTTTTAAAGTACTGGGTCTAAAAAGCTCGTTATATGTGCTTTTGCAGCACCCCTGATCTATATCTTGCATTGTTCAAGTTTGCTTTAGATTCTTCAAACGACACCATTTAGATTTTTCTGTCACAGTTAGCTAAATTCTTTTAGTCATCATTTTTCAAGGGTCTCTAGGAAAACGTCCAGAACAAAGAGTTGACCGCAATTTGGACGTTGAAGTCAACACAAAAAGCGAAGAAAACATCACCGAGGGCTCCCAAAATAAAAAATTTGTCGAATAGAATAACAATTGCTTTTCTGAGTGCGTATTTTTTTTCGTTGGATGTACCTTAAGATTATGATTTATTGTTTTGCGAGTTTATTAAAAAAAAAACTCTAAGTAATGATGCAATAAAAAATATATGTAATTTATCTTTTCCTAACTAAACCTTTTTTTTTAAATGGGTTTCGGTTTGGACTCGAGGGGTATAACGTTCGTGTAACCAAAAAATGAAAAAAAAAAAAAAATGAACCGTACCCGTATCGTGAGATTCGGTTTATTAACGGTTTGCAGCCTTTCTTAAAACGTTCGGCGTACCGAAGATTCAATACCCAACCTCTTTATATTGTAAATGACTTTATTGAAAACAATAAATATTGAGGACTAGCATACCTTGAATTGATCTTGAGACACCAATTCCATCTACGCTTGAAGCATATTCAATGCTATTTGAATCTCCCGTGTAATTGGAAATCTCATGCATTGCTGACTGTGGCTTAGAAAGTAGTTTACGGTCGTGAAACATAGCTGTCGTCGATCCATAGTTACTGCTAAAATACGGAATCGTTGAACAGGAGTGATTGGTCAAATTAATTGGATTCAAGTGACTGTCATTTTCACTTCCAATACCGCCTCCATTTTCGCTTGAAGCTTGGGGCATTGTCATTTTGAGTAGCGAAGGTGATGCAGCTTTACCGACTTTCATGTCGGTTGGAATTGACTCCAACTCACCAGTGTACGTACCCGCTTCTCGTATTGCGCTCGTGGCGGACAATTGCACATGACTCGGATTCTGTTGTGTGCCAACCATTTCGGTAAAACTATTGTTGTTTAGCTGCAAATCTGGTTGAAAATAGTTTTTAGTCTTGTTATTGTTATTAAGTCTAGAAGTGCATAAGTTGTGTTGTGATGCTGCAATGTGCTTTTTGTTCTTGGTGATGCTGCTTTTTATTTGAGGACTTAAAATCGCAGCTGCTATTGCACTTACTGTAACTTGTTCGCTAGTACTCGTATTGACAGACTTTAGTTCTGCATTGCATTGGACATACGGTATGATTTGGCTTAGTTCGTCTGTATTTACTGCGATTCTTGGATGTATCATAGATGTGGACGATAGATTTAGGCCCAGACCCTTTTTCGAGGAAATAAAATCTGTATTTATATCTTGCGAAGTATATGAAAATGACATCACTGATGGAGTTAAGTTCGTTGATTAAAAATATTATTATTATCGATATTAATTATATTAGAAAATATCATTATGTCAGTCGATTTTCGACTTTGACGTTCTAGTCGATACCCTCGCTTGATTCCAAGGCTTCAGACGTCGTCAACATTAGCATCTACACTTGGATAATATAACATAATATCATATTCAGATTCGTATTCTGCTTCTGCGTTAGATTCAGATTCTGTATTTAATTGGGGTGACTTTGAATATACATTTTGCTTTCCATTCCATGAAAATGGTTGTGTAGCCCAATCGATCTAACGATCTAAGCTCGCTAAAATTATCAATTAGCAGCGATGGAATCGTTAAGTAATACAAAGTATTGGAAGGCCAACAACTTTTTCTGGACAGTGCTTCTGGCCAAATACCGTTCTTTATTGAAATTATTCTATTACTGTCCTGAATATCTAAGGATAGCCCATAATCATCACTTAGGCAGCCCTTACTTGATACCGGGCGACTAAAATTATTCTACGAAATGCTCTTTTGTGGCTTGGAGTTTTCTTTGTCCACATTTGACTTCAAAACAATCCATATGTTGTTCGGATTGAGATGTTTGGGTATCTGACCAACTGCTTTTCCGAAATCAGAGATGATCCCTGATCTTTGTTTGATGCTTATTTTAGATGATTATTATACAGCTTTGCATTTTTAAAGTCGAGTTGGTGTGACGCACTTTTGAACGTGCTTAAATGGAAATTTAATTGATAATCCTTACAATCTTTACGTTTTGTATTGAGTTGCCGCTCACAAAGACGATTCACAAGTGCATAAGTATTAAGATCCAAACTGGGAAAAGAGATAACTTCTATGCTCTTACTCTTATGCTTTGCATTTAATTTGTTAGTGTATTCACTTTGCATCCACATCCAACATGATAGATACTCTTATTTTGTTTTAGCTGCAATTATTGTCAAGTGTCGTTAGCACAGAAAATTAACTTATGTATGTATATACATCCACGCATGGGATAACATATACATACATGCAAATATAAGAATATTTGTGTCACCAATTAACTAATCACGTCCATAGGAGTATTCGAAACAATCAATTGAAAGTACAATATGTATAAGAATAATATAACACAAGATGCTTATCGATATATCGATAAGCAGCATACACATACAAGAAAGCATTAATGTTTATATGTACACATTCATTCTATGGAAATATATAGATACTTGCGCACGTGCAATAAAAAAAGTCTGCCATAAAGCCTAGTACCCAGCACTGAAAAATCGTGTACGCTGACTGGCAACTCCCTATAAAAAAAACAGTAGCTAAAAGCAAGCAGAATTTTCGGCTGTGACTTTTAGCTGGTCCGATCCCCAGCAAAAGTTGCCAGCTAAAAGAGTGAGCGTTTCTCAACACTGTTTTTAGCTACCATTACGCTGCCATTTAGCAGCTGATGAGAAAAATATAAGTGGTGCTCTAATTTCAGCTGCTGGTCACCTAAAAGTGATAAGTGTATTATGGAAATAGAAATATGGAGGGAACTGGAGCAAAATCAAAAAGGCGCATGGCAGTTCTACGAATCTTGGGGCGGCCAGATCTGATGATAGATTCCGGTAGAACTCGTCGAAATAAGACGAGAAAATTACTAAAACTTTTTGATTTTCGGCTCGGTTCTTAAGATATTCGGACCGATAAGTTGACCGATACTATACAAATTGCTCAGCGTGCAAGCCGCTCTTTGCACTGTGTTAGAGCGAGACACCGATAGTATTTAACACAGCAGTACTGTATAGTGTCCGTTTCAACTTCATCGCTTGGCGCGGATATTCAAACCATTTTATTTTATTACATTTCTGATATGAAGCTCAACTGAAACTTATTATTAAATTTTATATTTATATAAATCTTCATTTATGTAATTCATAAAATACAAAAAATCCCCTTCTCCCTTTACTTACCATTCAATTCACAGATAATCGCTCATTTACGACAAATTTCATTGGATTTGTTTTCTCTTTTAAATAAAAAAACGGATGCAGCAACAGAGTTACCATTCAATTTCTGTTTATTTTAAGTGTTGTATTTGAAACTCTGCTTTTAGCTGCCAATCAGCAAAAAATGAGACAATTTTATTACGCTGCTGCCAAACTTTGCTGGGTACTAGGCCTTAGGGTGGCAGCCCATTTTTAATGTATTTCCATCAAAGTGTCTTTTGCGCAGCAGTGTTATTTGAACGCGTGTTGGATGAATAACGCATTTATAAAAGGGTAATAGTGAATTTACACTAGTTGGAATTTTTCGGTTGCGTGAGGGGTCACGCAAAAAATCCGAAAAGTGTTTCTATTGCGTTTGCCGCTTACATGGTCAGCTGATTGCATGGGTCATTTTTCTGCCAGTACGAACATGAATGCTGTGATGTTTGAACAAAGTCTGAAGGCAGAACACACATCTTTCTTTATTTATCATATTAAAAAGGATATGGTTCATACAAAAACTAAAATAGTTCATTGTATAGTATAGTATCCAGTAGACCGAAATGTTTCCCAGGCAGAATGTACCATATATTTCGAGCCCGGCTATCAAAATGTAATTTTTGTTATTATGTTTTTAATGGGTCAAGTCCCATAATGATAGCCACTGCTCCACCTCCTGAATAAGGCGAGTTTTGTCTTCTTCATCGCAGAGCTCCATCCGATTTTTATTTGTTTTGTTTGCTTTGTTCTGCGACATTTCACTTCATTTTATTAACCAAAATTATGAAAATTCGAAGTAAAGTCTCCGGCTTTAAGAATCGAACAGCTGTTTGTCAAGCAATGCAGCAAAATTTCACTCACTTTCTGGCAACTCTATCATTTTGATTCACTGTATACTGCCTTTCAGTTCCGACAGTCGAAACATTTCGACTTCATTTCGAAACCATTTTTTTATATGAAGTTTTGACAAGCAGAATGGATTTCGGTCTACTGGATACTATGCTTAAATTGTCAATTACGTTGCACATAGAAAAGTGCACCCTAAACTCGCTAATGTTAGGAAAACACAAATTCAATATGTACAGAGTCACTGCAGAATACCATTATGGAAATAAATCATATCAATTATTTTTTCTAATATTCACACAAATAACGAGTTGGTAGCATTAGTGCGCATAAACACGAGGATGCGTTTGCTCCAATTGCTCGGTTGTTCCTGCAACTGCTTATGGTTTGCTTAAAGATAAGCAAATTTTAAGCGAATAAAAAGCAAAGCAGTTTTAGGAATCCCCCTTTTGTTTAAACATCACTCCATTATATTCATGTTCGTACTGGCAGCAAATCCATCCCATGCAATCTGCTGACTATGGAATGTGAGGGAAGTCAAATGCGTTAATAAAATTCCGGACAACATGGAATGTAAGTATATACAAATAATAATGAAATATATTCAAAATAAAATCTAATGTATTTATATTTTGGTTTTAACTCTTTTCAGTATTAAGTAATTTAATGATAATTCATTTAAATTATTGTAGAAAAATGTGTATCAAATAAAATAAAAGTATAAAATTTAATAAATATATATACATGTATACGCTTTTATTTCTACAACAGTCAGATCCCAAGGGAGGGAGAAATGCCAGCCAGAAATCCAAATCGTAGCGGAAGTGGGGATTTCCTACCGAATTACTCCGATCACGCTAATGTAAGAGCGAATGAGACTGTTACACGAGTGCAATCCTCTTTGGTAGTATAGTCGTGCACCTGAGAAACATCGACAAACTGTGTGCCGCGGAGTTGGTGGAGACGCATAAGCAAGACCCACTTAACATTCTTTAAGTTAAGATCATTTTTTGAAGTCTTTTACTAACCAAATTCAAGCTTATTCCTTAAGTTTGTTTTTATTAAACTATTTGCAATAAATTAACGCTTTGCCTCAGCAGAGCTGTGTGGGACAATATCGAGCCTTATTTGCGAAAATAAACGTGAGCGCCATTTTCCGAAATTGACTTTTAAATTCAAAATGCATCAAATTCCAAAACATATCATCTGTTAAAATATTATAGCTTTAATACTTAAATAGATCTGCAAAAAATTAACTGTTTATTATGCCAATTTGTATGCAAGCCTATGCACAGATAAGCAGAAAAGCCCTCTCCTGAAAAGTTGGTTTTTGGCTCTAAGTTATGTTATGGTAGCCCCTGATTATCGAATATATTCCAATTTTGAGAATAGTGTAGGAGCCAAACTTCAAAAAGATATTGGTGGAATAGAGGAATGACAGGCTGCAGGAAGGTTAGGAAGTCGGCACAAACTATCGCAGCTGACTATAGGATGGGAGGGCGTCGTAAGGTGGAATCAACATCTGTCCATCTAATCCTTGCCAGCAATTTGTCCGTATAGGCGCAATGAGATCGAAGTCCAAATATATTTCCAAAAGTAAAATAGAAATAATTTTACTAACCCGACTCGCCCAGTATCGAAGTCGTACTCATCCCTGAGTAATACCGATAGCTAGCCGGCAAATTGATACTTCGCTGCGACCGATTAGTCGGATCATAACAGTAATTTTCGCAAATAAGGCTCGAAAATGCGGAACCCATTTTTTATTGAGATTTTTCATATGCAAATGGTCATGCAAAATCGAAACCGCCGACCCAGTTGATATGCCCACAATCTCAGCAACCTCACGCACTTTGACTCTTCGATCAGTCTGTACGCTTGACGGACTTGTTTGATCACTTCTAGGATAATCACCTCTTTTGTTCCTTCCGAACGTTTTGCGTCTTCGGTGCTTGTAAGACCGCGTTGAAAGTCGGAATACCAATCACCAATGGTTGATTTACCTGGAGCAGAGACCCCGTAATGCTTTTCAAGCAATGTCTTTGCTTCCACGGTATTTTTACCCATCAATAAAAGTGTGTTATCAAAACACGAAATTCAGCTTTTTCAATTTTTCGAAAGGTCAAAAAGTTACACCACAATAATATTTGTAACTCGATAACGAAGCCTCCGATTAAGCTCAAAGTTTGACAGTAGCCTAGAAATGAATTAGTCTGTCAATAAAATTATATTTAAAAATTTTATTGACGTGCCCAATGTGTCAGGCCGGGGACTTTTTGAACGATCTAGTATATTCTTGATGAGCATCATCAGCCGAGTCAATATAGCCTGGTCCGTCTGTCTGTCTGTCTTTTTTGATTTTCTAGATCTCAGAGACTGTAAGAGCTAGAGACACCAATCTTGGCATGTACGTTCATCTATATCTTGCATTGATCAAGTTTGTTTTAGATTCTTCAAACGCCACCCTCCGCCCCCGGTAATTGAAAAACTAAATTTCAATGTCGAATAAAAATATAAATAACACAAGTATGGTCCGAACCTGTCCTGAAAATTTCATTCAAATCGGATGATAAACGAGGAAGTTATTCAACTAACTAACAACGGTTTGTCGATACTCCGCCTAGTGTAATTCCGATGCGATAAAATATAACAGATAACAGAAGAGAGTCAAACAGCAAGCGAACATATCTCACACCCCGCAAAAGCTCGTTTCACGATCCTAAACGCAAATAATATTAATAAATAAATTAAGTGATAAATAGAAAAGTAGAAACGTGTATTTCATTCCCAAAATACCACATTGGTGACCCCGAGTTATATTTTCACCCAATTGTGTGGCACAAGCTACTTTTCAGCACCACACACACACACACGCCCCAGCGCCCCAAATTCTTGTTACACGACGCGACGCTACTTACACAAGCGCATATTAAATTTCACAAGTCGCTGAAATTCAAGAACACACCACGCTACAATTTGCAGTCATAAGTTAAAAGGAAATTAGTTTTCAAAATGACTACAGAAAACGAGGACAATATTTTAAACAGCAACGAGGCTCAACTGCAAGAACAAGTCAGGCTTCCCCACACCCCAAGTTGAGTCCTTGACAATCGGAGTATCTGGTAAACAGCCTACACATTCGGTTCCTGCTCAACGCATAACTCTACGTTTGCCAAAATTCACACCAAACAACCCACATCTCTGTTTTGCACAAGTCGGGCGAGCTATTTGTTTGCACGGAATTGTCGCCGATGCCGACATATTTGGCCATTTTACTGTAAATCTTGACCCTGGGCCTGCTCTTGCTGTAGAGGATTCGGGTATTCCTCCACAGGATGATGGCAAATACACGGCTTTAAAGTCTCGACTGTTGGGAAAATTTGCAGAATCGGCAGATCGGCAGAATCGGCAAGGTGTCGGAACTGCCGGTTTGAGACCCACTGAGGAGTTATTCAACAAGCGTCGTTTCGCTCCAGAGTCAAGCAACAAAGAGGTAATCCGTACTCTATTTCTGCGAATATTTTCGAAATGCCGACACACATTCGCCCAATTCTAAGCATATGGCAAGACCTGGACAAGCTGGCTAATACAGCCGATAAGATGCTCAAGCAATTTTGTTTTTTTTTATTATTACTTGGCTTTTATTTATTGGATCTTCTCTTAAATTTGAGACTAACATTAAGTTTGCAAACCTTATAAATAAACAATAGTTAACAGTCTTCTTGGACTGTAAATAGACGCGCGACCCTAAAGTCTATATTTGGGTTGGTAAGTCAATACGACGAAGACGGGATCGGCTGCACAACCTTATTAGGCCTCTCGCGAGGTGGTTGGGGTGCGAGGAAAGCTTGGCAAAGTACTTTGTCTTCTGTTCTGTTATTACATCTTTGACCGGCTGGATATTCAGGTCGCTATGTATGTTTTCGTTTCGAACGTACCACGGTGCCCCGGTGATGGTTCTCAATATCTTTGACTGGGCTCGCTGGACAATATCAATATTGCTATTGCAAGCACTCCCCCATAATTGGGAGCCATAGGTCCAAATAGGTTTTAGCACAGAATTGTAGAGCAGAACTAGTGAAGACTATTGGCTTTTAGTTTTAAGTGTGTTCTCTTTGCTTCGATGTGTCTGTGCCATGTGAGTCTTCTGTCGAGTTGAACTCCTAGGTACGTCACTTCGTTTGCTTGAGGGAGTACGGTGCTGTTTAATCTGAGCGGTGGACAATTTTGCCTGTTCAGGGTAAACGTAACGTGCTTGCATTTCTGATCCTTTATTTTTATCCGCCAGTCGGATAAGAGGCTTAGAAGCTTGTGTTGATTTAATTTTTTGCATTAGGCCGTCTAACCAGACTCTGTCAAATGCTTAAGAAAATGCGATCACATTTGGACGAAACTCTGTTGGTTCATGTTGAGGCTGAGAGTCACTTCTTAAACTTGGTAGTGTAAACGCATTTGTTGCGGGATTTGTTTGGAACACATTTTGAAGGTGAATCGCAAATGTGCTGGCTCTATCTTCATCGCAGCGGGCCCAACCGCCTACGGCGTTTCTGATGGGCATCATGGTTTCTGTCGGTGAAGAAAGGGTGGGGTGAGCTCTCCATAGTTAGTGTTTATTACAAGATGTTGATAATTTCTCTATATAAAGGCGTTGAGTAAATGCTTATTCTTGCTTTAATGCTTTGGTGAGTTTACGTGTGGCGTCTTTTAAACTTTGCCGTGCGGAAGGCGATCTGTAAAATTGCCATTCTCAACGTAATCGTCGTTTCGTGGACGAGCTGTTCGATTTGTAGATTTGTCTTCTTTTGGATGTGTAGTACTTGTGTAGTTTCAGGTGTTGCAATACGAGCTGCGGTGACGAGGACGGACTCCAGTGTCAGCTTCAACATTAAGGAGAGGTTTTAGTTCAATATGTGACCTAATATATTTTTTGTATCGAAGCCAATTGGTTTTAAGTGAAGTCAGTCTAATTTGTTGATCTACGGACTCTGTTTGTCGAAGTAGTTTGTCGAAGTAGTTAGATGAGAGATCCGAAAGACATTCGGCGCTTATCAGACTTCGAGAAAATTTTTGATAAATGCAAAGTCAATTAAATCGGGTAGTTTCTTGGGATCTGTTGGCCAATATGTTGGTCTACCTGGAGAGACGGGTCTAGCTTAATGTTAGCTTTAATAACGGCATTGTAAAGCTGCTTTCCTTTTGGGTTAACGTAGTCTCCTGCTGCTATAAAGTGTTCTCCAAGTGAGTTACAAAACTGCGTAAACTCACCTTCAGTTATGGTAAAGCGAGGGGGGCTGTATACGGCGGCTAGAATAAGTTGGTTACCATTGTCTAGCTTTATGTTTATAGATGTGGCCTGTAGGTAGTTTTCAGCAAATTCTTTATGGCAGTGTGCTTTACCATCGGTATGATTTGTTCTGTAGAACAAGTAGCCTCGTAGATTAAAATTATACTTGTTTGTAAGGTGTGATTGTCGAGAAGAAATTGAGCTAACTCCAGTTTACGTTGTGAAACGCCAATAGCATTCCACATAAATATACGTAGGGAAGCCATCGATTATTTTGATTGTTGTGATACCAGCATTTGTATCAAAAGATTTTGGTTCGCATTAAATCTTGAATGGTTGTCCGCATAATTGCCATGATCTCCATAAGGCTTTGCTGCAGGTTAAATAATATTGCTTTAGAATTGCTCTGTTGCTGCTCCGGTGGTTGATACTGCTTTGCCGTGTTGGCTTCCAAATGTGCTGCTTGTGAAAACGGTATATTTGAGGCAGAGGGCTCCGGTCCAAAGGAGGATCGGGTTGCAGTCGAAAAGAAGACATCTGGGTTTAATTTCAATGGGGTAAACGGTACGTTTTGGGGACGTGCAGTGGTCAATCGCTTATGGAGTCGACTTTTTATCTCCTTATATATTGGGCATCCTTTGTAATTAGCTGTGTGATTACCACCGCAGTTGCTGCACTTTTTTGTGGTGGGGTCGTTTTATTCACCGGGCAGTGTGCAGAGTCGTGAAGCTCTCCGCAAACTACACACACCGAATGCAGTGTACAGTACGTTCTTGTACGCTTCGCTTGCTGCGCAACTATTGAAAAGTACACGTAAAAAAAATGTTTGATGAAATTTGGGAAGAACTTCTCTTTTTCGTTGAAAATTGTGACGGTGATTCGCAATGCATCCTTTGCCATCACGTTTCTATGAGATGCAGCTCCTTTTTTACTATCATTTTTCCTTTAATTTATCTTTTGAAGCAAGACAAGTAATCTTTCAACGTTATCAAGCGTTTTTTCAGGGTAATGCAAGAAAACATCACTGACTTCGTGTCTGTTGATACGAACACACGCACATTGCTAAAATGGGAGTGTATGGGTGCCGACCACTGGTTTAGGATGTTGAAAACTGTCTTGGCGCTAAATCCTTTGTCTTGTAGCGCCTTAGGTTTTTCTTCAGGTGTAACATCTGGCTCAATGCCCTTCAGTACGGCTTGCAGTCCCTTGCTGCTTTTTAGTTGGTACGTATAGAAGTTCTTTTTACTATCGTTTAGAAACTTCGACAATACTCTATAGTTATCTTCGGACTTCAATTGGACTTTTGTTTCATGAATGTTGCCCTTTACAAGGGGGATTATATGAAAATTGTCTGCCCCAATAAGCTCTATAATTCTGGCCAGTCTTCGCTCGCTCTCTCAGAAACTCGACAATCTGCAGTCTGATATGAAACGTCTGCATCTTCAAGTCGCTCACGCAGTAAGTCTCGTAGACAGTCCTCACGTCAGTCTTCGAGCAATCGTTCTGGCTCAACAGGCCTACCTCAATCGAGTAATCAACAGTCCGAGTTTTGCTTCTACAATCAACACTATGGGACCGATTCACGAAAATGCGAAGCCCCATGTGTCACCCAAAGGCTTTAAACTAGCTCAGCTGTCGCCAACAACGCTGTATGGCTGCAGTACATCAATAAACAGCGACTCAATTGTTCAACCCACAATACTTCAGGAGCACCGCCTGTATATAATGGATCGCACGTCCCGCATTAAGTTCCTAGTTGATACCGGATCAGTGGTCTCCGTCATTCCATGCTCATCAGCAACTCGTGATCTTAAAAGAAGTTATCTCATCCTTTATGCAGCAAACGAGACTGAAATCCACAACTATGGAAAGTCGGTTATGGAACTGGATATTGGACTCCGTCGTTGTTTATCTTGCCCATTCATGGTAGCAGACGTTCAGACGGCTATATTTGGCGCAGACTTCTTGTCTCAATTCAAATTGCTCAAAAGCTTGCAACTGCTAAGGCCGAGATCACCTACCCATGGTAGAGTCCACTACACATGGTTAGCAAAAAGGGTGGTGGTTGGCGCTCGTGCGGTGATTATCGCAAACTTAATGCTGTTATAGTTCCGGATCGCTATCCCATAGCTCATTGAGTAACTTCACAGGAAAAAGTCTTTTTAACTCTGGATTTGGTTAAAGCTTACTACCAGATCCCCATGGCAGACGAAGCCATAGCAAAAACAGCCGTTTGCACACCATTTGGGCTAATCGACTTCTTATTTATGCCCTTTGGCTTAAAGAATGTCACTCAAACGTTTCAGAGGGATTGATTACGTCTACTGCTATATTGATGACATTCTTATAATGTCAACATCAGTTTAAAATTTCTAAGCTAATTGATCAACGAAAACGGAGACCCAGTACTTTTTGAGTGCAAACCGTTCACTACAAATGAGTTAATAAACACAGAGGTCGCTAGCGTCTCTTCTTCTTCCTTTTGAACGTAATATTGTTAGTTGAATAACTTCCGCGTTTATTATCCGATTGGAATGAAATTTTCTGGACAAGTTTGGACCATAGTGTATATTATATGTAACAAAAATTAGCATTAAAGGTGCTCTTGTAATTCGACTTCCAAATTTTGTATTTCAATTTCCAGGGGCGGAGGGGGCGTGGCAAAAATATAAAACAAACTTGATCAATGGAAAAATTTGGTGTCTCTAGCTTTTATAGTCTCTGAGATCTAGGCGACACAAAAAGGGACAGACGGACAGACGGACATGGCTATATCGACTCGGCTGTTGATGCTGATCAAGAATATATATACTTTATGGGGTCTGCCACGTCTCCTTCTGCCTGTTACGCACATTTTTTTTTGGACAAACTTAATAGACCCATTTGTACTTTTTTAAAGTACTGGGTCTAAAAAGACCAGCGTGTGATCGCATTTGAGGCATGCAAACAAAGCGTTACTGACGCTGCATTACCGACTCATCCACTTCCTGTGGAATACTAGTCCTAGTTTGCGATGCGGCCGATGTCGCCACAGGAGCTGCCCTGAAACAGCAAGTCAACGGGACCTGGCTGCCAATTGGTTTTTTTTTCCAAGAGGCTGAGCAGCGCGGAAAAGACCTATAGTACATACGACCGCGAACTTTTAGCAGTGTACAAACAACGGCCGGAAAAAGCGTCTTCTCGACAACTCCGGCATTTGTGATACTTTTTTCAATTCTCGACAACAATCCTGCATGTCAAAAGCTCTGACAATGTGGTCGCAGATGCGTTTTCAAGACTTTGCACAATCAGAATGCCTATTAGCGTAGA
Organism: Drosophila neotestacea; assembly: GCA_035044365.1. Classification (NCBI taxonomy): domain Eukaryota; kingdom Metazoa; phylum Arthropoda; class Insecta; order Diptera; family Drosophilidae; genus Drosophila; species Drosophila neotestacea. The sequence goes on along the minus strand of JAWNMD010000135.1, from coordinate 36,110 downwards.
GCTTCGTGGCATTGAGGAGGAACAAGCATCAGACTCTAAACTGTCAGAACTTCTTAAAGGCACTACAGCCCTTCATCTGCAACAAGTACGATACGACAAAGATGTGGAACTCTACTGCGATGTCTCGATAGGACACGTGCGTCCGCATATACCACTTAATCTACGCAAGAAAATCTTTTCTTTTATCCACAACTTGTCCCATCCAAATAGCAGATCAACCCGCCCAGAAATACGACAGAAATTTGTATGGCCATCAATGAATTGCCATTGTCAACGCAGCAAAATCAACAGGCCTAACCACTTCATATCTGACAAAATCGCCGTACCTAACGCGAGGTTTGACCATGTTCACTTGGACATAGTAGTCATGCCAATTAACCAGAACTTTCGCTACTGTCTCAGCATGATTGACCGCTTCACCCGCTGGCCAGAAGCTATTCCACTGGCAGACATCACGCATTATGGATTGCTCTTTTTGGAACACCCGAAAACATTACCACTGATCAGGGTACTCAGTTCGAGTCAGCCTTGTTCAAGCAACTGGCTGAACTCATCGGCAGCGGACATATCCACACAACTGGCTACCATCCCCAGTCAAATGGTTTGGTTGAAAGATGGCACAGGTCGTTCAAGGCGGCTATGACGTGTAGAGCTGAAAAAAATATCGACGATGTATCGATACATCGATATTTTTCAAATTCTTAAAAATATCGATATTTTTAAACCGGTGTTTTCCGATGTTCGATATATTTTTTTTTTCATCTCAAAAAAGAAAAAAGCGGGAAAAGGTATGCAAGTTGTTAGCGTCGTTTTTAATAAGAATTAATAAAAATTATATTTTTAGAGACTCAAGCATATTTGGAAAACACAATTGGTGTTGGCTGTGTTAAAGGATGGATAATGTGTTGAAGGATTGTAATGGCCGAGGTAATCTAACTTGTTTACTTGCAATGTCGAATGCAAATGTCTTACGAAATACTTTTTTGTGTGTACATATGTAGGTTCCAGTAACGTGGACCCAATTGAAGTGGACAGCGATTAGGAGGTGGAAATTAGCAGGAAACGGGCTATGAGCTCAGTTATGCTAGAAGCATTATGATTTAAAATTTTTGATTTAATACAAGTTGTATTATACAACAAATCAAAAAAATTATATTCTGGTTCATTTTAATGGGTAAGGTTCAACCCGATATATCGAAATTTTTTTGGCAAAAACCTCGAAACCTCGATACACGAAAATATCGATATTTTTTCAGCTCTAATGACGTGTCATCCAAATACACCATGGACAAAAATTCTGCTTGTAGTCCTTCTTGGATTACGTTCCTGTTTTAAGGAAGATCTACAATGCTCTGCTGCAGAAATGCTATACGACACACCGTTGCGAGTTCCCAACGAATTCATCGGGACCATTTAAATTTCTACGTCGTGACAGCTGTCTTCACACTCCGAATCAACAACAAGGAAGTTGCTGTTCCAGCTGATGGTTTGAAACCGGCTTTTCTTGCAAACAACGACCAACACATGAAGGAGCAACCTACAAGCAACAAAACCCCCCTAACATATGAAAAAACATCACGCATCATAAGTTTCTCTTAATCGTGACGACGTCCCTAGAGAGGGAGCGATGTGGCGGTTCGTCGATACGCCGCCTAGTGTAATTCCGATGCGATAAAATATAACCGATAACAGAAGGGACTCGAACAGCAAACGAACAGATCTGACGCTCCGGCAAAAGCTCGCTTCACGATCCTAAACGCAAATAATATTAATTAATAAATAAAGTGATAAATAGAAAAGTAAAAACGTGTATTTCATTTCCAAAATACCACACTTATCTTCGTAGTGGCGCCATCTACTGAATAGTACGCAACATAAAAGAGCAATCTATTGTGAACGCTTTGCACTCAAAAAGTACAGGGTCTCCTACTGTCGAGCTTGCTCCACTGTAGCTTACTGCATTTTTATAGGTTTATATATTCATCTATATGCTAATGATCTGAAATGGTTTCTGTTGTTTGAGGACAGTTGCTGCATTGATTTACTGCAGGCAGATCTTGTTCGATTTTTTAAATGGTGCAAATTTAATTTATTAAATCTTAACTGTCCTAAATGCAAGGTTATGACTTTCTATAGACACTTGCCTCACATCATCAATTATACTCTTGATTTAGTACCCCTTACAAGATTAGATGAAGTAAATTATCTTGATATTATATAACCTGAAGTTTGATACACATGTTGCTTTAACAGTCAGTAAGTCAAGTTCTTGGGTTCATCAAACGATGGGCAAGGGAATTTGATGACCCTTTTGTAAAAAAAATAACTTTATGTATTTCTTGTTCGTCCGACTCTGGAATATGGTTCTTGTGTGTGGTCTCTACAGTACGCTAAACACTAGGATCATATTGAATCTGTCCAAGAAAAATTTCTATTATTTGCTTTACGAGGTATCAACTGGGTTTCATGCATTAATTTACCCCCGTATACTAGTAGACTTCTATTAATCAATCTACCCACTTTAACTTACTGCCGCATTAATATCTGATGAAATTGATTCGACTATTTATTGAGTCAAAATAATTTCTCAGTTTCTGCCAGGCATACCCGTAATTTTGTACCGCTATCCCCTAATCTTAGTACTAACAGCTTTTCACTGCATGAACCCTTCCGAGTGCTCTGTACAGATTATAAAATACTTTACTGTGTCTTCAATGCAGAGACCTAAACTTTTACCATTAAGAAATCTATTTTATTTTCTCTAACTCATAATAAATAACACGAAAATAAAGTCAGACTTGATTTGGATTTTCTTGGCTTTTCCCCAATCCCCGCAACAAATGTTGGGTCTGAGTAATTGATATTAATTTTAAACTTAAAGAATGAATATAAGAAGAAAAATATAACATGAACATATGTACATGTACAATGTACATGTTATATTTTTAATCTTATATTCATTCTTCAAGTATATTGATATTTTTCTTCTTTTTATTTTAAAGCATTTTTAGGTACTCAATATTTATAACTTGTAATGTAACTTATTCTTATACAATTTTCTGTCGACTGTACAAAAGTTAGGTTAGACCAGGTTAAACAGACGGCTCGGCCTAGGCCAAGAGCACCCAGAAGCCACTAGGTCCCGTTGTAGTGTCAGATAGAAAACTGTACGATTTAAAGGGAGGAAGGGAAAGGTTTATGGGATATAGGCTGTGGAGGGTACACGTTGCTTGTGTGGATCCGTTAAGCAGTTTCTGTGGGCTGGGCACGCCCTTGAAACCACTTTGTGGAGTCCAGAAAGAGTGATAGGTCGTCCAAACGAACGTTTGAGGGTCCGTCCAGTTCCTCAAAGAATGACTTCCCGAGAAAACGGGATCGCCTTCTTACTAGTGCAGGGCAGTCGTGTTGGACACTCTCTGCCTCTTCTAAGTTACCGCAGTGACGATAAAAGCCTTGGTAGGGTTCATCGTACCGTTACACCATTCGGCCAATGTAACAGTGTCCTGTCACTTTGGGTTGTATCTTGGCCATAGTGCCGAGGAAATCTCTCACCCCATGATATCCGCCCAGTACCTATCAGCCATGGTTCTCCCCGCCACTGTAATTGCAGAGAGGATATGTTAGATAGGCCTTCCTATATCAGTCAACGCGCAACTTGCCGGTAGTGCTGATACGTACCTAGCTCATTCATCAGCCATATCGTTGCCCGACACTTCCATATGTCCTGGCACCCAGACAAGTCTGATTGAGTGCTGCTGGCTGTGGTTCAGCACCGCGAGTGTTTCGAGTGACCTTGCTCTTGACGATATTCGAGGATAGATCCTTTATTGCTGCCTGACTGTCGATGTAGATTGATATGCTCCTTGAAGTTTCCCTCAAAAGTACGTCAATTTGATCGCTTGCCAGACAGCATATATGTATCTCCGCCTGGAACACGGTGCATCAGTCCGGAAGTTGAAAAGAGAGCTTTACAACAAGGTCACCGTTTTCGAACCATCTGTATAGAGTGACAGCTCGTTCCGCCTCGGTGGGGTTTCTTGCTGCCACTCTGTCCTATCTGGGAAGACAGTTATGAACCTGTCTTCCCATTTGAATTCTGGGACACAGTAGTCATTTTCCTCGGTCCTATCTATAGTTCCTACCGAGAGTAGGATGGCGCTGTGGCCTGTTCAACTTGGCTTAAGGATGCTCAGCGCGTGTAGTCTTGCAGCACTCCTTGCAGCCGTGTACTTAAGGAAACTTTCTATCGGGTCCAGATCAAGCATAACATCCAGTGCTGCTTGGGGGGTAGAACGAACACATACTGTTACACCTAAGCAGGCAATTCTTTGAACCTTTCGGAGGTTTAGCAGATGGGAGATGGTGTGAGTCACCTCCTACCAGCGCCCCGTAGGTAAGAATGGGGCTGATAACTGCAGTGTAGAACAAATGAATGATGTATGGCTGCAGTCCCCATCTTTTCCCAAACGTCTTCTTGCATATGAAGAAGGCTTGTAGTGCCTTTTTTATCCTCTCCTCCGAGTTTCTCTTCCAAGAGAGCTTGGAGTCAAGAATAACTCCAAGGTACTTTGTCTCTAACAAGAGTTTGAGCTGTGTTCCACCCAGAGTTGGGAGTCTAAAGCTCGGTATCTTGTATTTCCTAGTGAACAGAACCAGTTCGGTCTTTTGTGGGTTTGCCCCAAGGCCGTTTTGTTCTGCCTATCGCAGAGTTAGGTCCAGTGCGTTGTCCATGAGATCACTAATTGTAGGCAAAAACTTGCCAGTTATCAGTAAGACCAAGTCACCCGCAAAGGGTGTTACTCTGCATTCTTGATCCTTTACTTTTTGTAGAATGTCATTTAGGACAATGTTCTACAGCAGGGGAGATATGACTCCCCGACGCTGTAACGAGAGGAGAAGAGAACATTAAGTTTAGCTCTTACCACGATACAGGTTCTAGACCAGGGGTGCGCAAAGCTGCCTTATGGATGTGCAAGCACCAATACAAATATAGAAAATCGCACGCACAAATGTAACGAACAGTTTTTTTTATTTCAATGTGCACACTGACAAATATAGGAACATTGCAATTCATATTTAAAGCTTTCGGCAAAGAAAACACTTGCCAGTTGATAAAACATTTTAAGGACCTGTAAAAAAAACTCTCCAGTATACAGCAAACGAAAAGACAACAACAAAATACATTCGGAATAGCGACGGCAAAACGAAGCAACAAAATTGTTTTTGTTTGACAAAAAGCGAAGGTTCGGCGGAAAGCGTGCAATGGGGGAGGGTAAAGAACGAAAAATTGTTTGTGTAATTTGCAATGTGCGCCAGAACCTTACCAGTGTGCAAGCCTCACACACTTCCATATGCTATGCGCAGTACAAAAACAAATGTGCGTCGTGTGAATAGGCGCTGAGCACCCCTGTTCTAGACTGACCCACAGTATGTGGGACAAGGGGGACATATCGGCGAGAACCCAATCCACAAACCCTTTCACCTACGATCCAGGGTTCCTGGATGAGAGCCACATCCACCTCCTCCTTGTCCATAAGCCGCAGTAGATCGATCGAAGGAACCCTCGAATGATGCAGATTAATCTGCACCACCATGAGTTTCTCCGGTTGACCCAACATCCCTTCCTTTAGAGCCGTTGGGAATGAATGACTGAAGACAGCCCATTACCAACTTCAGTTGGCTTTGCTTCTGGAGTAGGTAGCTCTTGGATTCTTAACCAATGCTGATCCAGAGATCTTTGCCGTTTCCCTTGTCGAGGGCCAAACCTCGCTTAATCGTCCAATCCCCGGTTTTGCAGTCCTCATTTTGGCACTTAATCTTATGAAGGATTTTTCGACCCCCCATGACTGGAGGTGTGATCCAAACCTAAATAGTACTGCGCTCTGGGACCTGATCCTTGGGAACGACGTCTATCCTTGCACATGGCCAAAGTTCACCAAAGCCCTGAACTGTGTCAATGAGGAACCGCAAGGATTCCTCGTCGGCACAGGCCTCAGCTTTGGCTTCCTTTTACCACTTGATACCATCGAACCTGGCCAGGAACAGATTCTCTGGTCGGAGCATGCCATCTTGAAGCGCCTGGTTTATCGACTTCTTCAGGATGAGCCAGTTATCTACAGTGATCTTCCCTTCCGGGTCGGTTCTGTCGATAATGACCACCTGGAGCTCAGCCTTTGAGCTTAAGCTTGCCAGAATCCCTTCTTGACTCATTCGCTTGCTCTCAAAAGCCTTCGCCGAGTCATCGGACCTGGGCCTTTTGTTGACAGAGGAGGGGCTCCTTCTCCTTCTCCGACCAACCGTTCTCTCCTTTTGGGAGAGTGTGTTCGGTGCGGCTGCTTTTGTCGGTGCCGCTGCTTCTTTAACCGTCCGAGAGTTGGGCCCCAATATTTCCACCATCTTCGGTAAAGAAGTGTGGCATTCCTGTCTGAAGTGGAGTCGGTTGATGTCTGGGGTCCCTGCTCAACCGGACCCTCAAACTACACTCTTGTACTTTGTGAGGCAGCCTGGGTGCTATCAGTAAACCTCCCAAACCGTCTTACATTGTACTCATGCTTCTTCCGCAGCTTCTTCTCTCTCCCGGTTAGTGACGCTGGGTCGCGGCCTTCAAGCCCTTTAGGAACTTGAGGGAGGCCTCGTACCCAGAGCGCTGTTTGAGTAGGAGATCCGCTACGTCCTTCTCCTCGACTGGCATGGTACCCGGTACCAAGGTCACGCCAACGGCATTCGTTCTCTGTGTCTCATCTTCTAACGGCATCCGAGTTAACGCTTGCGTTAGTTCCTGCTCCGTCAGAGATGGGCCGCCGAACACAAATTCCGTCACCGTGGCCAGTGGCTCTAGGTCCACGCAGTCCTGCCTTTGGAGCAGACTTGAGCCTGCTGCAATGTGACGGCTGGCGACACGCAGAGTGGGTTGTTTTCACCGTGCCCGCCGATGGTAGCAGTAACGCCTTCCACCGATGTTTGGGCTGACATCCCAGCCCCTGTTTGATCATTATGACTCCCCTTGATGGCTAATTATTTTCTGGGGCACCTCCCCATACAGATTTTATACTTATTGCAAAGTAGCCATGATTCTAATCCACAGTCTCCCAGACCGAAGTCAAAGAAGGCTGGCTAGACACTGCATTGCCTCGGACAGACAAGAGACAATATTTCATCGGTTGGCATGGGACAATACAGTGTCCATTGGCCAGCCGGCACCCAATTGGAGGGTTAGGCTAGTGGATTTAGTCGACTTTAAATAAAATAAAATAAAACATTTATGTGTGGGAACCGGTGCGAGAGGGAACTGAGAGCGTCGCTAAGTTCCCCATAGAGAGAGGCGTGCTCAGATGCAGATCACGCAAGAACCGACCGAGAAAGGTTGACATTTTGCTATACAAGAGTTGAAAAAATATAACAATTAAAACTGAACAAAAAATACAGATATTTACGAACACGCAAAAAAAAAATTGCAACGCGTCGCTATATGGAATAATCGAATACTAATACTCTGTCGTAGTGACCAGACGCGTTCTGCGTTGTAAACAATTAATAATAACATTAAAATTGTGTGTTTATACAATATTGCAATAAGTGTTTAGTTATTGTGCTGTGCATTGTTTTGTTTTACATAAACATTTAACTAACTAAGTAAATTCATTGACACGGCTTTAGTACTGTGTTATTGTTGTTGCTGGTAAATTTTTGTACGCTCTCACTATCTTTTTGCGCCCTCGCTCTCTCGCTTTTATATTATATATATATATATATATTTAGAGACCCAGTACTTTAAAAAAGCTCAAATGGGTCTATTAAGTTTGTGCCGATTTTTAAGTTCCTAGATCTCAGAGACTACTAGAGCTAGAGACACCAAATTTGGCAAGTAGGTTCATACATATCTTGCATTGATCAAGTTTGTTTTAGATTTTTGCCACGCACCCATCCGCCCCTAGAAATTAAAAAACAAAATTTTAAAGACGAATAACAAGAGAACCCTTAAAACTTATACTCACTATAGTTCAAACCTGCCCTGAAAATTTCATTCCAATCGGTTGATAAACGCGGAAGTTATTCAACTAACAATGTTACAGGCAAAAGGAAGAAGAAGAGACGCTAGCGGCCTCTATGTTTATCAAGTGGCGCCATCTATTGAATGGTACGCAAAATTGAAGAACAATCTTTAGTGAACGCTTTGCACTCAAAAAGCACTGGGTCTCCTACTGTCGAGCTTGCTCCACTGTAGCTTACTGCATTTTTTGTTTTTTCTTTTCTTTTCTTTGTGGTTATTTGTATACCCTTTCGATAGTCCTATTTTTTATATTGTTGGTTATGCGATAAACTTATACATTAGGGCGGGTCAATGAATTCTAAGAAATTTTCACAAATAAACCCCATGTCTAAAATGAATTCCTAGCCCCCGCCGCGAAGCATGAAAATTTAAGGTTGCTGTATATTTTGGTTAATTGGGGTTTGTACGGTTTTTTTAAAACAAAAAATACATTTTGTAAGAATATTATATTTTATTCTGATTCGTTTTTTTATAATATAATTTATAAATATTTTTCTTTTTAAATTAACCAACAAATTTTTTTAAAAAAAGTTTTTTTTAATAAAATTTTTTTAATTAAAATAATGAAAAAACACGCCATACACTGATGAAGTGGAAACAAAAAGTCTATAACTTTTTGACAATAAAAGATATAGGTTTGCCCCCTGCTCGCTTCGCTCGCCAACCCCCGGCTCGCTACGCTCGCTGAAATCTCGGGGAAAAATGTGGAGTGAAAATAGGGAACATTTCTCACAGCTATAGCCAGACCTTATGTCATTTCTAATTAGATAGCGGGAATTGTAAATTAAATTTTTCCCTGTAATTGGACTTAAGATAATAATAGTAATAAGTAGTACTTTATATAATATAGAGAATTAACATTTTCGCTGCTCGCTGTTTTAAAGTTTTCGCTGCAATTGGATTATTGCAGCAAGAGCGAGTAACAGTACCATATACTGAAAATTGATTTTGAAAGTCGCAACGCTAATGAATCGTAACAAACCCCCCCCTCCCCAACCCCCTCCCACTGTCCATCTTCTTTTGATTGTTTATTAATAGCATTAAAAGCCACTGTTCCTATACGATATAGTGATCCGATCTTGACCAAATTTTTACAGAATGTTACAATGAGTACAAAATCCATAATCTGTGAGTTTGGTTGAGATATCTCAAAAAATAACAAAGATCTTCATACAAAGTTTTAATTTGCATCTGATTGTTCCTATGGCAGCTATATGATATAGTGCTCCGATCTTGACCAAATTTTCTCAGGATGTAGCAGTGAGTAAGAAATGCATAATCTGTGAGTTTGGTTAAGATAGCTCAAAAAACAAAAAAAAATTTTGACCTTTGACCCCCATTTTAGCCCCTTCCAGTGGGGATATCAAAAAATCCCGTCTTATTGCACGATAATTATGTCTCAGCTATGTTGTGTGAAATTTTCAGTTCAAAATCTTAAGCCGTTTGGCCTACAGCGTGATGACTCAGTCAGTCAGTCAGTCAGTCAGTCAGGACAAAGAGTTTTATATATATAGATAATGAGGAAATTTAAAGTGTTCAAAAGGAAAGTGGGTGTGGCACGAAAGGGGCGTAAAATACATTAGATGCAGTTTTTCTTTATATCTAAAAATTTACCAAATTAATGAAAACAATGTTAAGTCACAAAACAAAACGCTTATGTAATTGTTAAATTTTCACTAATTTCATTCATTTATTCAAGTTAATATTAAATATAAATAAAGCCAATTTTTTAAGCCTTGCTTCGACTCGATTTGTGGATAGTTTAAACGACTTTCTAAAGTTACTGACATAACGTCATCTACATTATGCGGCATTACGCGTCGTGCGACATGTGTCAACAATTGCACACATCGTTCAGTTCCCTGAATGTGGGATGGAATTTCTGGATCTGCCAGTGGTATTTCCTCAGAGTTTAAGTACTCCAATATGTGTTCATGTGGAATGTCGAAAGTTAACGGAGGTTCAAATAGGATGTCGTCAATATCTAAGTCAACTAAATTCATATAATCTGTGCAGTCGAAATTAATTATATTCTTTTTATAGGACCGGAGCTTAAATGTATCTTGTAATTTTTCGCGATAGTAAATAATTTTGTTAATCGCATTTTCTCGAAAAGATTTTCTTTCATCGAAAAGCATTGCTAACAAAATATTTTCTGTATGGGCAAAAAATGAATTGTTTTGTATTTATTATTATTATTATGTATGGGGGGAAAATTTACTGCGACCCAGTGGGTCTATTGTATCCCCTTCCGAGTTTATAACTCTCCCATCAGCCCTATTTCTTGGATGAAATCCATTTTTTTTTGTCGGGTTGAGGGTTACAATATCTTCTGGTTGGAGGCTTCTCAGTCTACAGTGTCCTGTCAAAAGACCGGTCAGTATTCTAAGTCTGTTCTTCCCCATGACTATAAGTTGCTTGAATCTTTGCAGATTGTAGCTACCCATGAGACTCTTTGCCTGTCGTAGGCCTTAAGTATCATTCCAGCATAACTGGCGCAAATGCTTTTCTTCTTCTCTGAGAGATTTCCGTAATGTGTGGTTTCCAATGCAACAAAACGGTTTAGGTCCTATTTGGGGGCTTTCAGCACCCATTCTTGCTAGCCTATCTGCTGCCTTGTTCCCCGCTATATCTGTATGCCCTGGAATCCATCGCAGAGTAAGCCTGTTATATGATCCCAGCAGATCTAGCTTTATCCGGACTTCCCGGACTACTTTTGAAATCAGTCTACTCTTGCTGATTTCCTTTAGTGCCGCTTGACTATCCGATAGAATGGCTATGTCTCTATTCCGATAGTTGCGTGTTAGATCCGCACACCTTCCTATAGCGCACACTTCAGCTTGAAAGATGCTGGCGGGAGTACCTAGGGATTCATAGTGGGATAACCGAGTTAAGGATCCGTCAGTGTACCACTTAATTGTATGGTGATTCATGGGATGGACATCCTCAAGTGTTGTCCATTCCTTTTTACTGCTCAAGTTCACTCTGAAATTGCGATCGAATTTGTATTCGGCTGGCATTTCGTCCCTTGGTTGTATCAACAGGGGGAGTTCACTTGATAGAGCATCAGCGTCCCTCTGGCTGAGGATGCAGTTGTTGCCAACTCCCTCCATTGCCATTCTTAGCAGGGTTGCTTTTCTTTGACGCCCTATGAATGTGTGGAGCGGTGTAAACTCCAATAGGACTTCAATGGCTGCTGTCGGACAAATGCGCATTGCCCCTGTTATGCAAACGTAGGCCATTCTCTGCAGCTTATGCAGTTGTTTTTGGACGGTGGTGAGTTGCACTCTATCACCCCAGGCAATTGCTCCATATGTGAGCATGGGCCTGACAACCATAAGGTATAGCCATCTTAATATCTTCGGTGATGTTCCCCATGATTTTCCGGCTATACTACGACTATATTAAACTTCGGCCCACATGTTAAAAATACGATAGCAAAGCACTCTAGCACTCTATATCTAGAGCACTCTATATCTAGAGCACTTTGCTATCGTATTTTTAACATGTGGGCCGAAGTTTAGTTTACTGTCAAAAGTAACTCCTAGGTATTTAACCTCCTTGCTAGTTGCTATTTCGCTTCCTAGAAGCCTTATTTGCCTTAGTCTCTGCAGTTTATATCTTCTTGTAAAGGGGACGATGACTGTTTTAGTGGGATTAAGGTTGAGGCCAACCTCATTACACCAGTCGCTCGTCATCTTGAGCCCTAACTGAACTATGTCGCAGAGTGTTTCTTCGAATTTGCCCCGTGCAATGATAACAATGTCATCGGCATAGCCCTGGCATTGTATTCCTTTGTTGGCAAGTCTTCTGAGTAGCTCGTCTACTAATAGGCTCCATAATAGAGGAGATAGTACACCCCCCCGGGGACATCCCCTTGTGGTCGTAACTGTAACAGTACTGTCTTGAACTGTTGCTGTGGCCTGTCTGGACTTTAGCAGAGAGACAATCCATCTGCTTGTAGTAAGGTCCAGGCCTCTCCTAGATAGGGCAGCTTGGACAGCATCATGCGACGCATTGTCGAAGGCCCCTTCTATGTCTAGGAAGGCACACATCGCCACCTCCTTGTTGTCAACTGCCATGCGTAGGGTTCGATGCAGTTGGTAGAGGGCAGTGTCTGTAGACCTTCCTGCCCTGTATGCATGCTGCGTTGGCTGCAGCGGCTCATGTCTTAGCACTGTGCTTCTTATTCTATAGTCCACTAGCTTTTCAATCGTTTTTAGCAAAAACGACGTTAAGCTGATGGGTCTGAAGGACTTGGGGTTGGTGATGTCTTTCTTCCCAGTCTTGGGGATGAAGACCACCCTAGCTCTGCTCCATGCGCTCGGAATATATCCTAGTGCTAGGCTACTTATCATCACCTTCCTGAGAATGGGGAGGAGTTTGGCCTTCCCTTGCTGTAGGAAGGCTGGTGATATACCGTCCAAGCCCGGTGACTTATAGGGCTGGAAAGTTCCAATTGCCCATTTTAGTCTTTCCAGCGTGATTATTGACTTGGCAATTGCCCAGTCATCAGACACTGGCCGAACTCGGTCGGTAAATAAAAGTTTACTGCCATATACCACAGAGTTATAAAATTTGACATTAAAATACATTGGTATGTAAACTTTCGTAATGAAATTAGTCAAAATTTTTAAATTGTTCGATGGTAAACTACTCGCGAAATAAAGGCGTAAAATTCTGCTTGCTTTTGTCAACCAGCGCGAATTAACAATTTTTCCTGGTGTCATGTTGGCGACATCTTTTGAACACGAACCTTCCGATACAGTTTTGGCTATTCTATATAGATAAAAAACGTCAGTGGAAAGATTTTTTTCATCTTTACTTTCAATAGTTGGAGTCATATTCCCAAATGTATTGTGACTTAACATTGTTTTCATTAATTTTGTAAATTTTTAGATATAAAGAAAAACGGCATCTTATGTATTTTACGCCCCTTTCGTACCACGCCCACTTTTCTTTTGAACACTTTAAATTTCCTAATTATATTCAATATATATTTCAAATTGCAAACCTATATCTTTTATTGTCAAAAAGTTATAGACTTTTTGTTTCCACTTCATCAATGTATGGCGTGTTTTTTCACAATTTTTATTAAAAAAAATTTTATTAAAAAAAACTTTTTTTAAAAAAATTTGTTGGTTAATTTAAAAAGAAAAATATTTATAAATTATATTATAAAAAAACGAATCAGAATAAAATATAATATTCTTACAAATTTGTTTTAAAAAAAACCGCACAAATCTCAATATACCAAAATATACTACAACCTTAAATTTTCATGCTTCGCGGCGGGGCTAGGAATTCATTTTAGACATGGGGTTTATTTGTGAAAATTTCTTAGAATTCAACGCAGATTCCGAATCTGCTATACGCTTTCCACGTTTTTTTAGCTCCATACAAATTGACCCGCCCTATTATACATGTTAGGTGTGCCGGCTTCACGATGAAAGTGAAAGACTCAATATTAAACAAGGCCGGACTAAAGTTGTCTTGTGAATATTGCCGTGAAGCTGAGGCGGACATGTGTAAGTTTATTCGCCAAACGAGAGAGAATTTCTCTTTTTAACAAGTTGCATGATGATTTGCAGACTGCGGAAAAGCAGTTCAATGCCCTAAAGGTATTGGATGTCTCTCCAGAGTCTTCTATTAACAACCAGTCTTCTTCTTCTGTAACACCTAATAAATTCGTCTCTCCATTGTCTCCAAGTACTGCCTTCTGTTATACTCCTATCAAAGATCATAACGTATTATTAACGAATACTTCTGTTTATCCAGCTATTGTAGTTAGTCATGATGATGCCGGTCCATCATCAAATATACACTTGCCTAACACCTATACCTAAGCCCCTTGTAGCTATTTCCTTAAGGTAACGGATATTTGTCTCTCGGTTGCATCCGGATACTTCGATTGATGACGTAAAAGCGTATGTTCAGTCGAAGATTCCAAATGCTCTTATAAACGTAAATAAATTTAAATTTTCTTTAGCTAGGGACATATCATCTTTTAAATTGAATGTACCACCGGAATTATTTCCAATATTTGTTGTAAAACATTTTGGCCAAATGATGTACTTATTAGAGTGTTTACTCCTCATAAAATAAGTAGACCTACTGTGTCGCTACCGATAAATTTATCTACAGTTCAACCATCTAATCCTTCAAAAAACTAAATTTTCCTTTCCTGTTAGCTTATCAAAATGTTAGAGGCCTTAAATGTAAACTAACTAATCTATATGTAAATAATATCTCTTTTGAATATAAAAATCTTGCCTTCACTGAAACTTGGTCAAAGCCTGAAATATCTAATTTGTCATTATTTACTAACAAGTACACCATATCCGGATGTGACCGTTTGTAACGAGTGGGTGGCGGCGTATTAATCGCACTTGATTCCGACATTCCGTCGGAACTAGTAAGTTCCTTACCTTAATATTGAGTTTGTTGTTATTAAGTTAACTGTTTGTCAAACTTCTGTTGATATAACCTGCTAATATATCCCGCCGCAATCGGATCTTTCTGTTTTTTTTGTCTTGAACACTTTTCTAATATACGATTGATTTCCTCTAAACTTTCTGCTAGAGATTACACAGTGTTACAGCAAAAAAAAACCCTGAGAAATGATAGTGATTTTCTGGTAGGGCTTATCGAGTATAGCAATTCTGCATACTTGGAATTTTGAGGACACCCCCAAAATCTGCATTTACCGCTAAAAAACCGAGTTTTGCTATGTATGAGTACTTAACAGCTTGTAGCTTAGTGAATTTTATACGAATAATAAACTTTTTAGCCGATTTAAAAAGAAGAAGAATGGACCTTTCGATTGGTGTATATATCGTTTGACCAAATATAAGACATCAATGCGTAATTGCCTCCCAACCTCATTTGTTTTTCACTTTTTTCAACATTTTCCAACATTGACGATGTTTCTATGCACTATTTTCTATAAACACCATACCACTCATGGAATGTTTTAGAAATACTGTTTCGTTCTGAGTATAGCCCAGGTTTAATTTTAAAAATCGGATGGTAATTGACTAAGATATTACACTTTGAAGTCGAAAACCCTGGGAAATGATAGTAATTTTCAGATAGGGCTTATCGAGTATAGCAATACTGCATACTTGGAATTTTGGGTACACCCCAAATTCTGCATTTACCGCTAAAAAACCTAGTTTTGCAATGAATGGGTACTTAACAGCTTGTAGCTTATTTAATTTTACATCAATTTTGAATATCGTAAACGATTTAAATAGAAGAAGAATAGACCTTTCGATTTGTGTATATATTGTTTGACCAAACTTGAGACATCTATACGTAATTGCCTCCCAAACCCATTTGCTCTTCACTTTTTTAAGCATTTTCCAACACATCGTTCTGTTCAAACTCAAGTGTCACTGTCTAAACTACCATGGCACTGGTAGCTATAATTTTCGTGCTGACGTATTCAAATATGAACCCAATCCATTTTTCGACTTTGAATGATAAAGTTGTGACATTTTGAACAAACAATTTTGGGGAAATGTGGGGTGAGGAAATTAAAAAATATATATATATTATAAGATTAGAATGTTTTTTCGGTCAGACAACGCCTCTATCATTAGTTTTTTTTTTAAATTACAACTTTGAACTTGTTTTGCTTATGAGCAGCATCTGATTTATATAAAGCGGGCATAATAAGAGCGCTGAGGACACGTTTATCGACATCGAATACGAATATCGATAATCGATATGCTAATATTCTGTTAATACACCGAAAAATAAAGATTCTACGTTGGTACAGCTCCATCTTTTTGCTGTACGCAGTACATATAACGGACGGATCGGACTAGTAATGGCAAAAACTCATAGAGGAAGTAACAAGAAGAGAAGAAATGACGTCTGTTAAATAGCAGAGGCAGTAGAGGATGGCGTGCACGAGTGGGATTTAACAGAATCTAACAGAAAAATGTTAAAGATGCGTTCAGAGTCTGAACTTCAGATGGTCGGCTTTTGTGTGGCTTTTTCTGACCGACGGAAGCAAAAGACAGGCAATAGAACGTGTCCTATTTACATCGGTCATCGGTGTGTGTGTTCACATGGTAGCGTTGGCTTTTTAGCAAAAAAAAAAAAGCCACACAGAAGCCGGCCGTCTGAACGCATC
This sequence comes from Drosophila neotestacea, assembly GCA_035044365.1. NCBI lineage: Eukaryota > Metazoa > Arthropoda > Insecta > Diptera > Drosophilidae > Drosophila > Drosophila neotestacea. The sequence goes on along the minus strand of JAWNMD010000135.1, from coordinate 19,917 downwards.
TTAAAAGCGTGTGACGCGACAAACATCGAGGACCGCTTTGCTGTTTGGTTTCTTGTTTTATCTATATATATAAAACTCTTTGTCCTGATTAACTGATTTTCTGAGTCATCCCGCTGTAGGCCAAACGGCTTAGGATATCGAGCTATTAATAAACAATCAAAAGCAGTGGGTGGTGCTGTGACTTTCAAAATAAATTTGCAGTATATGGCACTGTTACTCGCTCTTGCTTCTATAATCCAATTGATGCAAAAACGTTAAACCGGCGAGCAGCGAAGATGTAAATTCTCTATACTATATAGTCTTATTATATTAAGTCCAATTGCAGGGAAGAATGCAATTTACGTTTCCCGCTTTCTTATTAGAAATGACATAAGGTCCGGCTATAGCTAAGAGAAGTGTTCCCTATTTTCACTTCACACTTCTCCCCAAGATTTCAGAGAGCGTAGCGAGCCGGGGGTTGACAGGCGAAGCGAGCAGGGGGCAAGCCCTCTAGTTATATAAAAATAAATTTAAGCAGTACGATATATGTTATGAATTATTATTATATATCAATTTGTGTCTTTGACTAATTTTTTATTTCAAGAATTTAGTAAATATTGGTTTAAAAAGAATTTTGATTAAATTGTGACATATAATTTAGTGAATAATGCAATCGTTTATAACTAAGTATATATTGTTCATACTTGTATCATTAGAAAAAAAAAAATAAAATTTATGAAGTATTTTTTAAATATTAATAAAAATTAATCAGATTAAATATTGCGCGCTTTTATGTATTATAATGTCATTTCATTTTACTCGCGCATAACACCCGGTCAGCAAAGGGTAAGCAGGCTGAGGGCAATATTGCAGACCATTGAAATATACCAAATTCAGACTTGTAACAACTACAACATGATTTGAAATGTGGCAACGTTCGTCATTCGTTTTGTAGGTACAGCAGTATTTACACTCGCCTCAAAACGCCGTGGAAATGAAAAACTCCATATAAAAAAAACAGTGAACATTTTTTTCCCGTTTTTCATTTCAAAGTTGGCTCACACTTCTCGTTACGTTTCATAACGTAAGGGCCTGCCGTTCTGTTAAACTCAAAATGGCACTGTTAGACTCATAGCACAGTTTGCTGGCCATTTCATTTTGACGTAATGAAATAAGCCTCCACCCCTTATTTCATCATAGAATGATGAAATTATGACCTTTTGAATAGTAAAATTTGGGGAAAATGTGGTGTGAGGGAATTAACGACGTTTAATTGGAGGTCACTGCTTAAATACCGCAGATTTTCAACGGTCATAAGGACCAAACAAGTTAATTAGACTTTATTTATTTAATTAAAATGATATGCCCAACAAAATAAATATATTATATAATTATAATGTATCATCAGGCCAGAAAGCGACTATGTATATTAATATTTTATTTAAAAGTGGCAGCATTAAATTTGTTTTGCTAATTAGCAGCAACAACAGCTGATTTATATAAAGCGGCCACAATAACAGCGTAGATAACACTTTTATCGATATCGAACACATATATCGATAACAAATTACTAATATTCTGTTAGCGGAGTGAAAAAACCAGATTTTTGACAATTTCTTTTTGATCTGAGTGTAAATACTGCTTACACACAAAGCAAACCAAGAAACCAAAACAAAAAACCGCAAAGCGGCCATCGAAGTTTGGCGCGTCACATGCTTTTAACATTATTCTGTTAGATTTTGTTAAAACCCACTCGTGCAATCTATCCTCCACTACCTCTGTTATTTAACAAACGTCATGTCCTCTCATGTTGTTTCTTCCTCTATGATACAATCTGATTAAGTTCTTATTAAATCGGACTACGATAGCGTTAACCTGTCGTATGTCAAAATTTGAAAGGAGGGTTCTGAATTCTTTGTCGCGTTATCTTTTAAGTAGACTTTGCAATACCCTGACTGAAAAAGTTAAATGCTTGTTAAAGTGCTATGTATAAACATTCCGTCGACGTTTTCATACATGTGAGAACAGTCCAACCATGCTTGTGGTCCAACCAACCTCCTGTGGAAAGAAAACATTATATTTACAGTTTCATCCATAGAGGAAGTAGCATGTTACTTACTCAATGGTTTCATCATTGACGAATCGATAGGAGTTTCGTAAAAAGTCGATAAAATTGCCAGTTGACTTAACATATTTATCGCCAGTCCACCTCATATTATCAACTTAATTTTGTACAAAAGTTTGTAATCAATATTTATAAAAAGTATACTTAAACGGAAATATGGACATAGCGAAATATAACGTAAAACTTTTTTAAATAAAAGTTGTAAAAATGCTTCGGTGATTTTCACATTATTGCCTACGTGACCTGGAGTACCCTCAACCACTTGAACCTTCGCGGAAATCTGCATTAAAGTCTTTAAGCTGGGATTTTAAATAAAAGAAAAAAGAAATGATTTAAAGCATTTTTATAAAACTGTAAGTATATGACATTTATACTTATATTGGCCGAAAATACAATATAAATAATGTAGTGCGTTTTCGTATTTGCATTAAGCAAAAGTGATTCGAACATGTCGATATGCATGTATATACATGTACACATACATATTTATATAAATATGTATATATGTTATTACAAGAGAGTGGAGTGCTTTTTTATCCACCCACTCTGATAATTGTATATATGGATGTGTAAACTAATATCCTTGATGTATTAATCAAAATCAAAATATCGAATTAGTGACGAACTTGCATACCGTTGGATGTTTTATAAACATTTTGCATTTTCCAAAACATAAGTACATACATATATGTATTTCCACATAACGTGACCAAGAGGCTCGTCTTTACTTAGTTCGCTTACGTTTCCACCCTCATTGGTAACTTATGGTGGAATGGCGCTTGAAACTAGTTCAAAGGGGGTTGGGGTTGTCGTTGTTTTTGTGGCTCGGTTGTGCTAGGAAAATTCAAAATTTTTCCAAGTAAAAATATATAAATTTTCATTTACACACTAACTGTTGAAATTGCAATCAATGTGCATTTATAACATATTATAAAAAGTGGAATTTCGAAGTTTATAATTAACAATCAAATATTTCAATAGACATTTAAAGAATGTCTATGTGGGTGCTAGGCACAACAATTATCTTAATTTAAAGTTTAATTTGAATACAAGAGGTGGCCCTGTAGAAGTCTGACCAGCATATATGTACATATATCTCTTTCTTAAATACATTCATAACTAAAAAATCTGAATTTGAGTAAGGTACTGATGCAGAAATATTTGTAAGTGCTTATCTGTTGTGAACAAATTTCATATTCATATCTTGTACACTTCTGTTCATAGGTTATACTAAATATCAGCCATGAATTAGTTGTCCAACATGTTTTTCTGATTAATGCCCGTTGCTTCCTGTCATGCATTTTGTAAGAATGCTGTGCTGTAAGAATGCCCCTGTAACATATATAAAACTCTTTGTCCTGAATGACTGACGAGACATCACGCTGCAGCGCAAACACGTAAAGCTATCGAGCTGAAATTTTAATTCAACATAGCTGAGATTTTATTATTGTGCAATAATAGGTGTTTTGCGATATTCCAACAAGATGGAGCCAATTTGGGCTCAAAGGTCAAAATCAATTAGTATTGCTTTGATTTTTGTGCTATCAAAACCAAACTCACAAGTTTTGTATATAGGAAGGCTTGCCCCCTGCTCGCTTCTCCCGCCAACCCCAGGCTCGCTACGCTCGCTGAAATCTCGGGGAGAAATGTGGAGTGCAAATAGGGAACACTTCTCACAGCTATAGCTGAACCTTTTGTCATTTTTAATAAGAAAGCGGAAAATGTATATTAAATTTTTCCCTGGATTTACAATAATAGTACTTTATATAATACTAGGGGGCTTGCCCCCTGCTCGCTACGCTCACCAACCCCCGGCTCGCTACGAGTGCTGAAATCTCGGGGAGAAATATGGAGTAAAAATAGGGAACACTTTTCACAGCTATAGCCGGACCTTATGTCATTTTTAATAAGAAAGCGGGAAGTGTTAATTCAATGTAGTGGGAATTGTTAATTCCCTGTAATTGGACTTAAAATAATAGTAATAGTACTTTATATAATAAATTTTCAAAATTTTAATTTGCATCTGATTGTTCCTATTGCAGCTATATTATATAGTGATCCGATCTTGACCAAATTTTCTCAGCATGTAGCAGTGACATATAACATAACATAATCTCTGAGTTTGGTTGAGATAACTCAAAAAATAAAAATTGCATCCAAGTAATTTTGACCTTTGACTCACCATTTTAGCCCCTTCCAGTGGGGATATGTCTCAGCTATGTTGCGTGAAAATTTTAGCTCGATATCTTTAGCCGTTTGGCCTACAGCGTGATGACTCAGTCAGTCAGTCAAATAGGACAAAGAGTTTTATATATGTAGATAAAGAATTTACATTATCACTGAAACAAATTTCAGACTAAGCAGTTTTGACCTTTGGCCTCCCATTTTAACCCCTTGTAGCGATCTTACACTGCCACCGGTATAGCACCGTAACGAAAAATTGCCGCTTTGATGCCGGCAAGTTTGTCGCTACCATACAAAAATGTTGATAGTTGTGTTCAAATATATCGGTAAAACGGAGTGCCGCTGTCTGTACGGCAAAATTGCAGCAAATTTGTGGGCTGTTTTCGATTAAAAATTAGTTAATCGACAACAAAAACAGCTGATATGGAATATTGAAAATGGCGTAAAAATATATTTTAATGTTATTTTGTTTTATTTCTATTACTTATGTTTTTTAAAGTAAGAGGATACATTAACAAAGAAGCGGAAAAGGTTAATTGTAGACATGGGCACGTTTTTTATGAAAATGTGGGGGACTTATTGAATGATATGAGTGGGGCCAGAAAAATATGCGTCTATATGCAGAAATGGTCAACACAATAAGAGAATGTGGCCCATATACGATCAAGGGCCTATTCACGTTTATATTTGCGCACATTGCCACAGTCTGTGAAGCAAATTCACTGCATCAATTACGTTTTCGCAAAAAATTATATGACTGTTTGATTTATAGTAAACAAAAAACAGCTGACTACGTCAAGTTGGCGGCATTTTTATCGGCATTGTGTCGAGTGTAAGCAGCTTTGCCGGTAAGATATCGGTTTTTGCTTGGCGGCGGCAATGTAAGGAAGCTTTTACAGTGGTAATATTTGAAAACCCCGTCAGGACTAAGAGTTTTATATACATATGTTTATAGATATGCTACATCCTGAAAAATTTGGTCAAGATTGGATGAATACATCATACGAGGGGTACTACATATATTTCGGGAAATGGCAACACTATTGTCAATATCTAAAATCTGACATTATCATAATAAAGTTTTACATTTTGTAGCATAAAGGTACTCACAAAGTTTTTATGTAAAAGTGCTATTTGTATTGTTTACAGTTAGTTAACAAAATCAATTTGTCCAAAAAATGGAAATTTCAATTAAAGGCATTCGTTGTATTTTTTTTAGTTTTTTGTTAGTTAGTTTTTTGTTTGGTAAAACACCGTCAAAAACCACAGTATATCGCTGGTAAAGCGAATTCAATCGTGGGCGTAGTTCGTTGAATTCCGTGAAGGTCTTCCAAAATCGATTGTTGTGTAATAAGACATCAATGCAGTGCGTAAACTGATCATGCAATATCGTCCTGTGACATATCGTGAGATAACAACATCCTTGCACATTAGTTCCACTTCAATAAAATCAATTTTGCCTGAACACTAAGTTGTGAAAAATGTTTCTCTCGTTGGATACTCCATAATTTATCAATCGTTCAAAAAAGGGTCGTTTCGATTGGTGTAAGAAAATCAAGGCTGCAAACCTCAAAACTTTTTGGGGAGGTTCGGGTAGGTGTTTCGAACCATAAGTGAGTCTCGGTTCATGGACCGGTTTAAGGAGCCCTTGAACCCAAGGTTCGGGATCGAACATTGGTTTTATGTTATACATCTTTTATTATTACTTATATTTTATCATCTCTTTTTATATCAAATTCTAAATTTTTAAAGTGTAAAGTCAAAATATTTATGCACAGAATTGGTCAAAAGAAATTTGAGTACAGCGATAACACACTCTTCAAGATTTGGTGAAAATTTATCGAATTCTGTTAAAACATCGCTTAGAAAAATCCCGCTAAAGCCCACAAAAAAAAAATTTTTGTATCGAAACTTTTACCAAACGCCACAAATTTTAACCGAACCCTTTTTTTATGAAAAAGCTCAGCAAAGCAAAGGATCACCTGTTTCTTCGTCCGAATGGATCATTTGACCACTGATCTACTAGATCACTGATCATCATCCTACTGAACGTAGGACCGTCAATTCTGGGTGGCATATGACCATTATATTGCCGGAAGTCTTCGGAGAAATTAGTAAAACCAACCTCGTAAGACAAATCATTCACAACCATGACAAAGTGAGCACTCACACAGCGCGTCATACAAGTGATTTCTTGATCATTTTTTTCAACTTAGTTCTTTAGTTTTATTTGATAAACATTTTCATAAATGAATTTAATATTAATATTATTAAATTAATTAGTACTGATAAGAGATGAAACGAAAATGTATATACATTAGTTTTTATTTTGAATATATTTCACTATTATTTGTGTATACTTACATTTCGTGTGGGGCCAGTATTTTATTAACGCATTTGACTTAACCCACAAAATGGCCAATTTAAGAATATGTACCTGGATAAAACAATTACACAATATAATGCAAGAAAAACTAAGACTCACCCATTAATAAATGCGTTGTTCATCCAACACGCGTTCAAATAGCACTGCTGCGCAAAAGACACTTTGATAGAAATACACAAAAAATGGGTTGCTTACATAACAAAATGTAGCCGATCGCGTACTTTAGACTCTAAGCTAAGAGTACCGCAAACGTATTGACAACCCTTACAGGTAAGAAGATTTCCTAGCAGAATACTATGCTGCCCAGGCTATAGCAAACTCAGCAAACCGCTTGAGCTCGTAGCGGAAGCTGCCGTGGGAAATTCAAACCCCTGAGTAAGAATTCCACTCTGAGTAATATGCAGAGCAGTCAGTACCATACTCAGTAAAACGTTTGAGCTCGTAGCGGAAGCTGCTGTAGGAAATTCGCACCCTGAATCGAACGATTCTTACTACGGAGCGCGCTGCTGACAGCCTGCAGCTTGAGGGATCGATCCCTACTTCATGTAAAATTTTGGTACTGCGGCCGTAGCGACTTTGGTACGTGCCCTCTGGATCGACTGGGTTAAGTAGATGTATTAGGGAGCAGTATTGCACCAACAACTACATTTCAAAAATTAGGTTTTTGCAGATCATGGTTCTGAAAATTTTTTGGAGAGAGAGATGATTTGAGGTCGAGGCAATTTTGCTATTGGACTCTGCTGGCAACCAGACGTTGCGCAGAGATAGAAACCGAATTGCAGCCGAGACTGTGATGTAAATTTGGTTCGAAACTTTGATGTCGATGTTCACCGATGTTTCCAAAATGAGAAATCGATGTTGTGTTAAACATCGGGGCGAAACTTCGATGCATCGATGATGTCCGATGTTTTTAATCATTCCGTTTTTTTTTAAATGTATTCAATTTTAGAGTTTAATTAGGCTTTTTTTTTCAAAATTAAGCTTGGGTGTAATAGATTATTACATTATTCATAATATTAGCTTCGTTATTGATGGTCATGCTTAATGTTAAGATGAAAATAAAATAAAAATTATAACAGTTAATTATTTGTTTCTATAATAACGAGTATTTTTAAAGATGTTTAAATAAAAAAATTAAAATTAAAACAATTAATGCTCTTTTAGCAGTCTTATTCGTTTGTGTAATGAGTGTTAACTTTTATAACACCAGTTTACAGCCACTTTTGCTCTTAGCCCAAAGTATTTTTCCCGTATAGATTTTGACCTCCTAAACATGAAAAAGTATGTTAAAAATTGTTCTATGGAGTAGTGTTTGAGATATTTTTTTTTTTAATTTTTTCTTAGGTGACTCAGCTTCTTCGAGTATTAATCGTAAACGCAATTACCGTTTTCAACAAAATTTGGTTTCAACTAAAGGTAATGAAATTTTCTAAAACTTTTTCATTCAAAGTTTTGAAATCAGCTCGATCTTCATAATGTTAGAGCCTCTTAAAGTTGAAAAATTCATTTTTTTTGCGAAAAAAACACAAAAAGGGGTACAAACAAAAATTCATAAAGTATATTTAACGCAAAAATAAAAATAAAAAAATTATGCAGACATAGAGCTTGAACTTTCCCGATTTCTATAGTTCATAGAAATCGGTGGATTAACTATTGAGTAATACGACTTTTAATGGCAAAACACAAGTTCTAAATTTTTATATTTATCGCTTTTCGTGCGATACTTCAATATATATATTTGAATGAAAAAGTTTTAGAAAATTTCATTACCTTTAGGTGAAACCTAATTTTGTTGAAAACGGTAATCGCGTTTACGATTTATACTCGAAGAAGCTGAGTCACCTATGAAAAAATTTAAAAAATTAATATCTCAAAAACTACTCCATAGAAAAATTTTTAACATACTTTTTCATGTTTAGGAGGTCAAAATCTATACAGGAAAAATACTAAGGTCTAAAAGCCAGACACAGATAATTCATTTGTAAACTAGTGTAATTTTAATTTTAAAATTATAAAAGTTAAAGCTTTTGAAGCAATACTTTTTTATAAAAAATTTTATTTTCGAACTAAAAAAGCGATGCTTTGTCAAATATCAATGAATCGATAAACGTCGGCATGAGCCAAAACATCGCCCAAAAATAATCAATGCTCGATGCATCGATGGTTTCTTACATCACTAAGCCGAGGAATCCCAGGTGCGGTGTCATCATCAGCCGATTTACCAAAGCGGTTGCCTTTTATGCGGCAACGGAATCTCACCGCGAAAATAATATACAATCACGCGTGTGTCCGTTCCATTCGCCTTCTGGCGGTAGTGCATTAATCGCTGCAGCTGTCTGTGGAAGCAGCAGCATCAGAGCTCCAGCACGCACTGATACCTTTTGTTCCTCCTAATGCACATTGTGTCTTTCCTGAAATCCGTCAAGTTGTTTTTAAATTATTATACAAAAAGCCAGATAAAATTTGTTTTGTGTTGAACATATCATTTATTAAAAGAAAAGCCAAAAACCTGAGTATATAAATCATCGCGAAAATTAGAAAAAAGGTTTAAATAAAAAAAATTAAAACTATAAACTTAGAATATTTATAAACAAACTTAAATAATTGGAATTCAAAACTAAAAAGAAAATTAAGTTAGTTGTCAATCATATTAATGAACAGAAATTAATTTAACGTGTAAAATAAACAGAGCAGGAACAACATTTCAATTTACAACATAAAATAGCCTAAATAAATGCGTGTATGCATATACATATGTACATATATTTATGTTCACATGTCATATAAAAGTGCGTTTACACACGAGGGTGCGTTCGTTGGTGTTGGGGGAGAAGGGAAAATTCTGCGTCGCTACCAAGTCGATCCAGCCCAGTCGATCCAGAGGGCACGTACAGACCATAGTCGCTACGGCCGCAGTACCAAAATTTTACTTGAAATAGGGATCGATCCCTCAAGCTGCAGGCTGTCAGCAGCGCGCTCTATAGTAAGACTCGTTCGATTCAGGGTGCGAATTTTCTACAGCAGCTTCCGCTACGTGCTCTAGCGTTTTACTGAGTATGAAATTGAAATTGGCCACTATGTGGGTTAAGTCAAATGCGTTAATAAAATACTGGACCCACACGAAATGTAAGTATACACAAATAATAGTGAAATATATTCAAAATAAAAACTAATGTGTATATGTACATTTTCGTTTTATTTTATTTCAGTATTAATTAATTTAATAATATTAATATTAGGTTGATGTATGAAAATGTTTATTAAATAAAACTAAAGAATAAAGTTGAAAAAAATATATCTATGTATACGCCTTTTTTTCTGCAGCAGCCAGATCCCTAGGAAAGGAGAAAAGCCAGCCAGAATTCCAAATGGAATTTCCAAGAATTCCCAACAAGAATTTCCCTACAGCAGAAATGGAAACTGAATTTCCTGCAGAATGTGTCTAAGACGAGCTCAGGAATACGTTCGACCTCGTAACGGAACCTGCCGTAGGGTAGTGTGGATTTCCTACCGAACTACCCCGGCCACGCTAATGTAAAAGCGAATGAGACTTTTACACGACCTCGGAGTGCAATCCTCTGAGTTGGGCTGCGGCAAATTAGTACATTTTTCTGCGGAATATTTCCATCTGGGTAGCTCACGTAGGGACAACCAACTTGTTTTTTGTGCGATAATCTCACAATATCGTTTAAATTTAGGCATTTATCGAGTTCGATGGAGTTCTGCAGTGACTCTGTAGGGTGAACTTTTCTATGTGCAAAGTAATTGCCAATTTACAATGAGCTATTTAAGTTTTTGTATTAGCCACATCCTTTTTAACATTATGAATAAAGAAAGATGTATATTCTGCCTTTGTTCAAACATCACTGGATTATATTCATTTTCGTACTGACACCAAAAGTACCCATTCAATCAGCTGACTATGGATGCGGCAAACGCAATAGAAACACTTTTCGGATTTTTTGCGTGACCCCTCACGCAACCGAAAAATCCCAACTAGTGTAAATTCACTATTAGAGCGATGTGTCGGCTGGTCACACTTTATTTTGGTGCCACCTCTTGTTTTAATTTTAAACTTTGAAATCTAACTGTAAAAGGTTAAACTAATTTTGTTCATACGAAACCTGAACGAATGTCAAGCAAAATAAGTAGGAGGAACTTAAAACTCCCATAAATTGTTTTATACTAATCGCTTGACATTTTAGAGAAAATCCAATCTGGTAGGCTATTTCCACGAGCCGTCATTCGCCACAATTTCGTCATTTGACTCGAATGCCCGAATTCAGCCTGTACAATTTCCCATAAAGCCCGAATGATCGTTTGATCCAAAAGACGATATTCATTCTCCTCTAATAACAGTATTTTAATCGAAAGTTAATAATTGCACTTTTCTGTCAATAATAGTCATTACTCTATTTTACAACCATTCTATTGTAACCAAAACAACGCTTGCGCTTACAAAGTGAACAGCCGATCTATTTTGGAATGAGAAATCGATGAGTGATGTCAAATTGTCTTGGAAAGACAAAAATTAAACAAAATCGAATGACACCGAGTAACACGAATAAAAATGTTTTTGTAAAGATAAGAGATTCCTTTTTTACCGATGATTACCCACTAATGGATGCTGTTTCTAAAATTGTGATTCACTACTTTTATTTTCAGGGCTTGTCGAGAACTTAAATTTTAAATCTCTTACAATGATAGACCCAAGCTCAAGCGAAGAAGAGGGAGATGATGATACCGTCGTTAACTTGCCAAATAAAGGAAGAATTTCTGTTCCACATAAGTCTGTGACGCTTGTTGCCGGAGCTTCTACATCGAGCACCGGGACTATACCAACTCTCACGACTGCTTCGAATGTTCATAATAGCGATTCTACTGGAAACCATAGACCATCGACGTCTGTTGCTGGGAATGGCAATGGAGGAATTGCATCATCGAAAATTGATCAATCTCAATTCAGCACTGAGGGCGGTACACTTGAGGTGCCTAACAATGGAATTCCAAGGTATGTATAGATATACATAGAATTTATAAATTATCTAAATTTTCTTACTAATAATACAAGTGCCATCCAATGTAAAAAAAACTCGTGGTACACTTACATACATATGTTGTTGTGTATTAGTGGGATTACAAATAAATAAAGTTATTTCCAGTATATGCATTAGAGTGCATCGATTTCTATAGGGCATTTTTCGAAAAAAAAAAAAAAAAAATGATACCCCATATTAATAATCTACGGTCAACTCTAAGATGTTTTCACCAAGAAACCATAGTTCTAAAATCAATTCTTAGTCCGCGCTTATTAAGTTGAATATTTGATTTTTATACCCTTGCAGAGGGTATTATAGTTTTGTCACGAAATGTGTAACGCATTGAAGGAAGCCTCACAGACCCCATATAGTGCATATATTCTTGATCAGGGCGACGAGCTGAGTCGATAAAGCCATGTCCGTCTGTCTGTCCGTGTGTCCGTCTGTTTCTATGCAAACTAGTCTCTCAGTTTTGAAGCTATCTTAATGAAACTTGGTACAGGTCCGTCTTATTGCTGCACGCAGTACATATGTCGGAACCGGCCGGATCGGATAACTATATCATATAGCTGCCATAGGAACGATCGGTTGGAAATAAACATTTAGTATGAACAACTGTTTTGTTTCTCAAGATATTTCAATTGTTGATTTCGAACCGGTCGGTCCTATGACAGCTATATGATATAGTTATCCGATCCAGCCGGTTCTGACATATGTACTGCGTGCAGGCAAAAGACGGACATGTACCAAGTTTCATCAAGATAGCTTTAAAACTGAGAGACTAGTTTGCATAGAAACAGACCGACAGAAAGACGGGACTGGCTATATCGACTCAGCTCGTCGCCTGATCAAGAATATATATACTTTATGGGGTCTGTGAGGCCTCCTTCAACGCGTTACACATTTATGGACAAAATTATAATACCCTCTGCAAGGGTACAAAAAGCGCGGACTAGGAATTGATTTTAGAACTATGGTTTCTTGGTGAAAACATCTCAGAATTGACCGTAGATTATGAATATGGGGTACATTTTTTTTTTTCGAAAAAAATCGATGCACTCTAATATGTATATTATATCTTTTAAACAATATAGCCACATACTATTAGGTTATTAGATCTATGAAGTTTTTTTTTTTATGTTTATGATGTTTTTTAAAATTATCATTCAAAATAGACTTTATTTATTTTTTCAACGAGATATGGACTTATAAGTTCTTTACTCAAAGTTTTTGTTTAAACCTCCATGAATAGTACCACAATTCAAGTTTGTTCTCAATAATTTCCTAAAATGCATTTGTGACAGGCTCGCTAATTTAAGGTTTTTTATCATCAAATATTTTTCATACAACCCTGCTCTGATTGAGGAACTTATAACCATATTTAATTCTTATATAAAAGTACTGATTTTAACCACTGCAGTATTATTGCTTTTTTATTAACGATTAAATTAGTAATTTGTTTTATTTTAGATCAAAGCTGTCAATAGGTGAATCAAGTTTTAGGCGTTTTAATTGTTGTTCACTGATTAATTGTTGTAATTTGCAAAACTAAACTCAATTACAATTTTTTTTCTTTCGGACTTCTTCGTTCATCCAAATTTTTGACATATCCACATGTATGTATGTACATATCAACAATTACAAATCAATATAAATAATTGGCACTCCGTATACTCTATCAATATAAATACAAATATCGAACAAACCTTTAATTGCATATATGACGCGCTCATGCATCTGTTCAAAATCAAATATATATACGCACATTTACATATGGATATATATTTATAAATATCAACATTTATGTTATGCACTTAAATTAAAAATCAAATGATTATTGAGTGATCCAAAATACTCATATCGACTATCAATCTCATCAACATTGGGAAAAAAATATTTCATACTAATGTGTATTGATCGGTGATGATCGGCTAAATAAAATTGGGGCGCACAGAGCGATTGCAATGCATAAGCAGCACGGCAGTAATAGAATTATATTGCAGCAATTAAGCCCGACAGCCCATCAGAAAAATCAACAACACTGTTATGAATATCAATACCACCAAATATCATCCCCGCACCCATATTTCAACGGTCAGAAAATAACTGCTGTTTCATCGCACCTGTTAAACTCTAACAGGCTGCAGTTAGAGGCCCAGTTTCAGAAGGTAACACAAAATACTAATCAAGCGTTGCTATTATCATCTAGTGGCATTTCTCAAGAAACTCTGAATCAAAGTGTCGGATCATCGAGAGCTAACTCGCTGCCACGCCCACTTTCCCCGTCATCGTCTCTTGCCAGTGACAAACACGATGGTGGGGATCCGCATGTAAGTAGAAAATGCCACACTTTAAAGATATTTTTGAACCGTTGCAGAGGGTACTATAATTTTGTCAAGAAATGTGTAACGCATTGAAGGAGGCCTCACAGACCCCATAAAGTATACATATTGTTGATCAGGGCGACGAGCTGAGTCGATATCTGTCTGTCTGTCCGTCTGTTTCTATGCAACTGTTTTTTGATGAAACTTGGCAGAGGTCCGTTTTTTGATACACGCAGTACATATGTCGGAACCGGCCGGATCGGATAACTATATTATATAGCTGCCATAGGAACGATCGGTTCGAAATCAACATTTAGTATAAAAAACTTTTTTGTTTCTTAAGATATCTCAACCAAATTCACAGATTGTGTGCTTGACACATTTTCATATGTACATCCTTACCAAATTTGGTTCAAGTCGGACAACTATATCATATAGCTGCCATAGGAATGATCGGTTCGAAATCGACATATAACAATTTTTTTTTTTAAATATGACGGCTTACACGGCACTGCAAGGGTATCCAAACTTTGGCGCGCCAAAGTTAGTTTGCTCTATATTTTTGGCTTATTTTGCACATTTTGTGAGGGATTTTTTCGCATAAATCATTTGATAAATGACTACCAATTTTGAATAGGAGAAACACGAGCGCGAGGAAGAGGAACGCAAACGTCGCATTCAACTATATGTCTTTATATCGCGCTGTATATCGTATCCTTTTAACGCTAAACAACCTACGGATATGACAAAGAGGCAATCGAAAATTACAAAACAACAGCTGGAGATAATCACACAACGATTTCAGGTAGGTGTTTAGATAATACGAGCAGAATCTGTAATTGTTAAGAAAACATAAATTTAAAAATATAAATTACAAAAAAAAACAAATATTATACATTTTATTTGAAAGTTGCGAGCCTATTTTTTTTTTTAGCTCTTGAACAAAAGTTACGAATAATCAATTATTTTGGACTTAAAGTAAAAGTTACGAAATAACTGTCACATTTGATTTTTACATAACATTCAGTCGGGATAGCCCGACACTAAAATAAAAAACACTAAAAATTTATTGGTGTTGCGCCTTTTAAAATAAATTTGCAGTATATGGCAATCCAATTGAAGCGAAAACTTTAAAACAGCGAGCAGCGAAAATTTAAATTCTCTATATTTTATAAAGTACTATTATTTTTAGTCCAATTGAAGGGAAAATTGAATTTACATTTCCCGCTTTCTTATAAGAAATGGCATAAGGTCCGTCTTTAGCTATGAGAAGTGATCCCTATTTCACTTCACATTTCTCCCCGAGATTTCAGCGAGCGTAGCGAGCCGGGGGCAAACCGTCTAGTATACTATATGTAAGCACATTCGAACACATTATCACGCATGTTCAAAACAATACCGCCACTATATTAAACAGTTGTCATTGAATATCTTCCGGGATTTGAATGGAGAAGTGTACAACTACTAAAGCCGATAAAATATCCAATACCGTCCGCTACCGTTAGAAAATGATCGATTTGAACTTCGAATTGATCGAAAAACGACAAGAATGGGCTCAAAGACATACAAAAGTCATTCTAAAGCATGCCATTTTTCTGGCCCGTTAAGTAAAAGTGGTCAAAAAAACAGTTTCGTTGCTCGGATGGGAGATCTTTTCTTACCCGCCATTACCATTACCATTTGTTCGCATATATGGGTCACGCACTTCTAGGATTTCGAGGATTAACGAAAATGGATCGGTGAACGAACTAATAAAAGAAGAAGAGTTCTTTTGGCGCGGTATCCATCAATTGCCCAAAAGATAGACAAAATGACTGGTAAACTAATGCAACTACTTTGAAAAAAATTTCGTTAACAGTTTTTGTGGAATAAGCGAGTCTTTTTCATGGAAAAAACGACATTTTAAACTTGCACAACTGGTATGTTCCATGTTATTATCCAATTAAATTTAATTTTCACTCAAATATCCAGCTTGCTAATTGATCATAGCTCTGGTTTTTGAAAAATTTTGAAATTTCAATCGGCCCGGAGCCTACTACTCATTATACATAAGTGCCAAATCTCAAGCCTGTAGTTTTTATACCCTTGCAGAGGGTATTATAATTTTGTCACGAAATGTGTAACGCATTGAAGGAAGCCTCACAGACCCCAAAAAGTATATATATATTCTTGATCAGGCCGACGAGCTGAGTCGATATAGCCATGCCCGTCTGTCTGGCCGTCTGTTTCTATGCAAACTAGTCTCTTAGTTTTAAAACTACACTAGTCGGCGTAAATATTTTGACAAAATATTTTTGCTTTTTGCTTTTGAACGGCATCATAAAAAAAAAGATTTTTATTCACATAATATATTAAGTTAATACAAACTTAAAAATAGGTAAAGAAATATTTTTCAATTTAAATTAGATTTTTAACAATTCATTTTAGTTTTTTTGTATGGCATAATTATTTTGACATGGCTTAAATAGTAAGATAACAAATTTTAAACTCAAAAACAGTAATAGAATGGAGTAATACTTAATAAAACGTATATCCTCCTTTAGCTTCAATGACTTTTTGGAGACGTCTTGGCACCGAATCAACCAAGTTTTGAAGAATTTCTGGAGATATCTCTTCCCATAAGGAAGTGAGCTCAGAAATTGTTTTTTCTCTAGTTTTATGTAACGAAACTGTTCTTTTGCGTTTCAAAAGAGACCAGACGTTTTCTATAATATTTAAATCTGGACTTTGAGGAGGCCAGTTCAAAACATTAGCGCCAACATCCATCAAAAAGTTTGTTACCGCGCGGGCTTTGTGGCATGGGGCATTATCCTGCTGCAAAATAAATGACTCACCAATAAGCCGATCTCCACCATGGCTCACTTTTTGGCAAACTGGTCGTCTCTTTTTTCTTTGTTCGCTGGGCAACCTCACAAAAAATTTGGTTTTGGATGAGTTATACTCAAAAGAGCTTTCATCCGTCCATAAAACTGTTCTCCAAAACTCTATTGGCTTGTGAATGTGTTCATTTGCGAAGGCCAGTCTCTTTATCTTATTTGCCTTCGATATAAATGGCACGTCCTTGGTCCTGATTGTCTTGAATTCAGTTTCCTTTAAGCGTCGGCGTATGGTTCTCTCACTGATCGGAGTTTTGGCTGTCGAATTATAAAGGTCTGCTGCTTGTCGAGGCTTCAGAAACACATTTTTTTTGAATTCGCGTAAAAGGACTCGGTCATCATCTAAGTTTGTTTTACGTTTGGGACCGGTTCTTTTTAAGTTTCTTAAAGTATTATGTTTCTTAATCTTATTGATTTGGTAGTAGATGCTTTGTCGAGACACCTTATATTCATTTGCAATGTCTATTACTTTTATTCCAGCGTTAAACTTCGCTATTATTGCCGATCTCATATCTAAACTAAACTCAGCTGTTTTAACCATGGTTTATGATCAATTTTAATAAATTTTGATTTAACTTTTCAAACTTAAATATAATTTAAAGGTAATATCAAAAATTAAATGTTTTCACTTGCTCATAAGTGAAAGCACACTAGCAAACTGATTTTGTCAAAATAATTATGCCATGCTTAAACTCGATGCTTGCAAGCATTCTTATCAGCAGAAAGAGAATGCAAAAGGGAAATGACATAAAATCTGTTATGCGTTGAGCTATTAATAGAATCTTTGTTTTGAACATAATTTATGCACCGTTACTTAACGGAACTCACCAATGTAAAATCAAAAGCAAAAAAAAAATTTGTCAAAATATTTACGCCGACTAGTGTATCTTGATGAAACTTGGTACAGGTCCGTCTTTTTGCTGCACGCAGTACATATGTCGGAGCCGGCCGGATCGGACAACTATATCATATATCTGCCATAGGAATGATCGGTCCAAAAACAACATTTAGTATGAAAAGCCTTTTTGTTTCTCAAGATATCTGAACCAAATATACACATTGTGTTATTGATTAACTTTTAAATAGGCTGACCAAATTTGGTGTAAATCGGACTACTATATCATATAGCTGCCATAGGAACGATCGGTCCGAAAACAGCATTTAGTATGAAAAACTTTTTGTTTCTCAAAATATCTCAACCAAATATACACATTGTGTTATTGATTAACTTTTAAATAGGCTGACCAAATTTGGTGTAAATCGGACTACTATATCATATAGCTGCCATAGGAACGAGCGGTCCGAAATCAACATTTAACAAATTTTGTAAAAAATCTGACAGCTTACACAGGGCACTGCAAGGGTATCCAAACTTTGGCGCGCCAAAGTTAGCTTGCGCTATATTCATTTTAAAAATCTTAATATACCCTACAGGGTAAAAGTTAAGTTTTGTTTTTCACTTATCAGTTTAATAATTTTTGAAATTTATTATAAGTTAGTCTTTTACTAAAATGGGCAATTGACACTTTTCAGCCATACAAGTCACCGTGCTTGGACGGCATATCACCCGCCTTCCTACAGCAAGGGCAGAGTAAACTCCTGCCCATTCTTAGGAAGGTGATGATCAGTAGCCTAGCATTAGGACACATTCCGAGTGCATGGAGCAGAGCTAGGGTGGTCTTCATCCCCAAGACTGGGAAGAAAGATATCACCCATCCCAAGTCCTTTAGACCCATCAGCTTAACATCGTTTTTGTGTAAAAAAGTTGGAAAAGCTGGTGGACAATAAAATAAGAAGCACGCTACTAAAACTAGCACCGCTGCAACCAACGCAGAATGCATATAGGGCAGGCAGGTCCACGGACACTGCCCTTGATTTATTTATTTTTATTTTTTTTATTATTACTTGGCTTTTATTTATTGGATCTTCTCTTAAATTTGACACTAACAATAATTTTGCAAATCTTATAAATAAACAATAGTTAACAGTCTTCTTGGACTGTAAATTGACACGCGGCCCTTAAGTCCATCGTTGGGTTGGTAGGTCAATACGACGAAGACGGGATCGGCTGCACAACCTTATTAGGCCTCTCGCGAGGTGGTTGGGGCGCATGGAAAGCTTGGCAAAGTACTTTGTCTTCTGTTCTGTTATTACGTCTTTGACCGGCTGGATATTCAGGTCGCTTTGTATGTTTTCGTTTCGAACGTACCACGGCGCCCCGGTGATGGTTCTCAATATCTATATGCCATAGGTCCAGGTAGGTTTTAGCACAGAATTGTAAAGCAGAACCTTGTGATCAAGACTAAGGGGCGAGCGAGCGTTAATAAGCCAGTGAAGACTGTTGGCTTTTAGTTTTAGGTGTGTTCTCTTTGCTTCGATGTGTCTGCGCTTGAGGGAGTACGGTGTTGTTTAATCTGAGCGGTGGACAATTTTGCCTGTTCAGGGTAAACGTAACGTGCTTGAATTTCTGTTCGTTTATTTTTATCCGCCAGTCGGATAGCCATTTTTCTACGTCGACCAGGTGAAGAGCCAATTGCGCAGTTGCTTGTATTGGGCATTTTGAGCGGCTGAGAATAGCTGTTATTAGCATTCCACATAGATATACGTAGGGAAGCCATCGATAATTTTGATTGTTGTGATACCAGCATTTGTATGAAAAGATTTTGGTTCGCATTAAATCTTGCATGGTTGTCCGCAAAAATGCCATGAACTCCATAAGACTTCGCTGCAGGTTAAATAATATTGCTTCAGAATGTTGCTGCTCCGGTGGTTGATACTGCTTTGCCGTATTGGGTTCTAAATGTGCTGCTTGTGAAAACGGTGTATTTGAGGCAGAGGGCTCTAGTCCTGATTTTAGCGCGTTTGCGAATGTCACGTTCTTTGTAAAGTTTTCGGGGCCAAAAGAGGATCGGGCTGCAGTAGAAAAGAAGACATCTGGGTTTAATTTGGATGGGGTAAACGGTACGTTTTGGGGACGTGCAGTGGTCACTCGCTGAAGACAATC